>QLTV01001473.1:141186-153679 GCA_003457575.1 Thermophis baileyi
CTGGAAATGGGGAGGGGGAATGTAGGAGGGGGGCCCCAGGAGTGAGTTGGATTGGGTAGGATGTCAAGCCAATTGTTGTGATTTGGGGCTGGAAAGAGAAGGGAGGTTGTGTTATTTGTGGAGAATGGTGTGTGTGTGTGGGGGGGGGAAGTCTGCAAAACAGGGTATTCTGGGAAGACCTAAAATTTAGGGTGGGGGGGGGATGACTTGAAGATGTTCCACAAGGATCTATCAGACAATAGATGGCACCAGAAACGGTGGTGTTTATCCCTTCTACTCTCCTGGATTTCCATTTTATTTATTTTTGCTTTTGTGTGTGAATGGGGGATGCCCCTCCCCCCCGAAACCCTGAGCATTCTGGAGTCCTAAAATTTTGTGTGTGTGGGGGGGTGGGCTTAGCTTGAGTGGCTTTTGAGCCTTTCGGTGATGTGCAATGGAAGCATTTTATGAGGAAGGTTTCTGGATTGTGCTTGTGTGTGTGTGTATGGGGAGGGGGATGTCCTTGCTTCTCCTTCTGTCCTGTTGCTGTCTTCTCTCTTCTGCCCCCCCCCTCCAGAATCACGATCTTTGCCGGCCCTCTTCTGAGTTAAATGAGGATCAATTGGATAAGCTATATGGTTCTTTCCCACTACACAAATGTTGTATCTCCCCATTAATCTTGCAGTAGTTTGGTGGATGTGTTGTGATATTCTCCCCCTCTCCCTCTCCCTCTCCCTCTCCCTCTCTCTCTCTCTCTCTCTCTCACACACACACACACACACACACACACACACACACACACACACACACACACACACACACACACACACACACACACACGAGTTGTGTGATGCTTGCTTGGGGGAAGGAGGGAGAGACAGAATTTTTTTTTTCCTGTAGCCTTTTAATTTCTCCCAAGTGTGGGAATTAATCAACAATCAAAGCAAAAACACCCCTTGCTTTTAACAAGAGGATCTCACCAAGGTGTGGAAGTTGCTCTTAAGAAAATAGACTGGTTTCTGTTTTCGTTTTTTCCCTTCATATTCTTGTTACTACCAGCTTATTCCGAAAGGATATTTATAGCTTGGGTCTTTCCTTTTTTTTTTTCCTGGTCTGTTCCTGCCCTAGAATAGAATTGCGTCTCTGTACAGGTAGCCCTCAACTTACAACAGTTTGTTTAGTGACCGTTTTGGGCCTAATTGTGAGGACTACCTGTATTTCTTAGGAATGATCTTCAATTGATCAGAGATGATGCTAGATTAGACCCAATGATACCAGGCACTTTTTCTTAATGTCTTCCTGTCTGGTTGGTCCTTCATGGAGGCACCGCTTCCTAGTCAGGTTATGATTATTTAAGAGGTCCTTTTCACAGACAGAGGCAGCTATGGTAAAGGTGACCTTGATGGAACTCAGTTTCCATCTGATTTGTGGTCTGGGACTGGTGAAGCTGTGTCTTCATTTTCTACATGGGAAGTCTTAACAGAATAACAGAATTGGAAGGGACCTTGGAGATCTTCTAGTCCAACCCCCTGCTCAAGCAGGAGACCCTATACAGTTTTAGACGAATGGTTGTCCAATCTCTTCTTAAAAACCTCCAGTGTTGGAGCACCCCAACTTCTGAAGCTGTCCAACTGATTGATTATTCTAACTATCAGGAAATTTCCTCCTTAGTTCTAGGTTGCTTCTCTCTTTGTTCAGTTTCCATCCATTGCTTCTTGTCCTGCCTTCAGGTGCTTTGGAAAATAGGTGGACTCCCTCTTCTTTGTGGCAGCCCCTCAAATATTGGAAGACTGCTATCATGCCACCCCTAGTCCTTCTTTTCACTAGACTAGACATACCCAATTCCTGAAACTTGTAATGCAGTCTAATGAAGAAGAGGACTAGGGGTGATATGATAGTAAGTCTTTCAATACTTGAGGGGCTGTTACAGAGAAAATTAGCTGAGGACAGGACAAGAAGTAAGGGGTGGAAGGTAATTAAAGAGAAACCCAACCTGGAATTAAGGAGAAATTTCCTGACCGTGAGAACAATTCAGAAGTTGTGAGTACTCCATCACTGGACGTTTTCAAAAAGAGCCATTTGTCCATGGTGGTATAAGGACTCCTGCCTTGGATAGAAGCTTAGACTAGAAGACCTTCAAGGTCCCCTCCAGCCCTATTATTCTATGCTCTAAGTCATTTTTGGCTTTTGCATTGGTGTCTGAGGTCGTAGCCCAAAATAAGGAATATTTTTTCTGTGCATATCGCTGAATGTGTGGCTTGTATTTTTTATGACAGGGTCTCGTAAAGGCCTCTATTCTTTGAATCTCTTGAACAAAGTTTCAATACAGGCAATGAGGAAAAGAATCCTGGAGAATCTATTTTGGGCTTAAAAGGCAAAAAAAATATGTTAAAAAATTGGCAGGAGGCAGCTCTCTAAATTCTGCATCTGAGGTGTTTGACTTAATAGGATGAATTAGACCTACAATATATTTCCCAATCTTGACAACTTCGTGGTGTGTGGACTTCAAGTAGACTTTTTAAAAAAAAAAAACCCCGAGATTATTAATCTCCCTTTTTAAAAATTTCCTACTCCATCAGTGTCTCTTTTACCCTTTGACATTGGTTTAGGGCATTTGAATCAGAATCTTGTGTTCCTTTGGTGTTGAGTTCCAGCTGTTCCTCCAGAGGTTCAGAACTTGCTTGAGAACAACAAAGGGAAATGAATTTGGGGATAGTACTCTGATGAGTTCTGCGTATACACATGAATATATCTATGCTTCCAAAGGATTAGAAAAAGAAGACCTTCCAAGCAGTGGTGAAATCCAATTTTGTTTACTACCGGTTCTGTGGGCGTGGCTTGGTGGGCGTGGTGTGGCTTGGTGGGCGTGGCAGGGGAAGGATACTGCAAAATCTCCATTCCCTCCCCACTCCTGGGGAAGGATACTGCAAAATCCCCATTCCCTCCCCACTCCTGGGGAAGGATACTGCAAAATCCCCATTCCCTCCCCACTCCTGGGGAAGGATACTGCAAAATCCCCATTCCCTCCCCACTCCTGGGGAAGGATACTGCAAAATCTCCATTCCCTCCCCACTCCAGGGGAAGGATACTGCAAAATCCCCATTCCCACCCCACTCTGGGGCCAGCCAGAGGTGGTATTTGCTGGTTCTCCGAACTACTCAAAATTTCCGCTACCGGTTCTCCGAACTACTCAAAATTTCCGCTACCGGTTCTCCAGAACCTGTCAGAACCTGCTGGATTTCATCCCCGCTTCCAAGCCATAAACTAATGGCCTCACTCTATTCGTGGGAGGTTTTTTTTCTCCCATATGGTTCTCCTATGTTCTCTCTATGTGTGTATGTATATGTGTGTACAAATCTATATATATATATATATCAATATATCTGCATCAATATCTATCTATCCCTCTATCCATCCATCCATCCATCCATCGGTGACATACAGGATTGAGAATGAAGTTGCTTAAGACATCTAAGAAGAGACTGGGAGGCATAACAGACTAAATTGAAGGCAGATAATCCTGGAGTGAATCTACCCCTCTGCTTGCTAAGTGTTCACACCGACTTGATGGCAACCAACCAACCAACCAACCAACCAACCAACCAACCAACCAACCAACCTCCTTACCTATCAATCAGAGAGTCCAGGTGTCCTTCTTTTAGAACCCAAGCCTTCCTTTGCTCCATAAATTGGGCTGAGTTATTCTCCTTCAGCCTATTTCCTGGACTGTACTCTTCTTAGGACAATATTAAGAAGTTAGTCTGGATTACAAAGCCCATATTTTCCTGGACAGCATGCCTAGTGGTTTAGACCAGCATTCCTGGAGAAGCGCTGGTTGGGGAAAACTGAACTAGAAACACTGAATACTTCCTTTCTGGGAAATTGGCCGATGTCCAGGAACTTATATCTATTTCCTTTGGTTTCCTTTGTTACAACTGTGTGGTCCTTGGTACTCTCTGACGGTGGTTGTTTTCTTGCAGACGTTTCTTTACCCAGTTAGGTAACATCATCAGAGCTAGTGAGTGTGGCTTGCTCTCTGTTTACATACAGTAGCTCTGAGTTTGGTTGTTTTCTTGCAGACGTTTCATGACCCAACTAGGTAACATCATCAGTGCTACTGAGTGTGGCTTGCTACCTACCCTGTTTCCCCCAAAATAAGACATCCCCTGATAATAAGCCCAATCGGGCTTTTGAGTGCATGGCAATAAGGCCAAGTGCTTATTTCAGGGTTCAAAAAAATATAAGACAGGGTCTTATTTTCGTGGGAAACAAGGTATTTATCTACAGTAGCTCTGAACTTAGTTGGTTTTTTTGCAGACATTTCATTACCCAACTAGATAACATCATCAGGGCTAGGCACTGAGGCAGATTTGCCCACCAAGCCACAGTATTATCTGCTTCCTGTCTGATTCCATTTGATGGCAGCAGGCATAACCAACCTTAGCTGATGTCGAAAGAAACTAAGCGGGGCCAAACTCAGTTTGTTGTTAGATGTGAGGGTAGATGAGAACATTGGGGAAATATATATATATTCTGGCAGGAACCAATGGCTGAAAACTTCCCCTTTGCTGCTCTGAAGGCTACGTGGATGTGTGGAAGACACCCCCAACCATCAAGCTTGACTTAAAAGAGACTTTGCCCTTTCGGTTAAAGACCCAAACCCTAAATAATATTGTGTGTTGAAAGGATTGCGCGTGTGTACCGTGTTTCCCCGAAAATAAGACCCTGTCTTATATTTTTTTTTAAATCCTGAAATAAGCGCTTGGCCTTATTGCCATGCACTCAAAAGCCCGATTGGGCTTATTATCAGGGGATGTCTTATTTGGAGGGAAACAGGGGTATATGGTAGTGCACAAAGACTCGGAATGCACTCGTTGAGTTTTGGTGGAGTTTTAAGGGCTCCCAATCAGATGCCAGAGCTTTTTCGAGGCCGTTATGCTGTCTTTGTGTTTTTTTGGGGGGTGGATCTCCAAAGTGTGGTGCTTTGTGGCGGAGAATGCAAACCCCGAGCTGGCTTTGGGGTATTTGGAAGGCATTTCTCTGAAACCCCTCTCTCTCTTTCCCCTACTCAAGCCACAGCCTTGCTCGATTGTTCTTCCTAGAAGGGAAGGGGCCCAACTTGGTTGCAACCGGGCCTTTCCGTCAGAAGACAGGTCTAGCTGTTTTCCTTAACAGGTTCTTTGCTCCCAGAGGGTTTCCTCCCCCCCCCCCATCTGCAGATGCTAGACGTAGATGCTCTCCAGGAACTTGGCTGTAGTTGAAATGCATTTCCTGACTTCTTGAGGTAACGGGGCAGGACTTGGCTGGGTATCGGAGCAAAGCTGGCACGCTGCCACCTGATGTGCCTTTAGAGAGCACTGGCTGCCTTCCCCTGCTTTGTATCACGGGTGCTTCCACGTTTTCTTTGTCCTGCAGCTTCCTACAAACCCCCCTTGGTTGTTTGCGGGAGAAACGTAATTCTCAGGTTTCCTGTTCCCAGGTGTTCCTCTGCCTACCTGGGGGTTGGCGCCGTGGCGCCTTCTTCAGGATGTGACAACCTGTCTCGTAACTATCAGAGCCTGTTGCTGCTGGCAGTTTGTTCCTCCCCCCCCCCCAGTAATCCCTCACCTCTTCAAGGATTATCTTGACAGTTCTGGTAGGACGGCATCCTGGCTTGGTTAACCCACTTCGTGCTAGGTTGAACAGAGATGGGGAAATGGACTGTTTTAATGGATTTATTCTAGTTTTGTTCCCACTTCTGGACTGTTTGCTCGAAACTGGAGGGGGGAAATGAAACTTTGATTTTACCGGTAGGTTTGGATGTTTTGAATGATTTTAGAATAGAATAGAATAGAATAGAATAGAATAGAATAGAATAGAATAGAATAGAATAGAATAGAATAGAATAGAATAGAATAGAATACAATACAATACAATACAATACAATACAATAGAATACAATAGAATACAATAGAATACAATAGAATACAATAGAATAGAATAATAACAGAGTATAGAATAGAACAGAACAGAATAGAATAAAAATAGAATAGGATGGGATGGGATGGGATGGGATGGAATAGAATAGAATAGAATAGAATAGAATAACAGAGTTGGAAGGGACCTTGGAGGTCTTCTAGTCCAACCCCCTGCTTGGGCAGGAAACCCTATACCATTTCAGACAAATGGTTATCCAGTCTCTTCTTTAAAATTTCCAGTGTTGGAGCATTTACAGCTTCTGGAGGCAAGCTGTTCCACTGATTCATTGTTCTAACTGTCAGGAATTTTCTCCTTAGTTCTAGGTTGCTTCTCTCCTTGATTAGTTTCCATCCATTTTGTCAATCTTGAAATGGAAAGTTTGTGAAACCTACAGCCTAAGATTGTATTATTTTTGTTATTGATTTTACCGAAGAAAATCGGAAGTCATTATTTTTTTTCTTCTCTCTTTGGCACTTTTTTCTTTCTTTTTCTTGTTTTTCTAACTTGTTTTTCTCTGTTTTTATCTTATGATGAAACCCCACTTCTACCTTGCTGAATTTCTCCTCCTGGATCTTTTATAAATGGGGGCCTTTCTATCTCCCGGGAAGCTTAAATGCGTCTGTTGACACTACTTATCCCTAGCATTCCTGCCCTGCTTTCTGTTTAAATTTGAAATAACTCTTGAGAAGAAAAGAGGGGCGGAATTCCTTCTCGAATGAAGGTAAATATACGTGTCCCAGGATAATATTGCAGGATATCCAATCTGGGTCGGTCACGGCGACCAAAGGTTTTGTCTTCCAAGCTTTTGGATTTTTGCTGGAGCCCATCCTCCTTCTTTTTTCTGGGTGGCTCGGTGAAAACCCACCAAATCAGCTCTCTTGTTGTAAAAGCTGATCACCCAAGAATGGCCTGGGCCATTATGGAAAACAAAAAAGGTGATTGAGTCAGTTTGGTGGAGTTTGCCACAATGGTGTGACTGTCAGGACCAAACCCATGGCAAAGATTTTTTTCTATCACAACTTCCTTCTCCACTCCTGCATGGTGGTATATCCCAACCGGATGATTAATAGAGTCGTCATAGCATTTCTCACCAGTCTTTATAATCTGCCCATCCTTGGTGTCCCTTGCAGTTCACACCAGTGTGTCTCCGTCAGAAACCGGGCACGCCAGATGGGTCTCTAAGAGTTGATGGTCACCGATCGAGGAAGCAGCTTTCATGAAATAAGGTAGGTCTTGGAAACCCGGCTCCTCCACCAGACCGAGCCCTCTTCCCTGCCTTCCTGTATCCTCGCCCCTTTCGTTGTGCTGTGGGCGCCTAGCTAATTTTAAAAACGCTTCCTCTCGTACACATACAATTTTCCACGTGGGTGACAAGAGGAAAATAATTATTAGCCTGTTGGATCTTGGTAATTAGAACAACAAAGTCTTCATCACCCTCGCACTGTGGTGCTTGCAAACCTCTGAACTTCCCCAGGAGTGAGGCAGGATAAGGGGTCCTGATGTGTGGGGCAGAACAAGCTGACGGTTCTTGCCCTGCCAGTGATCTCGGCCTGGCACCAGAGAGTGTCTTGGCGAGGAGGTGGCATGGGCAGTGTGTGTTGGCAGTGCGGTTCCTGGAGGGACCCAAATGAAGAACTTTCTCCTCTTTTAAGTTCTGGATTGGAAGGGTGGGCTTAAGACTCGTACTGCCAACAGTGCTAAGCCCTTCAATCAATCAGCCAATCACAATAGAGCTGGAAGGGACCTTCGAGGTCTTCTAGTCCAACCCCCTGCTCAAACAGGCAAGTGGCTGTCCAGTTCCTTCTTAAAAACCTCCAGTGATGAAGCACCCACAACTTCTGGTGGCAAGCTGTTCCGCTGGTTAATTGTCCTTACTGTTAGGACGTTTCTCCTTAATTTCAGGTTGCTTCTCTCCTTGATTAGTCTCCATCCATTGTTTCTCGTCTTGCCTTCTGGTGCTTTGGAGAGTAGGTTCACCCTCTCTTCTTTGTGGCAAAAACTATGGGGATGCTGCAGTGGTCGTAAGTGTGAAAAACGGTCACAAGCCACTTTTCAGTGCCGTTGTAACTTTGAGCAGTCACTAAATGAACTGTTGTAAGTCAAGGACTACCTGGACTAGATTAATGAAGGTAACTGGAAGCTGGGGTGAAGGATGTATGAGCTGAACCCCAATTCCCAGCATCCTCCTTTGGCTAGGCATCTTGGGCTTCTGGGAATTGTGATTCAGCAACAATCCGGAGCTGGACAGGTTCCCCACCAGGGGTGGGTTTCTCTTACTTTCCTTACCGGCTCGGAAGTGCGTGCGTCGCGTCGGAAGTGTGCGCGTCACATCCGGGTACTAACCCTCTGCGCATGCGCAGAAGCCTTTGTGCATGCACAGAGGGTTATTTGCCAGCCGCTTTCAAGCAGCGGCGACCGGGGAACCGTTCCGGGGCGTGGCAAGCCGGCCTTCACTACCGGTTCGGCGAACGGGGCCAAATTTCCACCACCGGCTCGCGCGAGCCGGTCCGAACCGGTAGCAACCCACCCCTGTCCCCCACCACTGCTGTGTCTTCGTTCTGTCTCTCCTAACATACGATTGCCTCCTTTGGTGGTGTTATCTCAGGTTGGATCATTGATGTATGTTAAATCAAGGGGAGAATTGTGAGCTGGTGATTATTGGGGGTTTGTTTTATGGTATGGATCTACTCCAAGAGTAAATTTACTGAAGCTGAAGCCCAGTAAAAGACGGCAGTCATAAATCTGTTTTGGTGCCCTTCTCCTTTCCCCTTGCTGTAAAAACCTCGTTCCGAAGGCCTTTGACAGGATTAGTCTAAATCCTGGAGTTGTTTTCTCGTCTGAAGAACGATCCTAGGCCCAAATTATATTGACCGAAGCTGGAGGAATTTCCTAGGTTGCAGAGAAGGCCTGGAGGAGAGAGCCAGGTTACGGGATCGTATATCGCGCATACAGAATAAAAGGAATGGCGTTTGTAATTAATATCTTTCCGGCCAGCTGTTTTTCTTGGGTACTCTGAAGAATTTAAAAAGCTGGCAACTTGTAGTAAGTACGGAGATTTTGCTGTTGGCCACTTGGAAGTGCCAAGAAAGACTTGGGGTTCAGGTGTCTTCGGAGGAGGGGAAAAGCCACCTCTTTTCAAAAAAAAAAAAAAAAAAAAAAAAAGCTTGCAATTCATCTAATACATCAATTAACCACCGCAAAAGTAAAAAAACGGGTGTTGCACAATACTGCACATTTGAAGGGATCTGCAGCTGGTTTATTTGGCAAGCAAAAAGAAGGAAAACACACACACACACACACACGCGCGCGCACACACACCCCCCCTCCTTCCCTCCCTCCCTCTGCTCTTTGTTATTTTTAAAACCTTCCCAGAGGCACGATAAAGTTCACACCTTCAGACACTGGCCTTTTCAAAGAAAGCAGGGATGTATTTGTTCAGAGGCGTGTAAACCACACTATGGGATGGATCTGAAGCCACTTAACATGGCTTTCCTTGAAATATGGGCTGGCAGCTGAATCCAAAGATCTTTACAGACGAAGTAACAGAAGAACAGAATACCAAAGTTGGAAGGGGCCTTGGAGGTCTTCTAGTCTGTTCAAGCTATACCATCCCGGACAAATGGCTGTCCAGTCTCTTCTTAAAAACCTCCTGTGTTGGAGCACCCACAATTTCAGAGACAAGCAATTCCTGTTTTCACTGTCAGGAAATTTCTCCTTAGTTCTAGGATGGTTCTCTTCTTGATTAGTTTCCATCCGTTGCTTCTTGTCCTGCCTTCAGGTGCTTTGGAGAGTAGCTTGAACCCCTCTTCTTTGTGATAGCCCCTCAAATATTGGAAGACTGCTATCATGTCACCCCTGGTCCTGGGTAATCCAGCCAGTGGTTTTTAGTTTTTCGTGTCCTCTCGGTTGCAGAGTGGAGAGTCCGGCCAGCTTCTGCTGCAGATCGACCAAAACAAGCCCACCCCAACTTTTCTGCCTTCCCTGTTATTTATATTTAAAGGTAGAATCGTGAGAAAGAGATGGCTATTTTTGGATGAGTGCTGCCTGCTGCGTGTGTGCCTGGCCAAACAACTTTGTATATTTGGAGCATAGGATGTTCTGGTCCTCTAGACACAAACAAATCGGAAAGGCCAGGAAGAAACCAGCGGAAAATAAATAGAATTAAAAGCTTTTTCTCCCCCCCCACTTTTTTTTTTCTCAAGGTAGGCCTAACAGCTGTTTCTAAGAGTTGGGCTAAACCTCGGATTTGCCCTTGCCGTCTTAATTGGGTTCTGCTATTTTCATCCAGCCCACTAATCATTGTGCTTCTTTTGAAAGACTAAAAATAACAAGGATTTTATTTCGTTTTTCTTCACGCACACCAGCCTTGGCTCTCTAATTTCTCTCCCCTTGTGCGCAGGGCCTTTTGTGTCTCAATCCCAGCCAACCCTTTTGGGATTGTCACCTGGCAGATTTTCCTTTCTCTTTTCGGCAACATGGGTCCTCTTGGGAAGACGTCCCTTCTGGGCTGGGATTTGCTGAAGCTCCTGGGGAGCCCACCACAAAGCTCCCAGGCATGTTGATGGTTTGCTTTCAGTTCACCTGGGAGAGTATTTTGGTGTGACAGACTTCAGTGTCCTCGTTTGCCTCCGTGCAAGACAACAGAGCAGTGTTTCGTCATCTTATCAACTTTAAGATGGGTGGACTTCGACTCCCAGAATTCCCCAGCCAGCATGCCCCAAATGAAACATCTGCAGGAAAACCACCAAGCTCAAAGAGCACCAAGGACCCCAAGGTCCTCCTCCTTTCCCTCTCCCTCCTCCTTCTCCTTCTCCACTCCACACACCCCACTCCCTTTTAGCATTCATGATGTTACCTAGTTGGGTAATGAAACATCTGCAAGAAAGCCACCAAGCTCAGAAAGTACCAAGGACCCCACAGTCCTCCTCCTCCTCCTCCTCCAGGACATCATTCTGGGAGAAGAGCGGTGTCCCATTTGGGGGAAATGGGGAAGACTCCCTTCTAGCACTGATAATGTTACCTTGTTGGGTAATGAAACGTCTGCAAGAAAATACCCAAGCTCAGAAAGTACCAAGGACCCCACAGTCCTCCTCCTCCTCTTCCTCCTCCTCTTTCTCCCTGTAATCTGCTCCTCCTCCACAAACCCCACTCTCTTCTAGCACTGATCATGTTACTTAGTTGGGTAATGAGACATCTGCAAAAAAAACCCACCAAACTCAGAGAGTACCAAGAACCTCACAGTCCTCCTCCTCCTCTTCCAAACCCAACTCTGGTCTAGCACTGATGATGTTACCTAGTTGGGTAATGAAAGGTCTGCAAGAAAGCCACCAAGCTCAGAGAGCATCAAGGACCCCACAATCCTCCTCTTCCTCCTCCTCCTCCTCCTCCTCCTCCTCCTCCTCCTCCTCCTCCTCCTCCTCCTCCTCCCTGGTTTAGATACAGAGGTGGTCTCCAAAATATTTTAGCACCACCCTAAAATCTATACAGAAGAAACATGTTGAAATGAATTGAATTGCTTTGGAACTGAAGGGTTTCTGGGTCTGGTGTAGATTATCCACTGGTCGTCTCTTTGCTCATTCGTGGTTTGCTCAGAACTGGAGGTGGCTCTCTTTTAAGTTCTCAGGTAGACGTCTTCTCCTGGCCTATTGGCTTGGCCAGTGCTCTCCTTAACCAGAGTTGTGAAGGATGGAACCTGAGATCTTTATGCATGCAAACATCTGCTCCTCATCAGTCTGGAAACTCTTTCTGTTCCCCTGGGACAGTTTGTGAGCTTACAGGGCTAACTAACCATCCATCAACTCTCTTCAGAATTGTTGTTCTCTCTTGCAGATGTTCCAGCAGATTATTAAAAGGTAAGCCAAGAAACGAAGCAATTAAAACTGCTGGAGAAGATGGGGGGTGGGGGGAGAGAGAACGTATGTGTGTATGTGTGCGCGCGCGCGCACACATATAATACTTTTAATTGGACTTTTTCTAATTTTAGCCGAGGAGCTTCACTGGATCAAAACCCGATGTTTTTCTTTAGTCACAAGAAGCCTTATCGCTGTCCAAATCTTGGCTGGAACTTGGGGACATAATTTGCCTGCTAATTAAACCAGAAAAAAGAAAATCAGCGAAGAAGGCTGTTTCTTCCTGTGTTATGCAGAGCACCGTTGTTCGTTGAGATTCCCGTTGGTTAGTTTTGTGGCCATCAAAGCATGTGGACCTTGAGGTTCTTTTAATCTGTCAATTAATCTGCCCACAGAATTTATTCCTTGGATTAGGAGGGTATTAATCCCTCCTAATGGATTAATTTATTCCTCCTTGGCTGCGTGGAGAATGGAATGGAAGAATAGAATAGAATAGAATTTAGGAATAGAATAGAATAGAATAGAATGAATAGAATAGAATAGAATAGAATAGAATAGAATAGAATAGAATAGAATAGAATAGAATAGAATAGAAAAGAATTTAGAATAGAATAGAAATTAGAATAGAATAGAATTTAGAATAGGCCAAGTGTGATTGGACACACAAGGAATTTGTCTTGGTGCATATAGAATTTTTTATTTATATA
>QLTV01001473.1:256171-270460 GCA_003457575.1 Thermophis baileyi
ATCATACTCTCTCTCTCTCTCTCTCTCTCTCTCTCTCTCTCTCTCTTTTCAAGGCGGTGAATGTATGTAATATTCCTTCCTCCTCCTATTTAGCAATAGCAATAGCACTTAGACTTATATACCGCTTCACAGTGCTTTACAGCCCTCTCTAAGCGGTTCACAGAGTCAGCATATTGGCCCCAACAATCTGGGTCCTCATTTTACCCACCTCGGAAGGATGGAAGGCTGAGTCAACCTTGAGCCGGTGAGATTTGAACCACCGAACTGCAGCTAGCAGTCAGCTGAAGTAGCCTGCAGTGCTGCACTCTAACCACTGTGCCACCTCGGCTCTCTTTTTCCCCTGTGAGGTAGGCTGGGCTGAGAGAAAGGGACTGGCCCAAAGTCATCCAGCCGGCATTCATGCCTAAAGTGGGACTATAACTCATCATTTTCTGGTGATTGGCCCAAAGTCACCCACCTGTCTTTCATGGCTAAAACAGGACTAGAACTCACCGTCTCCTGGCGATTGGCCCAAAGTCACCCAGCCGCTTTCATACTTAAGTTAGGACTAGAATTCATTGTTTCCTGGTTTCTAGCCTGCCGCCTTAACCACCAGATCTACTGTTTCTCCATCTCTGAGTATCAGGTTGAATCCCACAAACTATGAGACATATGCTTGCTTTTAGCTGCCAGTGAAAAATGTTTCTATCGTCCTTTTTTAAAAAGCCACCAGAAAGGCAAATTAAATCATAACCGTTTTATGCTGATTGTAATGGAAAAATTGGTTGCAAGAAGCTGGGGCGGCTTCAGGGAACTCACCATAAAATCCATAGACTTGGGTTATCTGTCTGCTTTCATGATTCCCACGCAAGAGCGTGATTCGATCCGGCCACTTTGCTTTCAGGGCAAGAAGATAAGTAAATGTCTCTAGGCTGTAATAGCCTCTGTCTACAAAATCACCCTGGAAGTCAAAACAATGCTTTACTATATTTAATGGGCAACATTGTGCTCAGGCTGCAATTTTATGAATAGGTAATCAACATTAGCAAGGTTTGTATTAAACTAAACAGGGAGAACATTGTGCTGCAGTTCTCAATGTTCCCAAACCTAAGCATTTTTGCTTTTCAATTATTTCTCAATCGTCCTAGGATATAGTGCACCTAATTATCCAAATACCTGGTCAACAAAACTATGGATTCCTCCAAACACTGTTAGAAAGTTTTAGAGTCTAAGCAACTGTGCTATCTTCATTTTTTAACCTGTCATTACCAGCTGCCACTCCCTTTTTTAAATTATATGCACTCAGTAAAAGAACAGCTGAGTATTCTCACGGCAGAACACAAGAGCTGTATTCTCACGGCAGAACACAAAACCACAAGAGCAATCCTCTCCCCTTGATATATCACATGCCAAATTCTGTTTTCTCTACTTTTGTTCATACCATAAATATGTAGTTTGTGTCAGGAACCTGACCTCCAGTTCTGAATAATTCACATAGATCATAAAACTGAAAAGCAAAAAGAAACAAGTACCCATTGAAATTATTTTGAACTCTTGATGGAATTGTAAATGTGACCCTTTACAAATACTAAAAATGGTCCCAAAAGCCTGACCAAAGTAATGATGTGCATGCAATTAATGATAAGACATTACAACCGCAAGGACTGTTAAAAAGTTTAAAAACTGATCTGATAGCTGTTGATCCAACAGAAATGTTACAATTACTGTATTTTTCGGACTATAAGACGCACCGGTGTATAAGACGCACCAAATTTTCGAAGAGGTAAGTAAGAAAAAAAAAACGTTTTTGCCCTCCCCCAGCCCCCAGGATCACTCTGCAGACCTCCCAAACCCTCTGCGCACGCCCTTCCCATTTTTCGCAAAAACCGCCCGTTTTTTTGCAAAACGGGGGCATTTTTGCCCTCCCCCAGCCCCCAGGAGTACTCTGCAGACCTCCCAAACCCTCTGCGCACCCGTTTTTGCACGGGGCGGGGCTTCGGGAGGCCAAAAATGGCTGTATTCAGTGTATAAGACGCACCAACATTTCCACCCTCTTTTAGGGGGGAAAAAGTGCGTCTTATACTCCGAAAAATACGGTACCTCTTTATCAGTAATGCCTGGCATTCTTTAGGTACCCAAAATGGCAACTCTGATAAGCAAAAGTAAGATACGAGTTGAGATTTGCGTAAAATCAAAAACTATTTATGAAAATCTTAAGGAAAAACTAACCCGACTGTGCTAATTAGACATATGTTAGAGAGGACAGAATGATCATTAGGAAAAAGAAATGTAGAATTAGATGGTAGAAGAAAACAGAATAAGATTGAATTCTCAGAAGAAATTCTCTTAGAATTAGCTAAAAGTCTCACTTTCTAGCACCCTCTGTTTGAGCTACGGGCCTTGATAACCTTTCAAAATTTACTTAATAGGAACTTTTCTGCTTTACATTTGCAATGATGTGTAAGGAAAAAAGAATATTTCTTTTGCCACTACGGCAGTTCAGAGAGGCCATTCCCCTTCTCCTGCTCAAGCCTGCTCTTTTTCTTCACCCAAGTCCGGCTTTGGCACCCAAGCAGTCGTTCCTGTTTCCCCTAAGCTAATTGTTGTACTCTCTTTATAGGTGTCGGAGAAAAGAATGCCAAAGGCAGGGTCCGTAGGAAATTATTCCACCTGTCCATGAATGTCACCACAGACGGTAACAGGGGTAGAAACCGGCTGCACGTTCGATTCTTCTAGGAGCAGGTCACAGACATAGTCGCACAACCGCTGGAAAGACAGAACAGGTCAGGGCATGATTCACCTATGTTGCTTAACATGACATCAAATTCCCCTTACGGTCCAGAATATATTATTTCATTTCTGAATGGCCGTCAAAGCCCAAGAAATACACCTGTGACCTCTTTCCTGGGCATCCATTCCATTTCTGAGGGGTCCTTGGTGCTCTCTAAACTTTGTGCTTTTCTTGCAGGCGTGTCATGACCCAAACTACGTAACAGCATCAGGGCTAATCAATGCTAGTCTAGCAGCAGTGATGAGTCTAGCACTGATGATGTTATCTAGTTTGGGTCACAAAATAACCAAGCTCCGACAGCACCAAGGATCCCACGGTCCTCCTCCTCCTCTATGCAAACCCCACTCCCTTCTAGCACTGATGAGATTTCCTAGTTGGGTCATGAAACATCTACAAGAAAGCCAAGCTCAAGAGAGCCCCAAGGACCCCTCATTTCAACCCCGAGCTACAAATATTCTCCTTTATTGACATTCCATTTCTTTACCCCTTTTTCTTCGACCAACTCCATCCATACTGCAGTGGTTTCAGCTTTTCTTAACGATGGCAGAAGATAAACATAAATGATTAAAAGCAGGACTTGAGTCCATCTTGAAGAGAAGGGCCATAGCCATATGTTTTAATTGGGCAATAAGAGTGGGCTCAGCTTTCAAGTTGGTAGAAATGAAAGTACCCAGCCCTCCCTTCAGTCTTCCTGAGCCTCTGCCTGGCCTTGCTTCTAGCTTATGCGAGTGATATCCATTTAACAGGAGGTCATCCGTGGTCCAAGTCTCTTGCACCAAAATGATATCCCTATCTATCTATCTATCTATCTATCTATCTATCTATCTATCTATCAGCTATCTAACTATCTATCTATCTATCCATCTAGCTATCTATCTATCTATCTAACTATATCTCCATCTCTCCCTATCTATCTTTCTATCTATGAATCAGAGTAATTTAGGCTAAAACCATATCACCCAGCTACATTCCATGACATAATACTTAAGGTGATTTTCTTGCACTGGTCCTCGTATTGTCAGTACCGGGCGCTTGTTGGAAAGATAGTTATGCTGGGTACTGTTGACACCAAGAGCTAGGTATTGTTTGTTACTTGATGCATTTAACCCAGAATTCGGCATATTTTGCAAGTCTAAGGGGACATCCTCCTCAACATCAAGGGTAGCCTCCGCATTGGTGTGCTGATCCTTCCCACCACCACCACCACCACCACCACGACCACGAAAACCAAATCAGGCAGATTCAGATCAACCTGGAAAGGGGACCACGAGGAAATCCCACGGGGGGGGGATGACCCAGGAAGGAGGCAAAAAAAAAAAATTAAAGAAGGCTCCCAAGGCATCCTGTCAAAGTGGGACTCGATGGAGCCCATGGGGGGGGAGGGAGGAGATAGGTGGCATGAAGCCCCCCCGCCTTGGCATAGGGGGACCCCTTCCTTTGCCCTTCCCTTCATCCCAGGAACCCTTTCCTAGAAGACAATCAGGGCCCCTCCAGGGAAGCCCCCTCCCCTTCCGAGGCCCGACCCGCCTCCGCCCCCGCCTCACCTTGAGGTCGTTCTCGGGCAGGTACTTGCAGAGCCTCGCTATCTCGACGTACTTATCCAAGTCCAGCGGCGCCATTTTGGGAGAGCCGCTCCGGGGGGGGGCAGGGGAGGGGGAGGGGAGGCAGAAAGAGGAGGAGGAGGAAGAGAAAGAGAAGGGCAAGAGAGGACCGGACCGGACCGGACCGGAAGCTGCGAGTCGCACTTCCGGGTTGGGGCACACGAACGGAGAGGCGGGAAACCCGGGCCGGGTTCCGTCAGGCGACGCAAAAACAGGCTCGCGGGGGCAGCCGGTGCGAGCGACGCCGCTTTTTCCCCCCCTTCTCTCAGCTCCCGGTCTTCTCCCGGCCAAACCGGAAGTGAGAAAGGCAACTTCCGGGGGTTTTTTGAATCGGAGACGTGCTTCTTTCTGGTCCGCCTCAAGACCGCTTCCGGTTGTCTGCTTCCGGCTTCTTTCTCTCTCTCACACGCACACACTCTCACTCGCCCCCCCCCGGGCCCTCGGGAGTCCATTATGGCGTCCAAACGGCCGCCTTGCCCCGAGGCATGCTGGGATTTGGAGTCAACGCTTGCAACTGTTCCTTCAAGGGGCTGTTGCAATGCCTCCAGCGGGCACGCTGGCCGGGGATTAGGGGCATTGGTGTCCAAGCACACGTGCAAAGCCTTGGATTGGGGAAGGTCTCCTGTTTGGCAGGAGAGTTTGAACAAGCCCCAATATATATATATTTAATATATATATGAGAGCTAAATAGCTTGAAATAGATCTATACTAGTCTCCCTTTATTTATGTAAAAAATATAATATATTTTATATTTTGTGCAAACGCAGATCCTTTGCAAAAGGAGACCGGAATTGCATTTTTGCACGCTCGTGGGCGCCAAATAAATTTGAGAAATAAATGGTAAAACAAATGAATGCAAAGGCGTTGCAAATACACCTCCCTCTCCTGTGGCTGGGGCGGGTTGCCAATCGCCTAGCAACGGCCCGGGGAGGGCGGGGTCTCCATGCAAAAACCCACGCCTCTTTCCCCCCCTGGCTTTGCCTCAATGGAGAAGGCGCTGCGGAAGCTGAAGCCCCGGCAGAAACCGCGGGCGGCCACCTGGTACGTGTCCCTTTGCACGTGTGCATGCGCTTGCTAGGATCAGCGCAAAAAGGAGGCAAGCAAGATCCAGCGGGGGGGGGGATGCTGAAGGCAGGAGTGGGGCGAGGGTGTAGCGCGTGGGAGGTCGCGGAAGCCCTCCCGTTTGCAACCTTGCATGCACGCACACACACAACAAGGGCAAAGGAAGGCTTGGCACGTCTGCACGCTTTGACCCGCAGGAGAAGAGAAGAACCGTGCAAAAGGGGCTTGCAAAACGGAAAGAGAGCGGAGCATCTTCAGATGGGCATCTTCCTTCCTTTCACCTATGCACCAAGACAAATTCCTTGTGTGTCCAATCACACTTGGCCAATAAGAAATTCTATTCTATTCTATTCTATTCTATTCTATTCTATTCTATTCTATTCTATTCTATTCTATTTTCTATTCTATTTTCTATTCTATTCTATTCTTGGTGCCCCCTTCCTGGTTCAGTTTTAGGCAGGTCTTCGCCACTTGAAGATCCAGGGCGTGCAAAATTCCAGGGTCCTTCCTCTGCTGGGCGATGCAGAATTCCTAAAAATCCATACCATTGGGGTAGGGAAAGAGTATTGTCACCCTAGAAAATGTGCCCCACCGTACAACTTAATGGGCCTCATGTCTTCTGTGTTTGGAAAAAAATCACCTGCATAAATGGGGCCCTTGGGGGTTTTCTTGCAGACATTTCATGACCCAACTAGATAACATCATCAGTGCTAGAGGGAGTGGGGGTTTGTGGAGTGAAGAGGAGGACTGTGGGGTCCTCTGAGCTTGGTGGTTTTCTTGCAGACCTTTCATTACCCATCTTGCTAACCTCCTCCGTGCTAATGAGTGTATTGTTTGCTCCCTGTTTATATACAGTAGCTTCTCCTTTCAGTCTTGGTGGAGGTGTGGTTTTCTCCTTGGTGGTTCCTTGAGTAGGGTATTGTTTTCTCCTTGGATAATTTGTCTGAATCCCTCCTTATCTGGATATTGGGTACTGGTTGCAGAGTGAAAATAAACAGAGAGCAGCACACCCCCATACTCTCTCGCACTGATGATGTTACCTAGTTGGGTCATGAAACGTCTGCAAGAAAACCACCAAGCTCAGAGCTTCTGTATATAAACAGAAAGTCCCACCCCCTTCTAGCACTGATGAAGTTACCTAGTTGGGTCATGAAACATCTGCAAGAAAACCACCAAGCTCAGAGAGCACCAAGGACCCTGCAGTCCTCCTCCTCCTCCTCCTCCTCCCCCACTCTCTTCTAACACCCTTCTCTTCCCTTTTCCTTCTCCTCCTCTCCGCAAATCCCACTTCCTTCCAGCACTGACGCCGTTACTTAGCTGGGTAAAGAAACGTCTGCAAGAAAACCACCAAGCTCAGAGAGCACCAAGGACCCCACAATTTCACCCTGAGCTGCAAATATTCTCTTCTGTTGGTACAGAACTAGCTACTTGATCATAGAAAGTCCCACTCCCTTCTAACACTGATGAAGTTACCTATTGTCTGAATCCCTCCTTATCTGGATATTGGGTACTGGTTGCAGAGTGAAAATAAACAGAGAGCAGAAAGTCCCACTCCCTTCTAACACTGATGAAGTTACCTAGTTGGGTCATGAAACGTCTGCAAGAAAACCACCAAGCTCAGAGCTTCTGTGAATATAAACAGAGAGAAAGTCCCACTCCCTTCTAACACTGATGAAGTTACCTAGCTGGGTCATGAAATGTCTGCAAGAAAACCACCAAGCTCAGAGCTTCTGTATATAAACAGAAAGTCCCACCCCCTTCTAGCACTGATGTTGTTACCTAGCTGGGTCATGAAATGTCTGTAAGAAAACCACCAAGCTCAGAGAGCACCACAGTTCAACCCTGAGTTACAAATATTTTCTATCAGCAGCTGGATGAATGTTTCTTTTCTCTCTCTCTCTTTCTCTTTCTGCCTGCCAGGTATTCCCTTGCCTTATGCGGGAAGAGCCCCTGTGCTCGTGTGGGCCAAAACACTTTATATCTGCCTCCTTTGAAGCCGGGAAGCAGAAATGGGAAAGTGGTTATCATCGCCGGAGCAAATCCGAGTGGAAGTTTCACGGACTCCTATTTTATTGATCTTGGTAAGTTAGGCTGGGAGGGAGAAAGCGTGGGAAGTGGACATTGCTGGAATTGAATTTCCTGGGGGTCTCATTTCCATACTGTATTAAAATATATGTGTGTATTAAAAATGACCATGTTTCTAGTCCTTATGGATACATAGCAGAGCAGAGCATAGAGTAAAATAGAATTGCTTTACTGGCCAGTTGTGATCGGACACACAAGGAATTTGTCTCCGGTGCATAAGGTCACAGTAAATAGCAGGTCATAGGTCATAAATCATAGTTACAATCATTTAATCCTAAATTACAAACAACAATTGAGAAATCATAAGAAACTAATAGAAGATAGTAGGAAAGATGAGAAAAGATGAGAAATAAGACAGCGCTGTGAGAATTAAGTGTTCAGCAGCGTGATGGCATGGGGGGGGGGAGGGGGGACGGACTTATATGTCTGGTGGTTTTGGCATGCAATGCCCTATAGCAGCATCCCGAGAGGAGCAGTTGAAACAGTTTATGTCCAGGATGTGTGGGGTCTGTAGATATTTTCTCCGCCCTCTTTCTGGTTCGTGCAGGACACAGGTCCTCCCTGGAAAGCAGGCTGGTTGCTTTTAATCCAGTTTAATACCCAGAGCGTAGATCAAGCTGCGTGTAAAGGAAGAAATTGGTAAGGCGTTGGGAGGTTTTGATTTCTCAACCATGAGAGATTTTGTTCCCAATAGGAAATCTTAAACGCATTTAGGGCTTGATATCTGTCCTTCTATTGTAGATGCTAATTGCTGGACCACGCCAGACTGGGTACATCTGTTGCCACGGTACGAACATGCTACATTTGTCCCCATGAGCCGTCCCAACACCGTCTGGGTATACGGAGGTGCTAGTGAAACTGGGAACAGAGACTGCGTACAAGTTTTGGATCTCGGTAAGTATCCCTCTGCTCGGTCCATTGCTCTTGTCTAATCCGAGCCAAATCGGGGGGGCCGGTAGCCCTCGACTTACCAACCCATTCATTTAGCGTCCGTTTGAAATCGCAAACGGTGCTGAGCAAAATGTGACTCATGACCAATCCTTGCGCTTACCACCAGCAGCAGCCCTGCAGTTACATTAAATACACAACCACACCCAAATTGCAATCATGTATTTGTGCTGTTACAGCCTCCTGGGTTCCCCCCCCCCCCCGTGATCACCATTTGCAACCTTCGCATCTGTCTTACGACAAACAAAGTTAATAGAGGAAGCTGGGTTCGCTCAACAACCACATCATAATTCATTTAACAGCCATGCCAAACCTTCTTGTTTACTTCCTCTTTTACCGCTTCGGGGGTTGAGGGAACGGCCATGCCAAATAAGCTTGTAAAATCGGGTGTGTTTACACGGTAACTCGCTTAACAACCGCTCTGCTTAGCAACAGAAGTTCCAGTCTCAATTGGGGTCATAATTCTGCAGACCTTAGCATTTTTCTTCTGTTTTTCTTTGTGTCCTTCATTTGCCTAACTTGCTTATAAGTGCCAAGGCTAGCTTTTCTCAAAACGGTGCACTCTTAATTATTTGGGATATCCTCTCCCTTAATCCTTACCCATGATTGTCACTGGAATCCAACGTTTCAAGATTTCTTCCCCAACTGAACTGGGACGAACCTGGTCTGGCCTCTCTGTACAGAATTCACCGAGTCTCGTTGTCTGGGTCTACTCACGGTTTTCTTTTCCTAGAAATCGGGTCGTGGGAGAAAATCAAGGTGATCGGCAATCCACCGAGCCCTCGCACGTTCCACACCTCCACGGCAGCAATTGGGGATCGGTTCTATGTATTTGGAGGAGGGGATAAAGGGGTAAATCCCGTCCAAGACCAGCAACTTCACATACTCGACTCAAGTAAATGAACACATTTAAGGCTTTATTATGTTTTTCCCACGTGCCCTTAACCTTCCACGCAGTTTTTGTTATTTTGGCTGGGGCTGTTTCACCCATCCTACTAAGACACATTATTTGCTTCTCCCGAAAATGGGCACCTTAGAAAAACATCTTCGTTCTAATTTGAGGAGAAGCAAGCCTAATTTTGTTTCCCTTTTCAGCCACGTTGACGTGGTCACAGCCAGAGGTGCGTGGTCAGCCTCCTGCTCCCCGGCATGGCCACGTGGTGGTGGCGGTTGAGAATCGACTGTTTGTACATGGCGGCTTGGCGGGTGACACGTTTTACAATGACCTGTTCTCCCTTGACATAAGTAAGTATAACCTGCGGTGTTAAAATTAGCAAGGAAGGTACGTTTGAATTCACTCTCCTCTCTCTCTCTCTCTCTCTCTCTCTCTCTCTCTCTCTCTCTCTCTCTCTCTCTCTCTCTAGAGAGGTATGTGTGTGTGCACTCTCTCCCCTCTCTCTCTCTCTCTCTCTCTCTCTCTCTCTCTCTCTCTCTCTCTCTCTCTCTCTCTCTCTCTCTCTCTCTCTCTCTCCCTCCCTCCCTCCCTCCCTCCCTCCCTCCTCTCCTCTCTCTTAAAATCTTTCCGAAAAAAGCAGATCTGATCTACCCAAGCTGCCTCCAGCATTTTGTAATCACCGACACCAAAATGGCTGCTATAAGGACCTATCCCAGCTTCCAAAAATGCTTCCAAATGAACTTTGATGCTGTCCTTTTCCAGTTTTGTTTTGCTCCCTGAAACTCTCCTGTAAACTGTTGTTTTTAATGAAAAGAATCTTTGAAAAGGTTTGAGGGAGAACAATGGAAGAACTTGGGCATCTCTAAGAGAGAGAGAGTCTAACCTAGAACTAAGAGAACCAACCTAGAATTAAGGAGAAATGTCTTGACAATGAAAACAATTAACCAGTGAAATGGCTTGCCTTCAGAAGTTGTGGTGCTTCATCACTGGAGATTTTCAAGAAGAGATTGGACATTTTGTCTGGAATAATATAGAGTCTCCAGTTTGAGCAGGGGGTTGGACTAGAAGACCTCCAAGGTCCCTTCCAACTCTTGTTATTCTGTCTGACGCCAAGAATAGTTGAGCTCCATTTCTGGTGATCATCCATGGATGATCCTACTTGGCTCCCAAGGGTAAATAAACCTAGCTTTGATTTCAAATCCCCCTTTAGCCAAGATGTTCTTGGATCTCCCTGGCTCAGACTGATCTGTAGGATTTAGTATTGTTCAAAAGATAAAAACACTGGAAATACGCAGCTTTGCGGTGAGATCCTCTTGTGGAGAAGCAGGATATTCCTAACGCTGAAATGCCACTTTTTAAAGGGGAGGCCATCTTGAATAAAGCAAGCCATGATTTATTTGAACTTTGCACCAGAGCGCCCTGAGGGTTATCCTATTATTTCTGCAGGGGACCTAAAATGGGAGAAGTTGTCCACCTCGGGATCCATTCCTGGAGGCCGAGCGGCCCACTCAGCTGTTGCTTTCCAAGGTGACATTTACATCTTTGGTGGAATGGACCCAACGGGCGAACTCAATACGATGTACAGATACCACATAGGTATTCTTGGTGATTATTTTAATTCTCTGTCATGTTAAAGATAGGTGTGATGGCTTTTCCGGGACTATGTTGGCCTCTCCAAGGCCAGAAGTCCTCTAGAACAATGGTTCTCAACCTTTTCTTCACCAGGGCCCCCCTTTAAATACCTTTTGTGGCCACGGAACCCCAAGACTTAACTCCAGATTTAAATCCTAACATTTCTTCGAGCCTTCGCGGCCTCTGTGACATTGTTGGACCCCTCGGGGGTCTGTGGACTACAGGTTGAGAATTACTGCTCTAGAGGTTCTTGGAGATTCTCCGTCATCCATCATGGTTGTCCCCCCCCCCCCCAAAGAGCTGCTTTTTGAAGAGGCAACTGGACTTTGTTTCTTCTTGGATGGATGAGAAGCGAAACATCTTCTAAAAACAAAAACAAGGAAGTCCAGTTGCCTCTTCAAAAAGCACCTTTGGGACACTGCTCTAGAGCAGTGGTTCTCAACCTTCCTAATGCCGCGGCCCCCGCCCCGCGCGCGTTGCATCACCAAGATGGCGGGCTAGCGCGCGCTTAGGCAACCCCCTGTGAAAGGGTCGTTCGACCCCCAAAGGGGTCGCGACCCACAGGTTGAGAAGCGCTGCTCTAGAGAATAAGCAGGGATGATATTCTTTGGGGTGTGCCGTGTACGTGTGTGGTGTTTTTGGGAGTCCCTGGGGTGAATGGCTTCGTTCTTTTAGTGGCATTTTTTTTTTTTTTTTTTGAAGCCTTCAGAGATAATCTACTGTTGTGTTGAAGGATTTGGCAGCAAAATGGCCAATTTTAGCGATAAAATGTTAAAGACTAGGAGGGGGGGGAAAGCGGTAATCATCTCCTGCGTCTGATTGCCATAGCCGAGTACAGTGAATTACAACCCTAATTGAACACCAAAATTTCCATCGCTAAGCAAAGTCAATTGTTAAGCAAGTTTTGCCCCGTTTTGTGACCTTCCTTGCCCCAGTTGTTAAGTGAATCGCTGCAATGAAAAGTTAGTAGCAAGGCTGTGAAGCAAATCCGACTTCCCCATTGACTTGGCTCGTCAGGTCGTCGCAAAAGGGGATCACCTGACCCCGGGACACTGCAACCGTCGTAAGTACACGCCTGTTGCCAAGCGTCTTGAATTCGGATCACGTGACTGCGGGGAATGTCACAAAAGTTGTGTGAAAAACGGTCAGACGTCACTTTTTTTTTTTTTAGTGCCGTTGTAACTCTGCTCATGAAACAAATTTATAAAATTATTTATAAAATTTGTACGCCGCCCAACTCCCGAAGGACTCTGGGCGGCTATGGTTGTAAGTTTGAAGAGGGGACAAAAGTCGGAGCCATCTTCCAAGACCTTGAAGAGTCTTAGAGGTGGGTTAGTAACAAGTCAAAGCAAGTTAACACCAAAGTTGATGTCTAATGTATGGAGACAGGATATGGAATTTGTGGTTAAGGTATCAGGTTAGAAAGTGGGAGACTGGGAGTTCTAGTCCCGCTTCAGCCATGAAATTCAGCTAGGAGACTTTGGGTCAGTCCCCCCACCCCTCTCAACCCAAGCCCACCTCACAACGAAGCCCACCGTCGTCGTTGTGGGGAAAATAGGAGTATTAGGTATTTTTGCTGCCTTATTTCTAAAAATAACCCATTTGTTTTCTTTCTGAAAACATTAAACTGCTGCAGAAAAAAGCCATTGGACAGAGTTGGCGTTCACCCCTCCGTTGCCTTCTGGCCGGCTGGACCACTCGATGTGCGTTATTCCTTGGGAAACCTCTGGCGAAGACCCCCACGATCGCAAAGGAACACAAGAGGCTGCCCGAGGGGAAGGCGGCCCCAGGCAAGGCCAGCCAGAGGAAGGGCTGGTTCATCTCTGCTTGGTATTTGGGGGCATGAACATGAAAGGGGATATCTACGACGACTGTATCGTGAGCGTGCTGGAAGAATAAAGTTAGGCCGTGCAAGTAGTAAGACTCGTGGTCTGATGGGTGCCGCTTGGTTCTCCCAACTGCATTAGGCAGGGAAGTGGTTACCCCACCTATTTAACTGTCGATCACCTTTTTAAAAAAAAATAAAATCAGAAATGTTGGAAATATTTGTAGTCTCCACCTGCAAGCAGCAAGGCTCCAGGGAATAAATCGGTTTCAATGAAAGAGGACATTTGCAGCTCAGGGTTGGTGCTCTCCGAGCTTGGTGGTTTTCCTGCAGACCTTTCATTGCCCAACTAGGGAATATCATCAGTACTAGAAGGGAGTGGGGTTTGCAGAGCGGGGGAGGACGACGACTATGGGGTCCTTGGGTAATGAAAGGCCTGCCATAAAACTCATCTGCCGTTGCAATACTGACACAGGAACCAACCCCCCCTCCCAAATTCAGTGTAAATAACAAATTTATTGGCGCTTCGAAGGGTAGAAAAAAATTCTCCATGGAACACACACAACTTTTTTTTTTTTTTTTTTTTTTTTTTTTAAATAGAACAATCGGTTAAGGAGAACTTTCCTGGCAAGTTAAATCTTCCCCCCCTATCCCACCCCACCCCCAGGGACACTTTATCAACTGCTAACGAAAAGCAGTAAATCAGCCGCTTTGGGGCTATAAACATTTCCAAACTCCACTGACGTGAAGATTCTGATCACATCCCAGTGTCTTTGAGTTCAATAGCTTAAACCGAAGGCAAAAAAAAAAAAAAATATGTCCAAAAGTCCTCTATTTACACAACGTGGTCGTTCAAGAAGGAAAAAAAGAAAGCCCCGAGAGGCCCTATAACTCGTCCTTCTCCCCAGCCTCAGCCTCTTCCCCGCTGGGGGGAGGACCCGCCCCGCCGTACAACTTCCCCACGATGGGCTGCACCACTTCCTCCAGCTCTTTCTTCTGTGCTTTGAACTCTTCGATGTCGCCGTCCTGGTGGCTCTCTAGCCACTCGATCTTCTCCTCCACCGCCTTCTCTATGGTCTCCTTGTCCTCGGACGATAACTTCCCCCCCAGTTTCTCCTTGTCGCCTATCTGGTTCTTCAGCGAGTAAGCGTAGCTCTCCAGCTCGTTGCGGGCGTCGATGCGTTCCTTCAGCTTCTTGTCCTCCTCGGCGAACTTCTCGGCGTCGTTCACCATCCTTTCGATCTCCTCGGGGGTCAGGCGGTTCTGGTCGTTGGTGATGGTGATTTTGTTCTTGTTCCCCGTGCCCTTGTCCTCCGCTGTCACCCGCAGGATGCCGTTCACGTCGATTTCGAAGGTGACCTCGATTTGAGGGACGCCACGCGGCGCGGGGGGGATGCCGGTGAGGTCGAACGTGCCCAGCAGGTGGTTGTCCTTGGTCAGTGGACGTTCTCCTACGGGGGGGGGGGGGGGG
>QLTV01001473.1:286378-296378 GCA_003457575.1 Thermophis baileyi
CCCTCCCCCCCCAGTCCCTCCCTCCTCATTAATTGCTCCTCCATCTCATCTCATCTCATCTATCACCCCCTCCCCACTCCTTGGTTTTCTGCCCTTTTTCTATTTGCATTTATTGGATTATGATTAAATTTATTTGCTGCTTGTCTCGTGGTTTGAGGGTGACTCTGAGCGGATGTTTATTTGTTTACTTGTATCCCACCTTCGTTATTTTTACAAAGTACTCAAAACGGCAAAAATATCTAATACTCCTCCTTCCTCCTGTTTTCCTCCCAACAACAACAATCCTGTGAGGTGGGTCGGGTTGCGAGAGAAAGGACTGGCCCAAAGTCACCCTACTGGTTTTTATTTCTAAAGAGGGACTAGAACTCACTGTCTCCTGGTGATTGGCCCAAAGTCACCCAGTTGGCTTTCATGCCTAATGTGGGACTAGAACTCCCCATCTCCTGGTGATTGGCCCAAAGTCACCCATCTGACTTTCATGGCTAAGGCAGGACTAGAACTCCCCATCTCCTGGTGATTGGCCCAAAGTCACCCAACTGGTTTTCATGCCTAAGGTGGGACTAGAACTCACTGTTGCCTGGTGATTGGCCCAAAGTCACCCAACTGGCTTTCATGGCTAAGGCGGGACTACAACTTCCCATCTCCCAGTTTCTAGCCTAGTGCCTTATATCTTCCCTCTTTTCAAATTACAGGTTGCCAAGTCCTCCCACCCTTTCTATTTTTGCATGGCCATCCTACTTTCTGTTTCCCTCCAAGCTCCCGGGTATTATTGTCACCACCCCCAAATCCTTTGACACCCTCCCCATAATTTATTTTGCTTTGATGCCCACCGTCACCCGCCTGTTCCTTCCCAAATTTAGCACGGCTGCCTTCTCTTTTCACTAATCTTGGTTTCTCTCTTGCTTTGAGAAACCTCCTCTTCTTCTGTTTCGGTTTCACGCTTCAGCCTCGTTCACAACCCAGGATGTTTCCAGCCAACCCCTTAGGTCTTTAGGATAAAATATTATTACATTTATTTCCTGGCGATCTCGCCATGGGGTTACTCTAGGTGGCTCACAACTGTAAATGATTGTGTTGTTTAAACCTTTTATTTCCTTTTTATTTCTACACAACACTTTTGTGTTTAAACAACACAAAAGTAGAACAATAGAACTATAAAAGAAACAAGGGAGAAAAAGAAAACAAAGAAAATGCACTGATATGACTAGTAAAATAATACAAAAAAAAAAAAAGATAAATGCTTTAAACTCGGAACCAACTTAGAATTTCCCCTTGCCATATATTTCTCTCGTATCACTACAAAGATTAGTTCTCTACTCCAACCCCATTTTTTTTTATTTTAACAAATCTGTTGGCCACCTGATTTTTCATTTATTGTTAAAAAAAATAGGTGGGGGGGGTGTTTTTGGCCAATCTGGTTTACATTTTGCACTTGAAGCTTCTTAATCTGGGGAAAATAAACATTGAAGTGTGAGAGAGCGTGGGATCTTCCAGTAGATGTGGACTCCAGCACCCATTAGCCCCGTTCAGCATGGCCAACAGTGTAGGATGATGGGATTTAGAGTTCAAGAATTTCCGGATTCAAGGTGGAAGGCCTACAGATGTGATAGAGGCGATGGAAATTGCTTTAACTCATGAATGTATTTGGGTTGGTTTTTTTTTTCTTCTTTTCTTAATATCAGATGTGCTTCTGGAGTTTATACTTAGGTGGTTCCTGTTTTAAACTGGTTTTTCAGGGCTGAAAAACTCCTTTGGCTTTGGAGATTCAGTTCCAAATGACCCATTCAATAATCCGAATGCCTTATATTCAATTTGCTTCACCAGTTTTATCACTAGCTGGTCTTCAATCCTAGTAAAGACGTGACCTGCATTAACAAGTCCCAGGTTTTGTTAGCCACTCCTGTACAATCGAACACGTGACTTTAAGCTTGGCTTGTGCAATTTGCTGGGACAATGGCTTGCCTTCCTAGAAAAAGTTGAGCCACAACAGACACAACTCCGTGTTAGCCTCGTTCCTGCCAGTTGTGCAATAGGTAGTCC
The DNA here is from genome assembly GCA_003457575.1 of Thermophis baileyi. Lineage (NCBI taxonomy): Eukaryota > Metazoa > Chordata > Lepidosauria > Squamata > Dipsadidae > Thermophis > Thermophis baileyi. The sequence continues at coordinate 288,419 of QLTV01001473.1, forward strand.
CAGCGTGTGAGTGGCTCAGCTCTTTAAACTCCGAGGGTCGATATTTTATCATCTTGGTAACAACGATTAGCCGTTGTTACTCTGGGAAAGGCAAACAAGACGGAGACCAAAAGTATTTTACTTGGTTGATCTCAAGTTTGTTCCTCTCTGGATAATTTCATTTTGAGTTGTGTTGGTCGTACCGGAACGTAATTTGTGAATGGCAAGATTTGATTTGGCTCTGATGCAGACAGATTTACTGATCAATTTACTTGTCGATTACATGTAATTATACAGTATTTTAAGAATATTCGGGAACTTAAGCAACTTTTCTGCAGCAGTGAACAATCTTAAAAAAACATTTTAAAAGTCTGATTTATTACAGGTAATCCTCAACTTACAACAGTTCATTTAGTGAACGGCACTGAAAAAAGTGACTTATGACCGTTTTTCACACTTACGACTGTTGCAGCATCCCCCTGGTCACGTGATCGAATTCGCCCACTGGGGAACTGATTCATATTTACGACGGTTGCAGTGTCCCCGGGGTCACATGATCCCCTTTTGCGACCTTCTGACAAGCCATGTCAGTGGGGAAGCCAGATTCACTTAACAACCGTGTTACTAACTTAACAACTGCAGTGATTCCCTTAACAACCCTGGCAAGAAAGGTCCTGAAATGGGGCGAAACTCGCTTAACAAATGTCTCGCTTAGCAACAGAAATTTTGGGCTCAACTGTGGTCGTAACTCGAGGACTTGCCGTACTGTATAAACAACCCCACTCCATCAGATTCCTTCCAAAGTTTATGCATTAATAATTTTGTTAGTCTGTAACAGGTCAAAAGATTCTTTAATGGTGTTTTAACAGACTAACCTAGTATGAGGTAGAGGAGAAAAATTGCTTTCCTGACTCGTTTTGTCCCCAAAAGAGAATAAGAAGAAAAAAAAATATATTAAAAAGGAGAGCAGTATAAATTAATGCAGTTACAAACTTGAAAATCTGGTATGAAGAGGAAGTAAAGATTACCACTGCAAACCCAAGGTAGTTTCATTATAAAATTCCAAACCATTAACCACAGTGTTCCTGCTGGTTTAGCTACAAAAATTTGTGGGTTTTTTTGTTTTTGTTTTAAATTTGCTGGGGAAAAGTGGAAGTAGAACTGATCTTTTTTCTTAAGGGACACATCATGTGTCTATTCCTATTTATATCATGATGGATTAATTGATTAGCTGGCCATCAGGTTCCTATTGACTCTTAGAAACCTCATTGATAGATTTTTATTTTTTCACCACGACAATCTATTCCCAATGGGCCATAAATGGCCCATTGAAAGAATTCTAGTGGAAATATACACAAAGGTGGAAAAATTGCAGAATGTACCCATAAGAAAGGTTGAATTTTCTCTACCCCGAGGCAAATACAAGTAGTCCTTCACTTAGAACCATCCGTTTAGTGAATCGAATAGAATAGAATAAAAACTTTATTGCCCCTTTAAATGTACACTAATCAGCATACGTTAAAATGAAATTTCGTTGCATTCAGCTCTCAAAAGATAAGCGTAATGCATATACCCACATACACACACACACACGTGACACAGAGAAACATCACAGTCTAGTTCGGATGTATATATACATGGCAAAAAGAAAAGAAAAAAGAATTCGAATTTACAAGACCATTTACAAGTGGCCGCCCACTTGTAGTTTCAGGGGCACTGAAAAAAAGTGACTCATGACTGTTTTTCACACTTAACAACCTTTGCAGCCATGTGATCAAAAGTCGGGTGCTTGGCAACTGGCATGTACTTATGACGGTTGCAGCGTTTTATGTCTATCCCCTTTTGCAAACGTCTGACAAGCAAACTCAATGGGGAAGCCAGAGGCACTTAACAAACATATCACTAAGGATCTGCAGTGGTTCACTTAACAGCTGTGGCAAGAAAAGACGCACATTGGGGCAAAAACTCACCAAACAGCCTTGCTTAGCAACGGAAATATGGAGGTCCATTGCGGTTGTAAGTTAAGGACTACCTGTACTGTTTTTAAAAAAGAGAAGGTATTTCTCTGCTTGCTCTAAGCCAGGGGTCAGCAACCCGCGGCTCTGGAGCCGCATGTGGCTCTTTCATCCCTCTGCTGCGGCTCCCTGTCGTTGGTCGGCACCACAATTTTGAGAGGAGCTTCCGGTTAGGGGTGGAAAGCATGGTATGCCAGGAGGAGACTCTATGGTGGGGGAACCGGACTTCTGGTCGGCTCCAGAATTGAACGAGGGGGCTTCCGGTTAGGACCTTTGTGGCTCTTTGAGGGTTTAAGGTTGCCGACCCCTGCTCTAAGCGCATACAGACACAACAGCGGTTCACAAGAGCAGTGATTGTCCTTTTTCCAATAGTGTCGTTGCTCATTTAATAACTATCAACCAAGAAATATGACATGCTTTTCACAGAGCAAGCTGTACTTTAAGGAATTAAATCTTCAATTTTACAGCCCTTTAAATTAAAACCCTTTTTTAAAAACAAACAAAGAAAAAAGCTTCCTGGAAATCTCCACCAGCCGTAAAACTGGAGGTCCTGTTTTGTAAAAGTTCTACAAGAAGAAGGAATTTTCCAGCTGTTTGCTGGAAATCAGACTTCACACAATTTTCCTTATCAAACACCCCCCCCCTCGCCCTGTACGTATTTTATCTACCTCCTCGGTGATACTTCCTTGATAGGAAAGGACTCAAACGTTGCTCCAGGGTTGCAAAAGAGGAGTGAGAATGACTAAACAGAGAAATTACTCTCTCCTTCGGCAAAAACAAGTGATCGGGTTTCTGAAACTTGGGCTTGTCTGAAGAAGGATGTTTTTCATTTTTCTAAGCACCACTTTCCACCTTGTGTTATTAGGCTCTCGTGATACCTACTCAGAACACTGAATAGATTAGCCAATTGCCAGGAGACTGTGAGTTCTAGTCCTGCCTTGAGCAGGAAAGCCGGCTGGGTGACTTTGGGCCAGTGACCAGGAGACAGTGAGTTCTAGTTCCACCATAAGCATGAAAGCTGGCTGGGTGACTTCGGGCCAATCACCAGGAGACGGTGAGTTCTAATCCCGCCTTAGCTGTGAAAGCTGACTGGGTGACTTTGGGCCAATGACCAGGAGACTGTGAGTTCTAGTTCCACCATAGGTGTGAAAGCTGGCTGGGTGACTTTGGGCCAATCACCCGGAGATTGGAGAGTTCTAGTAGAAGTAAAAGTAGAATTTTGAAGATATTTAAGAGGTTCTGTGCCAAAGTTGGAGGTTTTGTGGATGAAATGAAGGGCTTGACTTGGCCTGTGTGAATTGGTTTGTTTTCAGTTTGTGAGGAGATACTTTTTATATTTGCTTTTTTTAAAAAAAATTTATGGGATGGAATGATACATCAATATGAAACAAAAGAAAATACAAAATAGCAAAACCAAACATATACACAGGCATCAACTATATGTATGTATTCCAGGAAAATGCAAACATTTTGATGCTCAGATTCGGAAATATATATTTGAGCAGATGAAGGGGTCTCTTAGGGTAAAATGTTGTTAATAGTTTTGAGTAAACCTGATCACCATCTTGAAAGGTGTGTGTGTGTGTGTGTGTGTGTACACACACACACACACACACACACAGACAGGTCATTGATGGCGCTGCCTACATTTTAAATAATTAGCTGTCTCTTTCTCTACATACTTCCCATGGCATGATGGAAATCTTTTGGTTGATAATGAAATATAAATCAGCCAATATATATTTGGTTGTAAGTCGAGGATCACCTATACTGAATTTCAGGAAAGGATCGCCTTTTTATTCTGCACTTTATATATATAAAAAAAGTACATTACATGAGGAAGAAGTATTGCAGCCCCTAAACTAGCCCAAATCTTATTTATACCTAAACCCTCTTCACATAATTGTTTTCTTCTGATGAATTCACAAGCTGAACTTTAAAAAAAATTCAGATTATTATTATAATTATAAACGTTTATTCATTAAACATGAAACTCAGTCAACTGAACATTTAAAAATGTATCACAAATATCATTGACTGGCTCTGATGGTTGATACGGGTTGCTGCCAGCATCCTAGGTATCAACCAAGTACCTTCTTAAAATGTATGTTGTTCCGAGTAACACAGTTTTTTGCAGTTCTGCTGGTGTTATAGCAGGAAGCTGCAATTTCTTGATGTGTTTTGTAAAATTCTTGGACATGGTATCAAGTGCCCCAATGACAATGGGTCTCACTGTCACATGTTTCATCCATAATCGGGTAGTTTCAATGGCCAGGTCGCGATATTTTGTAATTTTTTCCAGTTCTTTTTCTTCGACTCTGGCATCTCCTGGTACATCGATATCAATAAACTGGACTCTTCGGCCCTCGACAACTGTGATATCTGGCGTGTTGTGTTCCAGATGATCTGTCTGTATTCGACTGGCATCTCCTGGTACAGAGATATCGATAAATTGTACGCTACGGTTTTCGACAACCGTGATATCTGGCGTGTTGTGTTCCAAATGACGATCCGTCTGTATTCAAAAGTCCCACAAGATCTTCACCTTCTTATTTTCAACTTCTTTGTCCACTTTATGTTCCCATCATCATCATCATCATCATCATCATCATCATCATCATGAAATTGCCAAAACATTTTCTATCCCTTTCTCTTAAAACCAAGAGTGCAGTCAACTTTTTCAACCATCATTCCGGTGTCCCATTCAACCGCCTAATATTTTTGTGGGAACACGATAAAACTTGGCGTTGGTTGTTCTTAGCAAGAGAATCTTCTTCAGCAAACCGGCTGATCCAATGCAGGGTGAAAGTGAGATTTGAGATTTGAGACACAGTCATTATTTCTTTGCGCCTTTCCCCCCTCTTTAGTTCCTGTTTTCCCCAAGTTCAAGCCTCATTCTTACTCATCATCCAGAACTGATTTCCAGAGCTGCTTCAGATCTTTGGCTCTTGTGCATTTGCTTTGATTGTTAATTTTTTGGGTGAGATTTGGATCCAGCTCTCTGGATTTTGACTGGGAAAAGAGCAAGGAAGATTTTTTTTTAAAAAAAAAGTCACGGGCTGGTATGTGCGGTCCTCGACTTAGAACCATTCATTTAGTGACCAAAGTTACAGCGGCCCTGAAAAAAAGGGACTCGTGACCGTTTTTCACGCTTACCGCCTTCTCAGCTTCCCCGCGATCACGTGATCAAAATTCAGAGGCTTGGCAACTGACATGTACTTACGACGGTTGCAGTGTCCCCGGGGTGTGTGTCACGCGATCCCCTTTTGCGACCATCTGACCAGCAAAGTCAATGGGGAAGCCAGATTCACTTCACGGTTGTGTTACTAACTTAAACCACGGCAGTGATTCACTTAACAACTGCGGCAAGAAAGGCCGTTAAATAGAGCAAAATTCACTTCAGAACTGCCTTGCTTAGCCACAGAAATCTGGGGCTCGTTTGTGGTCATAAGTCGAGGACTTCCTGTCCTTGGGGAAAAACATTCTAGACGGGGAGGTCTCGTTGCACGTGGCTTTCTTTCAAGGTGAAGTCAAAGTTCTTTAAATCTTTTTTTGTTTTGTTTTTAAAGGGACCTTGGGCAACCTGGATCAGAAAGGTGCAATCTGGAACAACCGACACCTGTTTTGTATTGTGGTGGGCTGGCTGCACAGAATAAACTTATCATTTGTTAAGTTTGCTCTGTGCAGCCCACCGACATCTCAGAGCCTGATCTGGAGTTAGAAATGAGGAGGGGTTTGGCGAGAAACGGGGCCTTTTCGGTGGTTGCCCCGGTTTGTGCGGAATTTCTTATCCTGTGGAAACGTAGGGGCTCCTTGGCCGGTTGAAAAAGTTTTATTTTTCTTTTCTTCTGGCATTCTTGCCGAATGTTTCGTCTGCCAGCTGTATTTAAAGGGAAGATTGTCCCTTCCACAATATCCCTCTCCGTATTTTTAACCTTGCTGAATGTTCAGCTTCTAAAGCAGCGATATAGCTTTCACACTGGAAGCCCCTTTTGAAGGATGGCCTTGAAGGGAGCGATATCAATGTCTCTTATACATAAGGAAATATTTTTCACTCTGCCCTTTCCTCCCTTCTTTTGAAATGTACACAGTTGGATGAATGAACGATATGCCATCTCTCTCTCTCTCTCTCTCTCTCTCTCTCTCTCTCTCTCTCTCTCTCTCTCTCTCTTCCTTTTTTCCATATCATCCCACAATATGGCTTTACAAGGGCCTGTTCTGAGATTAGGTTCCCGTGAAATGCTGAATGGCTTCCTTTGGATTAAAGTGCTCCTTTGTGAAACATCAGGACACTTTTAAAAAAAAATTCCCCACAATCTCGGCACGCTTCTGCTATTGCAATATAGAACTTTTATCAAAGTTCATACAAAGCTTTTGTTCCGTAAAGCTTATCAGGGACTGGTCAGAAGTAAAACAAAGAGTTTGCTTTCAGCAAGTCTGTTCATTCCGGGGCTTGAAAAAGGAAGCGTTCCAACCGAGAAAATTGCTGTTCCCCAGAAAAATTCTGAAAATGGATGATAGATTGATGGGCTGCCTCTTATCTATCCTCTTTTAATGCACTGAAAGTTTTCACGGTCAAAAGGAAAACACGATGAAGCAATAACATCAGACATCCATTCCAGCAATAAATTTAGAATTTCAAGAGCTGGAAGGTCTCTTAAGAGTAACTATAATTTACAGTTTGGTTTAGTGATTAAGGCACTGGGCTAGAAAGCAGGAGAACGTGAGTTCTAGTCCTGCCTTAGCCATGAAAGCTGGCTGGTTGACCGTGGCCCAATCACCAGGAGACGGTGAGTTCTAGTCCTGCCTTAGGCATGAAAGCCAGCTGGGTGACTTTGGGCCAATCACCAGGAGTCGGTGAGTTCTAGTCCTGCCTTAGGCATGAAAGCCAGCTGGGTAACTTTGGGCCAATCACCAGAAGACGGTGAGTTCTAGTCCTGCCTTAGCCTGAAAGCCAGCTGGGTGACTTTGGGCCAATCACCAGAAGACGGGGAGTTCTAGTCCTGCCTTAGGCATGAAAGCCAGCTGGGTGACTTTGGGCCAATCACCAGGAGACGGTGAGTTCTAGTCCTGCCTTAGGCATGAAAGCCAGCTGGGTAACTTTGGGCCAATCACCAGAAGACGGTGAGTTCTAGTCCTGCCTTAGGCATGAAAGCCAGCTGGGTAACTTTGGGCTAATCACCAGGAGTCGGTGAGTTCTAGTCCTGCCTTAGCCTGAAAGCCGGCTGGGTGGCTTTGGGCCAGTCACCCTCTCTCTCTTTCAGCTCGTCCCAGCTCACAGGATTATTGTCGTGGGGGAAATAGGAGGAAGGAGCATTGTGTGTGTGTTCTCCGCCTTGAGTTAATTGTAAAAATAATAAAGGTGGAATATAAATAAGGGTCTGGAGGCTAAACCGTGTGATGAACAATAGAGGGAAATGGGTACGTCTAGTCTAATGAAGAGAAGGACTAAGGGTGACATGATAGCAGACTTCCAATAATTGAGGGGCTGTCACAGAGAAGAGGGGGGGTCCACCTATTCTCCAAAGCACCAGAGAGTAGGAAAAGAAGCAACGGATGGAAATTTATCAAGGAGAGATCCAACCTAGAATTAAGGAGAAACTTCCTGACAATAAGAACAAGTATGCAATGGAATAGCTTGCCTCCAGAAGTTGTGGGTGCTCCATTACTGGAGGCTTTCAAGAAGAGACTGGACAGTCCTTTGTCCAGAATAGCAATAGCAATAGCCCTTAGACTTATATACCGCTTCACAGTACTTTACAGCCCTCTCTACGCGGTTTACAGAGTCAGCCTCTTGCCCCCCAACAATCTGGATCCCCATTATACCCACCTCGGAAGGATGGAAGGCCGAGTCAACCTTGAGCCTGGTAAGATTCGAACTGCCAAATTGCAGGCAGGAATGGTATAAAGCAGTGATGGCCAACCTTTTCGGCACCGAAAAGTGTGCCGAAAAGGGAGTGCGTGGG
>QLTV01001473.1:313349-336116 GCA_003457575.1 Thermophis baileyi
CTCTCTCTCCCTCTCTCCCTCCCTCCCTCCCTCTCTCTCTCTCTCTCTCTCTCTCTCCCCGCTTGTGACCTGTTCACGATGACTCCTGTCCCCCAGGGGCTGCAGCCGAAAACGTCTTGGGAAGCCTGCTGTGTTTGCCTGGTTCCGGCTCAGTGCTGTTTGACCCCTGCACGGGCTCCACCATCTCAGAAACCACCAGCGAAGCTTGGAGCGTGGAGGTCCTACCAAGTGACTCAGGTGAAGAATCCTCCATAGGTAACATCTTCCCTAGCATGCAAAGGGTGGAGAAATTGATTGAAAGGGCCCGAGGAGCCCATGGCTCCCTTCCTTCTCTGCTTTCCGTAACCTGTAAACAGTTCCTCCTCTTTATTTTGGAAGTTCTCCACCACCTTAGTAGCCTTACCCATTGATTTTTTTTATTTTTTTTTACCTCTGGATTCACATGGACCTCTCGCCTGTGTCCTGCATTTCATTAAGATGATCATCCTGTAGTTTACACAATCCACAGTCTCTCCTTTGTGCCTGGAAGTCTGTATCCATTCAGGGCTTTAACGCAATCTAGCGGTATTTACCTACCGTGTTTCCCCAAAAATAAGACCCTGTCTTATATTTTTTTGAAGCCTGAAATAAGCGCTTGGCCTTATTGCCATGCACTCAAAAGCCCGATTGGGCTTATTATCAGGGGATGTCTTATTTTGGGGGAAACAGGATAGATAGATAGATAGATAGATAGATAGATAGATAGATAGATAGATAGATAGATAGATAGATAGATAGATAGATAGATAGATACCCGTGTTTCCCCAAAAATAAGAAACCTATCTTATATTTTTTTGAAGCCTGAAATAAGTGCTTGGCCTTATTGCCATGCACTCAAAAGCCTGATTGGGATTATCAGGGGATGTCTTATTTTGGGGGAAACAGGGTATGTATAGCAATAGCACTTAGACTTATATACCGCTTCATAGTGCTTTACAGCCCTCTCTAAGCGGTTTACAGAGTTAGCATATTGCCCCCAACAATCTGGGTCCTCATTTTATCCACCTCGGAAGGATGGAAGGCTGAGTCAACCTTGAGCCGGTGAGATTTGAACCGCCGAACTGCAGCTAGCAGTCAGCTGAAGTAGCCTGCAGTGCTGCACTCTAACCACTGCGCCACCTCGGCTCCTGGTGGTCCTTGGTGGTCTCGGAACTTGGTTGTTTTCTTGCAGACGTTCTATCCTCCAACTAGATATCATCATCAGTGCTAGAAGGGGGCTTACTTCCTGTTTATATTCAACGGCTCTGGTTGGACTGATGATGTTACTTCATTGGGTAACGAAACGTCTGCAAGAAAACCACCCAGCTCTAAGAGCATCAAGGACCCCACAGCAGTGGTGAAATCTACTTACCTTCCCTACTGGTTCGGAAACGCTTGCTCCGCGCGCTTTTTGGCCCGCGCTCTGCTCACGCACGGGCTTTTTCACCCTCTGCGCATGCGCAAAATGCTTTGCGCATGCGCAGAGGGTAAAAAACAACAAAATGGCAGGTGGGCGGAGCCTCGCGCTGCTGTCGCTACTGGTTCTCCGAACCACCAGCAGGCAGCACTACCGGTATGCCCGGACCGGGCCGAACTGGGAGCATTTCACCCCTGCCCCACAGTCTTCCTCCTCCTCCCTCCACTCCACAAACCACCTTCCCTTCTAGCCCTGATGACGTTGAAAGGGGATATTTGTAGCTCAGGATCGAACTGTGGGCTCCATGGTGCTGATGATGTTAACTAGTTTGGTCATGAAATGTCTGCAAGAAAGCCACTAAGCTCAGAGATCACAAAGGACCCCACAGCCCTCCTCCACTCTGCAAACCCCATTCCCTTCTAACACTGATGATGTTCCCTAGTTGGGTCATGAAACGTCCGCAAGAAAACCACCAAGCTCGGAGACCGCACAGTTCAAACCCCGAGCTACAAATATTCTCCTCTATCCATCTTTACTTAGATCCATCTTTTTATCTTCTTTTAACAATTTCCCTATTGCCATCTTAAAGGGTGTGTGTGTGTGTGTGTGTGTGTGTGTGTGTGTGTGTGTGTGTGTGTGTGTGGCAAAGTGGCTATGCAAAGAGAGAAGGAAGGGCTCACCCTCTTTGGATTGGGCCCCCACTCCCCCCCCCAAAGAGAATGTGAACCCAGGGGGGGGGGAAGCATCATTCAATTCTGCCCCACAATGCGAATCATGATCTCGTGACATGCCAGTTGCCATGCACCCAAATTTTGATCATGTGACACTGCCGATGCTGTCGCGATCGTAAGCGCGAGAACTGTTATAAGTCCCTTTTTTCCCCCCCAGCACTGTCATAACTTTGGCCGGTCGTTTAATGAATGATGGTGAGGATTGCATGTTTTGTGAATCTGATTCTTCCCTCTCCTCTTTAGAGGCTCCAGACCTCAAGCAGGAAGAAAGACTGCAAGAATTGGAGAGTTGCTCGGGGGTAGGAAGCACCTCCGATGATACCGACGTGAGGGAAGTCAGTTCCCGGCCCAGCACACCTGGCCTCAGTGTGGTATCAGGTGAGGAAACCCCCCAGAAAAATAGAAGATTCCTTAGCATGGGTCAAATTGCTTATGTTTTAGAGCAGGGGTGTCAAACTCGATTTCATTGAGGGCCGCATCAGGGTTGTGTTTGACCTCGGGGTGCCGGGGTGGGCATGGCCAAGGTGGGCGTGGCCAGCTTGACGTCACTCATGTCGGGGGCGCCTGTGGCGGCCCGAGCACTCTGCCAGCGAAAATGGGCTCCCGAGCTCCGTTTTCGGCTGCGATGGCCTCCTGTAGCCCTCTGCCAGTGAAAATGGAGCTCGGGAGGGCTGCGGGCAAGCCCTCCCAAGCTCCATTTTTGCTGACAGAGGCACCGCGGGCCGGTCCTTCACTGTTTCCAGGGCAGCACCGCGGGCCAGATCCAGCTCCCGGGCCTTGAGTTTGACACCCCTGTTTTAGAGGAAGCAGCAAAGCAGAAATATATCTGGGTATTTTGAACCAGATCTCTTACCTTAAGGCGCGAAGGCTAGATTAGCCTTCTCCCCTTTGCACAGAGAATTCTGGGAGACTTCAATTCCCAGAATTCTAAGCAGCACCCAGGCTGGTGTTGGGAATCGAAGTTTCATACATTAAAGATCTATGGAGATTCTCGGTCACCCAGGTCATGGTTGTCCCAAAGGTGCTTTTCCAAAAGGCAACTGGACTTTTGAAGAAGCTTCTTCAGTTCTTACTTTGTTCTTCAGAACTGAAGAAGCTCCTTGGATGAGGAGCGAAACGTCTTCAAGGAAAAAACAAAAGTCCAGTTAGTTGCCTTTTGAAAAAAAAAGACATCCATGCATTAGAGGCCTCCCCGCTGCCAGAATTTTATGCCTCGGCTGCATGACTTGGAATTGTGGGAGTTGAAATCCGCAGGCCTAGAGGGTGTCCGTCCACTCTTAAACAATCCTCAGCCGTGACTCGGCTGGTCCAGGGGAATTCTGGGAATTTATGTCACGTCCCCGGAAGATCTGTTGACTAAACCATCAGGGTAGCCTCCAGTTTTGCACTCAAGTCGTTTTGCAATTTTGCACTTCAGTAGCTTCATGCTCACGAGAGCCCTTTGTCGTCCTCTTAAAGCAGGGGTCAGCAACCCGTGGCTCTGGAGCCGCATGTGGCTCTTTCATCCTTCTGCTGCGGCTCCTTGTCGCCGGTCGGCTCCACAATTGATAGGGCTTTCGGTTAGGACAAGTAGAGGAAAAAGGACGCTGCGCTAGGAGGAGACTCTATGGTGGGGGAATCGGACTTCCGGTCAGCTCCAGAATTGAACGGTGGGGCTTCCGGTTAGGACCTTTGTGGCTCTTTGAGTGTTTAAGGTTGCTGACCCCTGTCTTAAAGGTATTAGCGCAACGTCCGAAGACATCCCCAACAAGATAGAGGATCTCCGGTCCGAGTGTAGCTCCGACTTCGGTGGGAAAGATTCGGTCACCAGCCCTGACATGGACGAAACGGTGCACGGTAAGAGAATAACAGAATAACAACGGAGCTGGAAGGGACCTCGGGGGTCTTCTAGTCCAACCCCCTGCTTAGGCAGGAAACCCTATGCCATTTCAAACAAATGGATGGAAACTCATCAAGGAGAGAACCAACCTAGAACTCAGGTGAAATTTCCTGACAGTGAGAATAATTAATCAGTGGAACAGCTTGCCTCCAGAAGTTGTGGGTGCTTCATCTCCTCCTCCTCCTCCTCCTCCTGTTCTTCTTCTTGTTCTTCTTCTTGTTCTTCTTCTTCTTCTTCTTCTTCTTCTTCTTCTTCTTCTTCTCCTCCTCCTCCTCCTCCTCCTCCTCCTCCTCCTCCTCCTCCTCCTCCTTCCTTCCTTCCTTCCTTCCTTCCTTCCTTCCTTCCTTCCTTCCTTCCTTCCTCCTCCTTCCTTCCTCCTCCTTCCTTCCTTCTTCCTTCTTCCTCTCCTCCCTCTCCTCCTCCTCCACAATGAATCCACGATGTTCTTCTTCTGCCTGGACCTCGTTTGCCTTCAATCTTTCCTTGGAGGATTAAGTGAAGTAGGCCGTATTTTTCCGGGTGTCGCATCCCATGTCCGAAATATTCTAACTTTGGCTTTTTTTATGGTTTTGATTTCCCTTGGTTTTCCCAGGCTTTCCCATCACTGGGAGGTTTTTAAGAAGAGATTGGACAGCCACTTGTCTGGAATGCTACAGGGTCTCCTGCCTGAGTAGCGGGTTGGACTAGAAGACCTCCAAGCTCCCTTCCCAACTCTGTTATTCTGTTAAACTGTGCTCCATGCATTTGGTGGCTGTCCGTCTCTCAGCTCTGGAAGAATTTTGCCAATGATTTCCCCAATTTGTTCCGATCTTCGCATTTCAGGCGCCAGCCACTTGACCTCTCCTCCTTGCCCAGCAGATTCCCTTCTCGCCATGTTCGACCCCTTGGTTTCTCACGAAGGTAACCTCTCCCGAACGGGAAGCCCTCGCGAGCTGCTCCTTCGCCTCTTCCCCGAGCGGGCTTGCGACCTTCCTCCACCCGTGGCCTTTTCCCCTGCAGTGGTCAGGCCCAAAGTCCACTATGCCCGGCCGTCTCACCCGCCACCGGATCCCCCCATCTTGGAAGGGAGCCTGGGCAGCAGCGATGCCAGGCTGCCTAACTTCACCTCCCACATGGCCATGCTTTTCGACTCGGAGGCCTTCAAGCAGCGGTACTCCTACCCGGAAAGACTCGTGCGCAGCAGAAGCTCCGATATCGTCTCGTCCGCGCGGAGGCCCATGAGCGATCCCGGCTGGAACAGGCGAGCAGGAAATGAGGAACGGGAACTTTTGGGGCCTGGGAGCAACATCGGAGGGGTGGCGACGATTGCCGGACCGCAGTCTTCGTTTTCGTCTCCGAGCAAAGATTCGTGCAGGGGAGAGGTAAGGATCGGTCCCTTCCTGCAGTCTTCTGGCGTTAGCGGTCGTTAAATCTTGCATCCTCACCGTGTGTGTAAAATATTTCTTCCTCTGCGGAGGTCTCGGTAGTTAAGTTTGCTTTGCTAAGGGTTGCAAACTGTATGTTGGACGGGGAGGAAACTCCACACTTGCCAGCGCTGATGGATCAGAGGTGGGTTCCTACCGGTTCTAACCGGTTCTTTAGAACCGTTAGAAAACCGGTGATGACGTCACGGAACCGATTCTTTCGGTGTGTTCCGTGGGCGCCGCCATCTTGGATTTTGCTTCTGCGCATTTGCGCGCGCACGGCGCGACCCTGAGCAAACCGGCAGCAAACGGATCCAGAACCCACCCCTGTGATGGATGTTACCTAGATGGGTGATGGAACGTCTGCAAGTGAACAACCCAACTCAAGAGAGGAAAAAAGATGACTCAACTCAATCCTGAGCCACAGGAATTCTCTTCTGTCGGAATATTTGTTGAAATTTGGAAGTTGGGGCGGGGGGGGCATCAAGGCAGTCTTTTGAATAATGTCTGCAAGGACAATGTATTCTTGTAGGAGAAGAAAAGAACCAGAAAATGTCCTGCTGGCTATAAAATGAGCTCTTCCCTGCCTTTCCCCCTTTTTTTTTCTTTTTTTTTCTTCTTTTCTTTTCTTTTCTTTTCTTTTCTTTTTTTCTTTTCTTTTTTTCTTTTCTCTTTTTCTTTTTCTTTTTCTTTTTCTTTTTCTTTTTCTTTTTCTTTTTCTTTTTCTTCTTTTTCTTTTTCTCTTTCCTTTCCTTTCCTTTCCTTTCCTTTCCTTTCCTTTCCTTTCCTTTCCTTATTTTGTTTATTTTATAAAATTTATATGCCGCCCAACTCCCGAAGGACTCTGCAAATGATTTCCTCATTTCCCTTCCCTTCCCTTCCCCCTTCCCTTTTCTTCTTCCTTCCCTTCCTCTCTCTCTTTCCTTCCTTTCACTTTTGCTTCCTTCCTTCTTTCCTTCCCTCCCTCCCTCTCTGCTTGCTTGCCAGCTTTCTGACTGTATGCGACGATGTCTGAATCTCTTAGCAATGTACTATTTAGTCCCTTCCTGTTTTAGCAATAGCACTTAGACTTATATACCGCTTCACAGTGCTTTACAGCCCTCTCTAAGCGGTTTACAGAGTCAGCCTTTCGCCCCCTACAATCTGGGTCCTCGTTTTACCCACCTCGGCAGGATGGAAGGCTGAGTCAACCTTTTCACAACCTTTTCACGACCATCTAGAGGAAAGTAGATCTTCCTTACCTGTTGTAATCCAGCTCCGCCTAATTTCCTCCCGTAGATTGAAGACCGGAAAGACAGCGATGACGAGAAATCCGACCGAAACAAACCCTGGTGGAGGAAGCGTTTCGTTTCAGCCATGCCCAAAGGTGAAGCATATTTCAGTTGTTACGACTTTTTTTTTTTTAAAATCTTCCATTTTCAACCAAGAGAAACATCAACTTGCTGGATTAAGAATTGCAGCTGTACCAACAAATAGAAGCAACTCCCGAGTTTCGCCGATAAAAGCCGAGTCCGGCCTCCTGTAAAAGCAGTGAAAATTAGAACATTCTGCGACATTTTAATTTTCCGTAAATGGGGGCATTCCTTCCTGATTATAATGTAGGTTCAAAATTGCCTTCCTGGTTGGGTGGGGAGTAAGCAACTCCCAGGCCATTTAAAAATAGTTTCCAGGGAATCATGAAGATCTGTGTCTGTGAGAATTTGTCACAGGGCAGCCCCGTGACTGAACCTTCGGTGGACGTAAAATAGGAATATTTTGGATGGTGGAACACCATGTAACGCAGGAGAGTGATGATGTGCTCAGACCTCTTAGCTTAGAAATCATCTCCCCAAATGTTTTCTTCCGAAAAAGAATCAGATGTTTAATATAAAAAGATTAAAATAAGTTTTTAGGATGCCTTTCTTTCTTTCTCTTTCTTTCTTTCTTTCTTTCTTTCTTTCTTTCTTTCTTTCTTTCTTTCTTTCTTTCTTTCTTTCTTTCTTTCTTTCTTTCTTTCTTCTCTCTCTCTCCCTCCCTCCTTCTTTCTTTCTTTCTTTCTTTCTTTCTTTCTTTCTTTCTTTCTTTCTTTCTCTCTCTCCCTCCCTCCCTCCCTCCCTCCCTCTTTCTTTCTTTCTTCCTTCCTTCTCTCTTTCTTTTTCTTTCTCCTGCCTCTCTTTCTTTCTCTCTCTCTCTCTCTCTCTCTCTCTATTTCTTTCTCTCTTTCTCTTTCTTTCTTTCTTTCTTTCTTTCTTTCTTTCTTTCTTTCTTTCTTTCTGTCTTTCTTTCTTTCTTTCTTTCTCATCATGTAAAAAGGGATCTGGTACCAATTAAAATATTACCTGCTTGCTTCCCAGCTCCAATTCCATTTAGAAAAAAAGAAAAACAAGACAAGGAGAAGGATGACTTTGTGCCTGACCGATTTCCCTCTCTTCAAGGTTTGTAGCTGTTGCAGTTCTTCTGGCCCGTTCTTGCTAACCTTCTATCACTTTACAAATAGTCCTCGAATTACGAGCCTACCCATTACGGTCGTCAGTTGTAACGGTTGTAAAAGACCTCAGTCACATAATGTTATCACCGCACCTTGTCCCATGGTGCTTTATCTGCTGATTTCTGCAGCATAAGGACACATCTGAGATCGACAAAACCCACATATCTTGAACCCACCCTAAAGCAGTACCTTCTTCCCCCTATGCATTACATAACCAATTCTCAGGATCAGCAGAACCTAAGTCCATTATAAAATGTCACCACCTATAGGGGAAGGAAAGGAAGAGGGGGGGGAAGCAAGAGAGGAATCAGCCTGGAGTTGTTACGTTGCCATCAATGGTCTTAAGTTCAATCGCTCTTGAATTCCTTTAGCTCTTACCTAGTGTTAGGACTCTGTCCAAACGGTTGGGTTGGTTAATATAAACAAGCCACAAATCACTGTTTAATGTATATATGTAATATTGCTTTAAATGCATTGGTGCATTCTGACTGGCAGTAACGGCCATAAGAGGGAGCTAGAGAACATGGTTAGTTCTCTCTCTTTTGCTGATTCATTGCTGAGTGACTTCGTATCTGAAAGTAAGCTCTGTGTGTAGCTAGCTATCTGTGATAGTAAAGAACTCTTTGTTTGCTGATTAAGACAAAGAAAGGCTGGTAAGAAGACTGCTGTACTTCTGAATACTGACTGATTGAACGTGTATGATTCGGACTGTTATTTGGACTGTGCTATCTCTTTAAGTAAACTACTTTTATACACTTTAACGTATCTGTGTATTGACTGAACCATTACTCATATCTACTGCAACATTACGGTGAACTGTGCAAGCCTTCAGGGCCCAGAGGTTACTCTGCACAATTCCTTAACACCTAGCGTCAATGTAGTGCGGACTATTACTTTAACGTCAGGGGTGAAGAATCCAGACTGCGCCATTGAGTTCCACTTAAGCTGCTTTATTACTCATGCTTATACTACAAGAGTCTAGTCAACGCAACAGTCAGCATTAAATCAGTGCTGGATAAGTTAGCGGAATTCAAGAGGGGTTTGTGGGAACGTAACGATTCCAGGTTGATTTCTCTCTTGACTCCATCCTCTGTCTCTGCTTCTCCTTCTTCTCCTCCTACATCTCTCATATTTTTTGGGGGGGAACATAATTCAGTATCATGTTTAGATCTTCAGCCATCCTCTCCTTTCCCCACGTTGGGTTAAGCCGGTTATTAATTTGAAAGCCAAAGAGAGCAGGAAGGGGACTCGATCCAGGGTCGTTCGGGCCTTGAAATGATTCCAGGGGACCAAAACATTTGACATTTGCAGTTTGGTTTGATCCCTCAGACGACTCCGGCCCTCGGCTGAGCACTCAAGCCCAGGCGGCCGAAGATATTCTGGACAAGTACAGGAACGCCATCAAGCGCGCCAGCCCTTGCGAGGGGGCCGTCGTGAATTATGACAGCACCGGTGAGTCTCCCCTCGCCGTTCGCGCTGTCCTTCGGCAGGCGGGCGGGGAAAGAGGGATGCCAGACACGCTCGCCCTTTCGAATCTCTCTTTCAGAAGCCATCGGTGACAGCGAGAGCCTCCACGACGCCTTGCAAAACATCTCGGCCGATGACATGCCGGATTCGGCCAGCCAGGCAGCTCACCCTCAGGACTCCACTTTCTCCTACAGGTACTTCGATGGGCTCAAGCACAGCCTGGGGAGATTGCATGGAGGGGGGAAGGGGGGAAAAGATGCCCTCGGATTTCTTTTTAGCGGGTGGGGGGGGCACAATTAGGGCCCGGCAGAAGAGCAGATCTGATTCTTCTTCTTGCATTAGATTCATTGGGTCTTGGCGGGCTTAAGTACCTTGAGATGAATGAAAACTAATAAAGAGGGGCTTTGTGTGTGTGTGTGTGTGCGCGTATGTGTCTGTATGTGTCTGTATGTGTCTGTATGTGTGTGCAGGGAAATATGGAGCAAAGGGAGGAAGGAAGGAAGGAAGGAAGGAAGGAAGGAAGGAAGGAAGGAAGGAAGGAAGGAAGATGGTGGGGAAAGAAGGAGGGAAGGAATGAAGGAGGGAGGGAGGGAGGGAGAGATGGAGAGGAAAAAAGGAAGGAAAGGAGGTGAGGGAGAGGTGGAAGGGAAGTAGTAAGTAATTAAGGGAAGGAAGAAAAGGAGGGAGGGAGGGAGGGAGAGGTGGAAAGGAAGGAAAGAAGGAGGGAGGGAGAGAGATGGAGGGGAAAAAGGAAAGAAGGAAAGGTAAGGAAGGAGAGGTGGAAGGGAAGTAGTAAGTAAGGGAAGGAAGGAAGGAAAGGAAGGAAGGAAGGAAGGAAGGAAGGAAGGAAGGAAGGAAGGAAGGAAGGAAGGAAGGAAGGAGAAAGAGATGGTGGGGAAAGAAGGAGGAAAGGAATGAAGGAAATATTAACTACTCTCCAAAGCTTTTCCTCACTGCGTGGGCTATTGCCTTGCTGAAGAATACTTTCGTAGCAGGCCTCCTCCTCCTCCTCCTCCTCCTCCATTATGGTGGGTCAATTCCAAAGGTCTTTTTGAGGATCTGATTCCAAAGCTGGCCAGACACATTCCAGAAACTGACTCACTTCTTACCAGAGGTGTGTGTTTGTGTTAAGGGCAGCAGCCAAGAGCAGATTTTTATCAGCCTGGGAAATTTTCACATGAAGCTCCCATCTTCCGA
This sequence comes from Thermophis baileyi, assembly GCA_003457575.1. Classification (NCBI taxonomy): domain Eukaryota; kingdom Metazoa; phylum Chordata; class Lepidosauria; order Squamata; family Dipsadidae; genus Thermophis; species Thermophis baileyi. Next base: position 323,929 of record QLTV01001473.1, read on the forward strand.
CTGTGTGTCCTGAGATGGCCTTTTGGGGTGGGATAGCCCCTCCCCAATTCACGTACATCTTTTGCTCTCCACAGAGACGCCAAGAAGAAGCTGCGTCTCGCACTCTGCTCCGCTGACTCCGTAGCTTTCCCCATGTTGTCCCATTCCACGCGGAACGGCCTTCCCGACCACACAGACCCTGAAGGTGAAGCCTCGATGGTCCAGTCCTGGCCCCCTTTCCCCAAATGAAGCTCACTTCCTTCCCCTCCAGATTAAAAATGAGGCCTGCGAAGGCTTCTATCTGCCCACCCCTCACCCGTTCCATTTGGGGGGGCTCTCCCGAAGAAACTCCATGGCTGTTTGATGCTTTATCCTTCCCCAATTCATTCTCTCCTCTCCTCCTCTCCTCTCCTCTCCTCTCCTCTCCTCTCCTCTCCTCTCCTCTCCTCTCCTCTCCCTTTCCCTTTCCCTCTCTCCTCTCCTCTCCTCTCCTCTCCTCTCCTCTCCCTTTCCCTTTCCCTTTCCCTCTCTCCTCTCCTCTCCTCTCCTCTCCCTTTCCCTCTCTCCTCTCCTCTCCTCTCCTCTCCTCTCCTCTCCTCTCCTCTCTTCTCATCTCCCTTTCCCTTTCCCTCTCTCCTCTCCTCTCCTCTCCTCTCCCTTTCCCTCTCCCCTCCCCTCCTCCCCCTTCCCCGCTCTCGCCTCTTATCCTTCCCCACCTCACTCTCTCCTCTCCTCCTCTCCTCTCCTCTCCTCTCCTCTCCTCTCCTCTCCTCTCCTCTCCTCTCCTCTCCCTTTCCCTCTCCTCTCCACTCCTCTCCCTTTCCCTTTCCCTCTCCCCTCCCCTCTCTCCCTTTCCCTTTCTCTCTCTTCTCCTCTCCTCCCTTTGCTCCTTTTTTTCTTTCTCCTCCCCTCCCCCTTTCCCTTTCTCTCTCCTCCTCTCCTCCCTTTGCTCCTTTTTTCTCTCTCCCCTCCCCCCCCCTACCCCTCGTNCCCCCCCCTGCTCCTTTTTTTCTTTCTCCTCTTTCCTCTCCTCTCCTCTCCTCCCCTCTCTCCTCCTCCCCCTCCTCTTCCCTCCTCCTCCCTCCTCCTCCCTTCCTTTTTTCTTTCAGACAATGAAATCGTCTGCTTCCTCAAAATCCAGCTGGCCGAAGCCATCAACCTCCAGGACAAGAACCTGATGGCCCAAATCCAGGAGACCATGCGTTGCGTCGGGCGGTTCGACAACCAGACTTGCCGGAAATTGCTGGCCTCGATCGCTGAGGATTACAGGTAAAAATCCCTCCTGCTCCCCTTTTCAAAACGGATTTGGGGCAGAGGCTTATGGGGCATCGTGCGTTTGCCCCTCAGATCAGAAGGATCCATCTCTGAAGGTCAAAGGTGGGACCTTCTGCTAAGGTAGGCCTGCTGTCTTGTCTGTTGTAGGAAACGGGCCCCTTACTTCACCTACCTGACCCGGTGTCGCCAGGGGCTCCAGACCACCCAAGCCCACCTGGAACGGCTGCTGCAGCGAGTCCTGAGGGACAAGGAAGTGGCCAACCACTACTTCACCACGGTGTGCGTCCGCTTGTTACTGGAGAGCAAAGAATCCAAGATCAGAGAATTCATTCAAGGTGAGGAATCGGCTCTGCGGAGGGTTCGACAGCCCAGGGATGGGAACCCGAGGTGGAAAAATGAAAATTGGATTCATTGAATTAAATTTGAGTTCAGGAATTGGGCCAGGGCCAAGACCCTGTAGATGAAATCATCTCGACCCCCCCCTTCCACTCAAAACTCCAGCTTTATACTCGGGGGGGGGGAAAGGCTCAAGGATGGGGGTCTTTGAGGAAGGGAAGGGGAGATGGGGAAGAACAGACTTCTCTCTCCTGTTCATGAAATTTGGGCAGTGGGTGGGGAAACGGGCAAAATGGCCTGCCATTGGTCGCAGCGTGGGATGTCACAGAAGGTCCCGGGGAAGGCGTGGCTTCTCTTATTGTGGCTCTTGGTGTACTAAGCCAAGAACCTTTACTTAGGCATGGCGGGGGGGAGGGGGTTGGAGTAGATGACCTCCAAGGTCCCTTCCAACTCTGTTAATCTGGATCTGGACACTTAGGGAGATCAACATTTGGTTGTCCTTCACTTAGGACCACAATTGAGCCCCAAATTTTACGTTGCTGAGCAAGACAGCTGTTAAAGTGAGTCCTGCCCCATTTTACAGCCTTTCTTGCCACCGTTGTTAAGCGAATCACTTAGGTCGATAAGCTAGTCGCACGCTTTGAAAGCGAATCCGGCTTGCTCAACACGGAAGGTCGCAGAAGGGGATCACGTGACCGCGAGGTCGGTCAAATGAGGACCCAGATGGTTGGGGGCAAGAGGCCGACTCTGTAAACCCCTTAGGGAGGGCTGTAAAAGAACTACGAAACGGCATATAAGTCTAAAGGGCTGTTGCTAGCGCTGACCCTCGCTGTTCCTTGCCCAAAGATTTCCAGAAGCTGACCGCGGCGGACGACAAAACGGCCCAAGTAGAAGACTTCCTCCAGTTCCTCTACGGGGCAATGGCCCAGGACGTCATCTGGCAGAACGCCAGCGAGGAGCAGCTGCAGGACGCCCAGCTGGTGATCGAACGCAGCGTCATGAACCGCATCTTCAAGCTGGCCTTCTACCCCAACCAGGACGGGGACATCCTGCGGGATCAGTGAGTCTAGTCGCCGGCTTCTCTCCTTGCAGTCCTCAGGTCTTCACCCACACACGGAGGTGGGAGGTCTTTTCGGGGGGTCCCGTGGTCTCATCCGACGGTCCTGAGTTTCCATCAAGGAGAATATTTGCAGCTCGTGGGTTGAAATGAGGGGTCCTTGGTGCTCTCTGTGCTTGGTGGTTTTCTTGCAGACGTTTCTGCAAGACGTTTCTAGCACTGATGATGTCACCTAGTTGGGTAATGAAAGGTCTGAAAGAAAAGAGCCAACTTCAGGGAGCACCAAGGACCCCACAGTCCTCCTCTTGCTCCTTGTCCTTGTCCTTCTCCTCCTCCATAAACCCCACTCCCTTGTAGCACTGATGATGTCACCTAGTTGGGTAATGAAACGTCTGCAAGAAAACCCACCAAGCTCAGAGACCACCAAGGACCCCTCGGTCCTGAGCTTGCTAGTGGTTGAGAATGTATCCACTCCAACTTCTGTGTCCAATCCTAGAAAGTAGATGCAGCTCAGGGTTGAAATGAGGGGTCCTTTCTCTCAGATGTTTCATTATCCAGCTAGGTGACAACATCAGTGTGAGGGTGAGTGCAGTTGGCAGGGGGTTTATATCTGCATTTTGTTTCACACATGTGTACGTGCCTTTTCTAATGTGAGATTTGGTTGGGTCTAAAAGCTCGAATGGGTTAAAATACGGCCCTTGGTTTACGAACCATGGGTTTAGTGACTGTTCAAAGTTGCGATGGCCCCGAAAAACAGTGAGTCACAGTCAAGTCTTCACAATCACGCTATCCCCATAGTTAGGTGATCAAAATTTGGGTCCCGGTAACCAGCATGTATTTATGACGCTGGCAGTGTCCTCGGGTCATGTGATTGCAACTTCTCAGCTGGCTTCTGATCATCATCATCTTCATTTAACGACCCCACAATCCCTTGCGTGGTGGAGTCTGGGCAACAGAATGGAGCCAGCAGAGTGTTTGAATGGCCGGATGCCCTTCCTGTTGCCAGTGCGGAGTTTTGTTCAGCAGATATATTCTCATTGTGCCCAGAGAGAGAAATATCTGCCTCTACCTAGGATCGAACTCACAGCCTCCTGATTGCGAGGCGAGAGCTCTACCTCTAGGCCACCGCACCACTCCTATCTCAGCTGGCTTCGAACAAGCAAAATGAATCAGGAAAGCCAGATTCGCTTAACGACCTTATAATTCACTGAACTGCACTGATTTGCTTCACATTCACGGCAAGGGGGAAAAAAAAGATCGTAAAATTGGACGCGGCTCACTTAACAACGGCCTTGCTTAGGAGCGGAAATTCTGCTCTCAGTTATGGTCGTAAGTCGAGGATCACCTGTGTTGTCCGGGAGAGTTGGGGATAGGAGTAACGAAGAGAAATGGTGACACTTCTCATCCTTTCGTTTATTGCCAGGCTTCTTCACGACCATATCCAGAGATTGTCCAAAGTGGTGACAGCAAACCATAAAGCCCTTCAGATCCCAGAGGTAATCTCTCACCTCAAAACTGGATCCCTTCCTTCTGATTGCAGAGTCCGGGAGGTTAGAACGGGAAGTGTGCTTGTGCGCTTAAAAATGGTGCAAAAATGAGCCAACCAGTTGGGGAGCAGGAAAGAGGGGAAGACTGGTGACCGGTGACTTACGAGTGGTGTTTCGGCATTACGACCCTTGCAGCATCCTCCATGGTCCCATGTTCGCAATTCGGGCGCTTGGCAACTGACTCCGACTTATGACGGTCGCAGGGGGTCACGCGATCCCCTTTCGCGGCCTTCTGACCCGCAAACTCAGTAGAAGAAGCCCGATTCGCTGAACCGACCGTGTTGCTAACTTAACTGCAGGGATCCACTTAATGGTGGCAAGAATGGTCATAAAATGGGGCATAAAACTCATGGAACAACTATCTGTCAGAGTGTTCTACTGACTAGATAGTAGTCAGTAGACTACTGACTACTAATTTGAGACAACCCAGGAGCAAAATACAGTCCACGGAGGTTTGTCATACAAACAATGGTTTATATACAAGACTTCTATATACATACATACATACATACACGTAGTAGGCACATTCCAGGCAAGCAATCAATCTTCAACTCTACACGGAGAACTACAATGCAGATAGAACAGGACGAGGAGAGAGAGATACGCCCGCTCATGGCCTCCCTTATATAGACAGCTTCTTAAAGTGGCAGTAACCCTGCTGACTCATCCTCATTGCATCAGCATTTCAGTTTACAGCCTTACATCAGCTGCTCAGCGATTAAATCATCATTACTCTGATACTATCTCACTTAGCAGTGGAAATTTTCGGCTCCCTTGGGGTCATAAGTTGAGGACAGTCTGTAGTGGGGGGGGGAGGGAAGACATGACCACGGAGGTGGATACGTGTGGCTTGATGTTTTCTATCTGAGACAACCTGGGTCTCCTTCAGACCTGGGGACTCCAACTCCCAGCATTCCCCAACCGGCATTGCAGAGAATGCTGGGAGTCGAAGTCCCTCCATCTGGAGCCCCAAGCAGAAGAAGGAAGCTTGGATGAGGTCCCTCAAGAGCAAAACACCTCCTCCCCTCACAGGTCTACCTGCGGGAAGCCCCCTGGCCATCGGCCCAGGCCGAGATCTGCACCATCAGTGCCTACAAGACCCCCCGAGACAAGCTGCAGTGCGTCTTGAGGATGTGTTCAACCATCATGAACCTACTAAGCTTGGCCAACGAGGACTCGGTTCCCGGAGCGGACGATTTCGTTCCCGTCCTCGTTTTTGTCCTCATCAAGGTAAGGAGAAGCTACCAAGGGGAGGGCCTTCTACAGAGGTAACTTCAGGGTAGTCCATAGAGGTTGTCTTTGGGGTTTTTTTGGGGGGGGGGAGTCTTTGGGAGTGGCACGGAGGACTGAAGCATCTCCCAAACCAGCAAAGCAAGATTCAAACTGGGTTGGTTTATTTGATGCGTCTTTGTAGAAAAGGGAGCAGCTGCTCTTCACCTGGAAGGGTTTTGTGCATTCGGCCATTGCAAATGTGGACTTTATGTTTTTTTGTCCTTTGTTGCATTTAATTAGACAAAGCCTTTGTATAAGGTCTGCCTTCCTTTCTTCCCATCCTCCATCCCTGGTCTAATTCACTCTCTGAATCTTTTTCTATCCATCTTTTCTCTTTCTTATACTTCTCTGGTACTTCTCTCTCTCCTTCCTTCCTTCCTTCCTTCCTTCCTTCCTTCCTTCCTTCCTTCCTTCCTTCCTTCCTTCCTCCCCTCCTTCCTTCCTTCCCTTCTCTTCTTCCTCCCTCCCTCCCTCCCTCCTTCCTTCCTTCCTTCCTTCCTTCCTTCCTTCCTCCCCCCCTTCTTGCTGGAATCTTTCTCTTGCTCTTCCATATTTTTCTCTCGTAACCCTTCCTTTCTCTCCCTGTCTCCTTCCCTCTTCCTTCCTTCCTTCCTTCCTTCCTTCCTTCCTTCCTTCCTTCCTTCCTTCCTTCCTTCCTTCCTTCCTTCCTTCCTTCCATCCTTCCATCCTTCCTTCCTTCCTTCTGGAATCTTTCTCTTTCTCTTCCATATTTTTCTCCCATAACCCTTCCTTCCTTTCTTTCACTGTCTCCTTCCCTCTTTCTTATCTTCCTCCCTCCCTCCCTCCTCTGTACATTAACATTATCATGATCCCACCCAACATCCAGCTTTGTCCTCCCAAGTTGCAAGAGAGAAAGGGCAGAAAACAAAACACCCTTTCTGGTTTGGGTGTTGTCCACTCCTGAATGGAGTCACAGCGGCGGGTTGTTGTTGTCGTCCTTCCCCCACCCCACCCCACCCCGACCATGAAGATATTTTCAGCTGGAACCTTACCTCCTCCCACCGTTCCCCACCCCGTTCCTGAAAAACCAGTTGCCTTCCTTAGACGGAAATGCCCCCTTTATCTAATTAATGCACGGGACTCTCTCCTGATTTCCTGCTCAGGCCAACCCTCCCTGCCTCCTGTCCACGGTCCAGTACATTAGCAGCTTCTACGCCAACTCATTAACCGGGGAGGAATCGTACTGGTGGATGCAGTTCACCGCAGCCGTGGAGTTCATCAAGACCATCGATGAACGCAAGTGACCCAAACCGGCCGTTTCTGCTCCAGGGAAGCCCGGAGCTACGTAGAAGCGCCTCACGAATGTATTTCTCCTGGTTCCCACCCGGGCCGGAGAAATCCCAGCGTTGGAAATGGAAGCCTCGTTTTCCTCTGTGTAAATACGGTATTAATCCGACTAATAGGGTGCTTCGGAAAATGTCCTGGATGTGTTTCTCATTATTATTATTATTTTTTTTGTATCCAAAACAAAAGATTTCCCCTCCTGCTTTTTCGTTTAGAAACTAGCACTGTGTCCGCCCAGATTCCAAAAGGGACCATTTTTATAAGGAATCCTGGAATCTCCCACGGTCTCTCTCTCTCTCTTTTTTTTTTTCCTGTTGTCACTGGGAATCTCAACGGACAGTTTGTTTTCCTGGGATAATTTTAGTTTTCTTTCTCAAATAATAATAATAATAAAGCTGCAATATTTTTATTTGTAAACTGGGCTAGGAGTGAAGACAGATGTTTCTTAACCAATCTTTTATTTGCATATTCTGATGGGGGATGGGGGGGGTGTTTGGCGGCGAGAAGACAACCCCCGGCCGAAGGGAAGAGCTTGCAGGAAGCAAAAAACGCCGAAAAGGGAAACGTTTAAATCATGATCAAATCGCACGAATGAAAAACTCTTGCCGTCGGTGGTTGTGCGAACACCGCCTCTCCGGCGACCCACGGACTCAAATCGGACACATTTCTCCAGATAAATGCTATGATTGCCTACTGAATTTAAAGCTGATTTTTTTTTTCCTTCCCCTTTGGAGGGAGAAGGGAGGTCAAAGCCCGAGTATTTATTTAAAAATGTGAAAGGTTACTAAAACTGGAAGTCACCCAAAGTTTTTTTTGTTTTTTGTTTTGTTTTTTGTTTTGTTTTCTCAGTTCTCATTGGTCTGGCTTTTTTTTTTTTTTTTTAAAAAGAAAATTCGACAGAGCATTTTAGTATTTGTCTGTTGCACAAGGCAGGAAGTTAGAAACAAAAGGGATTGTGGCAAAGAAGTGGTAATATATATATTTATAATATATATATATATCTATATCTATATATAAAAAAAGTCTCGATACCTTTGCTTTTTCCTTCTGGAAACTGTGTATACTGTACAAATCCCAAATGAACTTTTTTCCCCCGACGAAACCAGAAACTGTAATATATATTTTGATTATTCATATTAAAAAAAAAAACACACAGCAGGCGTTTGGGCGAAGTCTTTAATGATCTGGTTGCTTCATGTACGTTTCATTTTGAGTATCCAAGACTTTACAACTTACAACAATTCAATTAGCGACAATTTGAAGTTAAAGGCGCTGAAAAATGTGACTTATGACTGTTTTTCACACTTAGGACCGTTGCAACTTCCCCGCGGTCACACAATCAATATTCGGACGCTTGGCCACTGACTCGTATTTATGACGGTGGCAGTGTCCCGGGGTCCACGCGATCCCCTTTTGCGACCTTCCGACAAGCAAAGTCAGTGGGAAAGCGAGATTCATTTAACAACCGTGTGATTAGCTTAACAACCGCAGTGATTCACTTAACAACTGTCTTGCTTAGCATCAGAAATTTTGGCCTCGATTGTCAGGAGCCAGGCAGGAGCAGGGCTACATTGGGCTGCTTGGGAGCCAAGGCAATGCAATGGGAAGGCACGATGTCGCCCTTGCGCTCAGCTCAGGAATCCTGGTTAAATGTCTGCTTAACAGTTGAAATCAGTTTAATCCTTGGCTATGAAAGCCTCTGGGTTAGGTTGGCGGATTTAGAGCACCACCTAGTGGCCATATCCTCTTACTACGCCTCGGTTAGTTTCTGCTCGCTCTCATTTAACTTTGTATTATATTTTATAAAGGAAAAAAAAAAGAGTCAAGAGAGAAAATAGAAGATGGAATAGCAAAGGAAAATGACCGACAGGTGCAATAAAATAAAAAATACAGAGAGAAACAAAGACACACACACACACACACACACACACACACAAAATCAATTTCTTTTACAGCAAATACACAAAACTTAAACTCTTGCTCTATAGTTACAATCTAAAGTCCATTTTTAAAAGATCTATAAATAACAGCACTCATCCAATCCATATCATGATTTCTTTTTCCCACAAAAAGTCCCAAGATTAAGTTCCTGCTCTTCATTGGCCACACTTGGTTTCTTTATTCATAAAAAAATAATATAAAAAAATCATATATCTAAAAGGAGCCCCTATTAGAAGGGATGCAATGCAAGGGCACTCTGATTTGTTTTTTAATTTCATTGATTGATTGAATATATACTTTATTATACGTCAATAAGGACATTTTCCTCCGAAACGATCCTAGCCTGGCCTGCATTTTCCCCCTGAACGTCAGAACAGCAGGGAATCAAATGAAAAAACGTGAGCAAGGAGTAGCAGTCATTACAATAGAAAAAGTACAATAGAAAAAACAGTGAACAACTTTTTTCCTCCTCATTTAAAAGTTCCTTCTTTGCAAGGCTAAGCACTTTTCTCCTTGGAAAAATTCGAAGAAAATTTAGAGAAAAGTACTCCATCCATGTATAGATAGATGGATGGATGGAAAGCGGGAGGAGGGAAGGGAAAGGAAGGAAGAGGGAGAAGGGTAGGAAAGGGGAAGGTTGGAAAGGAAGGCAGGGGGAAGGGAAAGGAAAGGAAAGGAAGATTTAATAGATTAACAGAGTTGGAAGGGACCTTGCAGGTCATCTAGTCCAACCCCCTGCCCAAGCAGGAGACCCTACATCTGCCTCTACCTAGGATCGAACTCACAACCTCCTGATTGTGAGGCAAGAGCTCCACCTCTAGGCCACCACAGAGGTTCTAGGCAAGGAAGATAAGGGGAAAGGAAGGGGTTCCTTGCCACCAGGAAGGCCTTTTGTGAAATGGGGGGGGGGCAGAGTACCCTTTGCCATATCTTGGCCTGGTCTTCCTCGCCAGATGACCTTGAATCTCAATGGCCCACTGCCTGCATTTTTCATCCCCTTGAAGATGGCGTTGGGGGACCTTTCTATCATTAAGTGGATTTACGGCAATTTCCTTATGAGTTTTCTCCAAGGGATTGTGTTATGAGAGGCACATTAAATCTCCATTAATACCTCATTATCCCACTGATAAGATTACCATGATAATGAGGCAGAAATTCTAATTGTCTCACTTCTTATTGTGCCTTTCATTAAATCATATACCTGGAAGGGTGAATTTGAGGAGGGGGGGAATGCATCTTGAGCCAACAAGCTCAGGAAGAAAGCCCAGAGATGTCCAGGAGTCTCTTGTCTTTTGAGGAGGGGGGGGGAGGCAGAAAAAAATAGGCACTGGGGAAGATGGACCACCGAGTGATGTTGAATTCTCTTGGCTTTTGGTCCCCATCATTTTTCATGGCAGATATTCCTTTTGTTCATTCAGAGAAGATCCTATCAGGTTGGAAAAAGGAATGAATGAATGAATGAATGAATGAAGGAAGGAAGGAAGGAAGGAAGGAAGGAAGGAAGGAAGGAAGGAAGGAAGGAAGGACTTAATGTACTTAAGTAGAACAAGAAGCAATGGACGGAAGCTTATCAAAGAAAGATCCAATCTAAAACTAAGAAATGCCCTGATGGTGAGAACAATTAATCAGTAGAACGGCTTCCCTCCAGAAGTTGTGAATGCTCCAACGCTGGAAGTTTTTAAGAAGAGACTGGACAACCATTTGTCTGAAGTGGTATAGGGTTTCCTGCCTAAGCAGGGGGTTGGGCTAGAAGACCTCCAAGCTCCCTTCCAACTCTTGTTATTCTGTTTTTTCTGAAACACTAGAGAGTCTCCTGCTTGAGCAGGGGGTTGGACTAGAAGACCTCCAAGCTCCCTTCCAACTCTGTTGTTCTGGTTAACAATCTTTTCCATGCTGCTGCCAAGTAAGCCACACGGCTGCGTTCATGAGTTCGCCTTGAGCGAGACCGCCTCAGTTTTTAAAGAAAGAAGCATCAGATCTGTTTGAAGCTGTCAAAGAATCCATTCTGAAGCCACTTCTCTACCTTTTGCCTGTGAGATTTCAATACCCCCCCCATCTCCCAAGATGTGGTCCCACCTGCCCAGCTCAGGTGCGACTCCCAAAAGCCTCCTCCCACTTGTCTTCCGGGTGTGTTGCTCCCCGCCAGCCATCGGGTAAGCGTTTCATCCCAATTGTGTTCAGATTCCCTTGTCCAGAGTTAATCAACATCCATTCCCCCTTTCCAAGTTTAAATGGGAGCATTTGTTTAATTACGTGCAAGGAACAATACATTCTGGCCATTATCTAAATCACACTTATATTTTCTGGATGTGATTTTCATCAGGCCCTGTTTCCTTCTACTCCCTCCCCATCGCCAGCCTCTGCATCATTAACAGGGAAGAGTTAATGAATATAAAAGCATAAAGCCTAATTACACTTTAATTTACAATCATAATCTCATTTTGTGACTGGAGGAAATCTGTTGTGGGGGGGGGGGGGAAGAAAGGGAAAAAAGAAAGGGAAATAAAAAAACCCCAAACTTTCAAGTGAATGATGAAATCAGCTCCATCTCAGTTTTGCTATCAAATCAGAGATTTTTCTGGTTTTATTTGGAGGGTTCAATAATTTGGAGGACATGGAGGGGGCATTCCTGAAGGAGCTTCATATCAAGCCAAACTTTGCTTGGATTCAGAAACTAAACAGACTTTGTTATCCTTTCCTTTTCCTTTTCCTTTTCCTTTTTTTCCTTTTCCTTTCCTTCTTTCCTTTTCCTTTTCCTTTTCCTTTTCCTTTTCCTTTTCCTTTCCTCTCCTCGCCTCACCTCGCCTCTCCTCTCCTCTCCTCCCCTCCCCTCCCCTCCCCTTTTTCCTTCCCTTCCCTTCCCTTCCCTTCCCTTCCCTTCCCTCCCCATACTATTTTCACAATATTGTGCTCTGCACAAGAGTCCCATTGCAAGGGCTGATCCTTCATATCTCTCTCTCTCTCTCTCTCTCTCTCTCTCTCTCTCTCTCTCTCTCTCTCTCTCGAAAGAAAATGGGAGACATTGAGAGATCACTCACTCTCTCTCTCCATAAAGGAACCCTGCTGGGCACGGCTGAATCATGCTGGAGATGCAGTAATCATCAACGGAGCCTCCATCTTCAGATCCAGTCTATATTTGAATGCTGGGAGAAAGTCATAAGGAGCACAGCTCTGTGCCCGCACCTAGATTGTAGTCAGTGGGGACTTTAACTCCTTAATCCTGGAAATCATTAGAATAGAATAGAATAGAATAGAATAGAATAGAATAGAATAGAATAGAATAGAATAGAATAGAATAGAATAGAATAGAATAGAATAGAATAGAATAGAATAGAATAGAATATACTATAGAATAGAAAATAATAGAATAGAATAGAATAGAATAGAATAGAATAGAATAGAATAGAATAGAATAGAACAGAACAGAACAGAACAGAACAGAACAGAACAGAATAGAATAGAATAGAATAGAATAG
>QLTV01001473.1:338491-358401 GCA_003457575.1 Thermophis baileyi
ACTATTTCTTTTCTCTCTCTTTTTTTCCTTTTCCTACCTGGACTTTCAAGAGATAAGCATTTGCACTGGTTCCCCTGAGATCTGGCCATTGCACTTCCAAGCTCATCTCTTTATGACTAAGGTGCTGAGTCCAACAAGCAAAGGATGATGCTTTCCCTGGGGCATCGCACCTCCAAATTCTGAACGCCGGAACACACTTTCTTTTCCTTTCTTTTCCTTTCTTTGTTGCATCCTCAGTGGCAGAAAAGGCAGCAGCTCAATCTCTCTGACCTTGACGGTGTAAGGAAGGTGAAATGGGAAGCAGGGCACAGGGGAGTTTGTGCACACTTGGACTGCATACTCTCATTTGTGATTGGTTAGACGTTTCGACTGGTTTCCTCAAAAAGAGAACTCACCGTCTAGAACTCACCGTCTCCTGGTGATTGGCCCAAAGTCACCCAGTTGGGTTTTATGCCAAAGGCAGGACTAGAACTCACTGTCTCCTGGTGATTGGTCCAAAGTCACCCAGTTGGGTTTTATGCCAAAGGCAGGACTAGAACTCACCGTCTCCTGGTGATTGGTTCAAAGTCACCCAGTTGGGTTTTATGCCTAAGGCAGGACTAGAACTCACTGTCTCTTGGTGATTGGTCCAAAGTCAACCAGTTGGGTTTTATGCTTAAGGTGGGACTAGAACTCACAGCCTCCTGGGGATTGGCCCAAAGTCACTCAACCGGCTTTCATGCCAACGGCAGGACTAGAACTCTCGGTCTGCACACTTGGACTGCATACTCTCATTTGTGATTGGTTAGACGTTTCGACTGGTTTCCTCAATATGCCTAAGACAGGACTAGAACTCACCGTCTCCTGGTGATTGGCCCAAAGTCACCCAGTTGGCTTTTATGCCTAAGACAGGACTAGAACTCACCATCTCCTGGTGATTGGCCCAAAGTCACCCAGTTGGGTTTTATGCCTAAGACAGGACTGAAACTCACCATCTCCTGGTGATTGATCCCAAATCACCCAACGATGTTGCACGCCTAAGGTGGGACTAGAACTCACGGTCTCCCACTTTCCAGCCTCGTGCCTTAACTGCCAAACCAAACTGGCTCTATATACCTACTGTAGATATATTCTAGATACATTCTTTTCTCTGATTCAACTAGTCAGCTTTTCCATTCTCGAAAGATATTTAACATTCGAAGGAAGGAAGAGAAGAAGAAAGGGCAGGGAGGGAGCGAAGGGAAGTTTTGCCAAGGGAAAAACACACCAAGTGTCATTACCACAAACCAATTCCTGCCATTGCAGTAATTAGATTAGATTTTCATCAGTAGGTCTCTCTCCTTCTCGAACAGGGAGACTGGGTTGCAACCCTGGGGGCAACGCAATTCCAATCAGAAAGGGCAGGGGATGCCTTCTGTTTCTCAGCAGGAGGGCAGCCTTTCCAGAGATAGGGAGAGAGATTGAGACTTTACTGGCAAATAATCAGGATTTCAGACACGAGGAAGAACAAGAGAGAAACTTCAACATGGCGAGAAGGCCGTCAGCGTTAGGAGTTTGGAGGAGAATTCATTGGAAGACCAGCCTTTCCAAGTTAAGAGGTGGATTTTTTTTTTGTCTAGAAAGCAAATGCGAAAGAGAGAGAGGGAAAAAAAAAGCTTTTGATACAATAGAGAGAGGCAAGCCAGAATGGAGTCTGAGAAAGCAAGGCAGAGTTGCATTTAAGACCCCCTCCTGGAGAAGAAGTAATGGCTTGTAGAGGGTCCCTGCTGCGGAATAATGCCAGTGAACAGGCTGGTGAATTTAATAAAGAGGACTCCGACCTGGTGCGAGCTATTCACATCGAAAAGACCCCCACCCTGGCCCAGATTTTGTAGGGGGAGAAAAGTGTAGGTCATTCTTCTCTCAATTGGGTTTTTCCATGGTGTACAGATCAGCAACGGTCTTTCCGAAGACCAACGTCTGCTCCCTTTCGGGAAAGAGTGCAGAGAAGAGCAACGAAGATGATTTAGGAGGCTAAAGCCAGAAGTGGTATTCTGCCGGTTTGGACCGGTTTGAGCGAACCGGTAGTGGTGACTGCGGGTGGGCCTGCCCACCCGCCCGGATGTAATGCCATCCCATTTAGCCACGTTTTTGAAGCCAGGCACATGCGCGGAAGGCACGTGCCTGAGTAAAGTGCATGCGCGGGAGGCCGTGCACATGTGCGGAGGTGGGCGCGCATGCTCACATTTGCGAACCAGTAGGGGAGGTAAGTGAATACCACCTCTGGCTAAAGCATGCGAAGAACGGTTGCAGGAATTGGGTATGTCTACTCTAACGAAGAGAAGGACCAGGGGAGACATGATAGCAGTCTTCCAATATTTGAGGGGCTGCCACAGAGAGGAGGGGGTCAACCTGTTCTTCGAAGCACCTGAGGGCAGGACAAGAAGCAATGGATGGAAACTAATCAAGGAGAGAATCAACCTAGAACGAAGGAGACATTTCCTGACAGTGAGAACAATGAATCAGTGGAACAGTTTGCCTCCAGAAATTGTGAATGCTCCAACACTAGTGGTTTTCAAGAAGAGATTGGACAACCATTTGTCCATAAAGATATAGGGTCTCCTGCTTGAGCAGGAGGTTGGGCTAGAAGACCTCCAAAGTCCCAACTTTTTATTCTGTTATTCTTGAAATGACCAGAAAAGGCATAGTATTAAAAGTTCCATGCAAAGGATAGTATAGAAAAGGAGATTTAGAGTCAACCAAGTGAGGAATTTTAAGAAAGGAAAGCCAAGTGGAGGAAATAACTGATGACGTTACCTAGTTGGGTCATGAGATGTCTGTAAAGAAAACAATCAAGCTCAGAGACTGCCGAGGGTCCATCATTTCAACGCTGAGCTACAAATATTCTCCTTTATTAAAACTCTTTCCAGGCAACCTGCATTAAAAACAATATAAAGGAGTCAATCGTATGAAGCATTTATATAAAGCGATACACATTGATGAAATATTCTACAGATTTCTTTTTTGGGTGGGGGAAAATCCATAGAAAAGTATGCCAAATCAGAACGCTTCCCTATTAATTGGAACGAGAATCCCCCCCAACCCCCCCCAGTTTTCTCATTTCTCATCGTCCTACAGTCTTCCTAGACCCTTTCTGCTCACTACAAATTATTTTGTAAGATTGCGTAAATGTTTGAGATAAACACTATAAATTTTTAAAGCTTTTTAAAAAGGAGGCATTAGATCCCAGACCTAGATTACTTATAAATGTGACGTTAAACTATAAATGCAGATTTTTTTAAAAAAAACACACCACGCATACCACTCAAGGGACATGCTTTTAGCAAGGAATATACAGACACGGTTCTAATGTTTTCAAACAGAATTAGTGTTGAAATACTTCTCGTATATTTACGCCAAGCTAATGCATAAAGATGGGAAAACAGCCTTGGGTACTTATGTAAATAGGCAGAGAATTGCATCCACCAGAAAGAGAAATTTGGGAGTTTTGAAAGGGAGGGGGAGGCAGAGAATTTGTTGATATGATGATAGAATTGAAGTTGAACATGCATTATTATTATTTTCTCTTCCATTCGATTGTGTCCGATTCTCGAAGACGGACAATTCCCTACTCTTTTCTTGGCAAGGTTTTTCAGAAGCGGTTTGCCATTGCCTCCTTCTTAGGGCTGATAGGAAATGGCTGGCCCAAGGTCCCTCAGCTGGCTTTGTGCCAAAGGTGGGACTAGAACTCACTGTCTCCTAGTGATTGGCCCAAAGTCACCCAGTCAGTTTTCATGCCTAAGGCAGGACTAGATTCATGGCCTCCTGGTTTCTAGCCTGATGCCTTAACCACTATACCAAACTGTCTCTTTAACAACAATCCCCCACCTCTGAAAAAAGGACCATACGTTAAACGTGCAGTTCAGAAAATGTATTGCTCAAGTCTATACACAAAATCTAGTCAACTAACGCTCAGCACTGAATTGGCGCTAGATAAGAGTTTAATGGAATTCAAGAGGGGTTAGAGTTGGACCATTTGTGGGAATGTAATGATTCTAGGCTGATGACTTGCTTAACTCCACTGCCCAGGTCTTTTCCTACAGCGCACGGGTTCACACATCCTGCCAAACTCAGCTTGTTAAAAACCGAATGGATGCATTCCCAAAGCCCGTTACACCAACCCAAGCTGTATGGCGGCTTGAGGCAACACGCTGGTTTTCACAAAAGGGTTCATTTAATCTACACAGTTCTCTTTCCATGCGAGTTGACGTGCAGGATGTGAACATAAGCACCCATGATGGAGGACGATTACCTTTCAGATAGTCTTCCGATGTTTGCAGGGAATCAGGAAGGAGAGCTTGAAATCTGAATTTTAGCCTTGCCTCACTGCTGCAAAATTCAGAATACTGTACCCCAGAAACTTAGAGAAGACCAACTGCTATGTGGAGTTTGGCGTATCTGACCCACCATGGAAACATACAAAGCCACTTGTCTGCTTGAAGAAGGGGAGAGAGAGAGAGGGAGAGAGAGAGAGGAGAGAGAGAAGAGACACACAGAGAGAGAGACAGGGAGAGAGAGAGAGAGAGGAGAGAGAGGAGAGAGAGGAGAGAGAGAGAGAGAGAGAGAGAGAGAGAAGAGAGAGGAGAGAGAGAAGAGACAGAGACAGGGAGAGAGAGAAAGAGAGAGAAACAGGGAGTGAGATAGAGAGAGAAGAGAGAGACAGAGATGGGGAGAGAGAGAAACAGAGCAAGATAGAGAAAGAGAGAGAGAGAGGCAAAAGAAAGAGAAGAGAGAGAGAAAGAGAGGAGAGAGAGAGAAGAGAAAGGAGAAAGCTTTTGGTGTTGGAACAGTTTTTCTTTCTCTCTTTTTCTCTGCTTCACACTTTCCCCTCCCTTCCTCCTCTTTGCTGTCAAGAAGGCAATCTGTTCCTCCATTTCTCAGGAAGACACTTGGCAATATGGCCGACAGGATGTCAGGAATCATTAAAACCAAACCGGGAAAGATGGAGCAGAGTTTTTAGAAACCACCTTCTCAGCATGAGGCAAGAGGAAAGGTGGAACGGAGGGGCATGGAAATATGAATATTTTTTTGAAAAAAAAAACTTTCACCATCTCAAGAAGGAAGCCCCTTTTCTAGGTGGCTAGGAAGTTTTCACCTGAGAGCTGATGGGTAAATGTTTGTTTGGGGGGCGTACAAGCAGCCCTCATTCATTTAGTGACCGTTCAAAATTACAATGGCACTGAAAAAGTAACTTTCTCTCTATGAATGAATGTATGTCTGTGACTCTGTGTCTGTGTGTTTTCCAAGAACTCTCTCTCTCTCTCTTCTCTTTCTCTCTGTCTGTCTGTCTGTCTGTCATTCTCTCTCGTCTCTCATTCTCTGTCTCTCTCTCTCTGTCTCTCATTCTCTCTCTTCTTTCTCTCTCTCTCTCTGTCTCTCTGTCTCTCTCATTCTCTCTCTTCTCTCTCTCCTCTCTCTCTCTCTCTCTCTGAGCTATCTAATCTACCTACCTACCTACCACGTCTACCATCTATCATCTATCTATCTATCTATCTATCATCAACTATCTATCTATCTATCATCTATCTATCTATCTATCTATCTATCTATCTATCTATCTATCTATCTATCTATCTATCTATCTATCTATCTATCTATCTATCTATCTATCTATCTAATCTATCTATCTCTATATTTTCCTTTAAATCCAGTTCTTAGAGTCTGGGGATATATATGTGAGCATGGATTTTGTGTAGCTTTGTGTTATGTTTCATTTCTTCCTTTGGCATAACGGAAAGCACATTTCTTACCCTTTCCTTAACGTAACTGATTTCACAGTTACAGAAAAATGAAACCAAGCTGGAAAACAGGCAGAGACAGAGCGATGGAAACTTTTTTTCTTTTTTGCATTTCCTCCCCAAGAAAACAGACAGCTGTATCAATCCAGAGCAGTGTAGTCAAACCTGGCCAATTTTCAGATATCTGAATTTCAACGACCAGAATTCTTAGTAATGTCAGATTGGGATTAAAGGAAGCAAGCCCATTTGGTCTAGTGGTAAGGCACCAGGCTAGAAAACAGGAGACAGTGAGTTCTAGTCCCACTTGAGTGAGTTTGGGTCAATCACCAGAAGACTGTGAGTTCTAGTCCTGCCTTAGCCACGAAAGCCATCTGAGTGACTTTGGGCCAATCACCAGGAGACTGTGAGTTCTAGTCCCACCTTAGCCACGAAAGACACTTGAGTGACTCAGGGCCAATCACCAGGAGATGGTGAGTTCTAGTTCTGCCTTAGCCACGAAAGCCATCTCAGTGACTTTGGGCCAATCACCAGGAGACGGTGAGTTCTAGTCCCACCTTAGCCACTAAAGCCATCGGAGTGACTTTGGGCCAATCACCAGGAGACGTGAGTTCTAGTCCTGCCTTAGGCATGAAAAATCAGCTAAGTGATTTTGAGCCAGTCCCTCTCTTTCATCCCAACCCCCCTCACAGGATTGTTGTTCTTGGAAAAATAAGAGGACGAAGGCGTATTAGGTAGGCTCACCCACTTTGAGTTACTTATAAGGCTGGATAACAAATAAAATAAACACAGTATGCAATTCAAAGTTAGGAAAACTGTATTTCATGACCTGCGGAGAGCGTAAAACTTGGGGAAAAAAATATCTGGATAAGTTCAGTAACTTTAGAAGCCTATACCAGCGTGACAACTTCCAGCTTTCTTTATTTGGGTAAAGAGGCCTTCCCTGTGTTGATATTTTGGTTGTGAATTTGTTTGCTTGGTTATGTAATTTGATACAATAATAGCTTAAGGACACAACACAATCTAGTATGGAGAAAATGAAAAGAGGAACATATTTTTTTAAACTGTACAACTCAGAGTGATCCAATTGTGTTGATTGTCAATCCATTCCAAACAGACCTAAAAGAGAGGTGGGGAAAAAAACCCCTACATTTTTCACCACACATAACAACACCAGTAATTTGCTGTCAGGAGAGCAAGAGAGCAGGACCTACTGGCTGAGATAGCTTTCAAAGTGAATTTGGTAAATTTAGAGAGATTGGATGCGTGAACAGCTGCTGGTTTGTTGTTTTTTTAGCAGATAAGTCTCCGTCGCACCCTTCTCCTCTCTTCCCATCAAATTCTTCCCTCTGATCTGGGGACCTTTTGCCCCCCAGTCTAGTTCAACCCTTCTGCAAAACTCTTTTGCTTTTCTCAAGCAGCTTTTATCCAATAAATTAATTATAACGGCCTTGAATGTTCTGACCTCTTCTTCAGTTTTAACTTTTTTCTGTTTCAGTTCTGGATCAATTTTAGAAATGTCTTGATATTCTAAAATAAGAAGAAGCTGGAGCAGTCTGTTTGTCAGGGTATGTCGATTTAATAGCTGTAAGCTGATGAGAAGTTGTAAGCGAAGGCAACCGGAAGCTGATGCAATGTGAATGAGACAGCAGGGTTACTGCCACTTTAAGAAGCTGGGTAAAAAGCTGCCTATATAAGGGAAGCCATTAGAGGGCGTTTCCCTTCTCCTCATGTTTATATTCTCTTTGCTCTTCTCCGTATATCAGTA
The DNA here is from genome assembly GCA_003457575.1 of Thermophis baileyi. Classification (NCBI taxonomy): domain Eukaryota; kingdom Metazoa; phylum Chordata; class Lepidosauria; order Squamata; family Dipsadidae; genus Thermophis; species Thermophis baileyi. The sequence goes on from QLTV01001473.1 coordinate 346,013, forward strand.
GCTGTATGATAAGGTATTTAACCACGTATAAGTTTGTATATATTTAGCTGTACATAAACCATTATTAATTATCTAAAGGCTCTGTGTGCTGTGTGTTTTGCTCCTGGGTTTATCTCATAATACTAATCACGCTGCCTAAACTTTGACAGTTTCTATGGAGTCCTGCTTTTAATATAAGTTGGTGGATTTAATTCAGCTTATGGGACACGCATGAGGATAAACCCATCTGCCCCCCCACAAAGCTGACCATGGAATGTTTAACCAAAATACACCACTCGCATGGATAAGTTGACCGTCAACATTTTTGTCATGTTTTAATTTCCACAATTGGTGGGGTAATCCACAGATTTTCACAGCAATTTGGTTAAAAAATTGAGGGCTCGCTTAGCCACGAGTGGGCTTATTCACGAGTATATGGAACATACGGGTACTTTAAAAAAAGTATTACTATATATAGTTGCAGGTAAGCCTATCTGCAGATTAGCCAAAACCAATTTTGGGGGTGTATTTTGGCACCTACAATTCTAGCTTCATTGTTGAATGTATGCGTCATATTAATATCCTTATACAAGTACTTAAAAATATTACTGTATATAGTTGCAGATAACCCTACCTGCAGATAAGCCAAAACCAGTTTTGGGGATGTATTTTAGTACCTAAAATTCTAGCTTTATTGCTGAGTGTATGCATCATATTCTTATCTTTTTTCTTTCTTTCTTAGTTTCATCACTGTAATATAAGCAGCTTGTTTTATTGTTCTAAACAAGGGTTTCCAGCTTTTCAGAATAACAGAGTTGGAAGGGACTTTGGAGGTCTTCTAGTCCAACCCCCCTGCTCAAGCAGGAGACCTTATACCATTCTGGACAAGCGTCTGTCCAGTCTCTTCTTAAAAACCTCCAGTGTTGGAGCATCCACAACTTGTGGAGGCCTGTTGTTCCACTGGTTAATTGTCCTCACTGTCAGGAAATTTCTCCTTAATTCCAGGTTGGTTCTCTCCTTGATGAGTTTCCATCCGTTGTTTCTTGTCCTGCCTTCTGGTGCTTTGGAGAAAGAATTGACCCCCTGTTGTTTGTGGCATCCTCTCAAATATTGGAAGACTGCTATCATGTCAACCTTGGTCCTTCTTTTCACTAGACTAGACCTACCCAATTCCTGCAACCGTTCCTCTTATGTTTCATCCTATGTTTTCCTGAGTTGTCATCACAAACCAGACAGGGGCAAAGCGAAGTGATCTTCGGCTCACGTCTCCAAGCTTTTAAGCTATGACACACGAAGGCTTCAACCTTCGCCGACGTCCTTTTAATCATAATAATGAAAGGGAAGAGTTGCTATTAATTTGAACGGGATGTGGCGTTCGGCAGCTTGAGTGGCAGGCTCTTCTCCAAATGAAGGTGTTAGGCTATAAATTGGAAAAGCCCAGATTGACAGGTGGCTGGACATCTCCTGGAAGATGTTCTCCTGTCTTCTGAAAAGCACTTTGTGGCCTATCTTTCTCCCCCCCGCCCCCCCTTAATTAAGTGAAAGAGAAAGCGAGTGAGAGAGAGTGAGAGCAGCTCAGGATGAGAAAAGAAACAAGGTTTGGGAGTTCTGAATGCATTTTTAAAAAATTATACAGGGGGTCCTTGACATAGCACCATTCGTTTAGTGACGGTCCAAAGTTACAAAGGGGCTGCAAAAAGTGACTTAGAACCAGTCCTTTCCTTTATGATTATCTGGGCATCCCCACCTCCAAACAGAGGTCGGTTTTGCTGCTCGCATTTGTGTTCATTGGATTCAGCAAGACGCTAGTCCTCAGGGCCCCCGGCTGATGATGTCTGTGCATGCGCAAGAGAACAGAGATGCAAAATATAACTCGGTGCTGAAGCGGCCTTGATGAATAAGCTTAAAAGAAGGAAAATGAGGAGGGCTGAAAGGAATACTTTTTTTATTTTGTTGGGGGGGAGGAAGCATGCTTTTGATTTTTTGGGGGGTATATTTGAGGACTGTTCTGCGGCTGTTAGTCTCCCTCCCTAGCCCTAGCCCTAGCCCTAGCCCTAGCCCTAGCCCTAGCCCTAGCCCTAGCCCTAGCCCTAGCCCTAGCCCTAACCCTAACCCTAACCCTAACCCTAACCCTAACCCTAACCCTCCGTGAAAAGCCAGCCAATTTTGTTGCATCAAAATTTCCTGGTCTCTGATGGCACCTCTCTCCATGGTGCTGAAAAACATTTGTTGCTTTCACCCCAAGTCTTGACCTTAGACCACAAAAGCGGTAGAGTGAATTAATTTCTTCTTCGGGATCCATCTTAGAGGAACAGGATCCCCTTAATATGTAGACAATCCCGCAATTCTTACCACCTCTTAAAAAAACACATAATGTAACAAAAGTCCACGCCAAACAACGAATATGCTATTGCCACCATGTCAAACTCTAGCAAGTTACAGTGATGTTTGGGAACCAGGAGATAGTGAGTTCAAAGCCAGCTGGGTGGCTTTGGGCCAATCACCAGGAGACGGTGAGTTCTAGTCCTGCCTTAGGCTGAAGGCTGGCTGGATGACTTTGGGCCAATCACCAGGAGACGGTGAGTTCTAGTCCTTTCTTAGGCCCTAAAGCTGGTTGGATGTCTTTGGGCCAATCACCAGGAGACGGTGAGTTCTAGTCCCACCTTAGGCATGAAAGCTGGTTGGGTGACTTTGAGCCAATCACCAGGAGGCAGTGAGTTCTAATCCCACCTTAGTCACGAAAGCCATCTGGTCTCTCTCTCTCTCTCTCTCTCTCTCTCTCTCTCTCTCTCTCTCTCTCAGCACAATCTACCTCCCTGGGTTGTTGTTGTGGGGAAAATCGGAGGAAAAAAGGCGGATTAGGTCGATTCTCTGTTTTGAGTCATTTGTAAACAATAATAATACTAAACCAATCAAAGAAAGAAAAACTTAAGCCAAGTTTGTTTGCCAATCTGGGCTTCGCATCATCCAGCAAGAGCTGTGTCACCCTCTCCTCTCCATCCCCTTGAAGCCAGCCAGGAAGAAACAGTTCCTCACAACTGTTTTGCCTGGCCCAGATCCACCCCATCTCAGCTGCAGCCGTTCTCTGTTTATAAATCACATCGTCACGTCTGCCTGCGTTTTAGCATTTAACGCGCCTTATGCTGTGATCCTTAAAAGCTGGAATTAATGACATCCGTCCTGCTGCTCATTAATAATTGCTTCGTTACTGTAGACAATGGCGTCCTCTCGACAATAACCAACTTTAGTTCAGGGTTTCTAATTATCTGGCGTTTCGGCGACTCAACGGAGCTTTCCCAGCACCCCTCGCTGTGGGAAAAAGATGATGGGTGTCCCCCAAATGACACGAGTCAGAAGCATCACTGGAGGTTTTTGAGAAGAGACTGGACAGCCACCTGTCTGGAATTGTAGAGGGTCTCCTGCTTGAGCAGGGGGTTGGAGTAGAAGACTTAAAGGTCCCTTCCAGCTCTAATTCTGATTGATTAACTCAAAGAAGTAGTGCAAGAATGGAAGATGTGGAGAGACCTGGCCCATAGAATCGCCAAGAGTTGGGGGCACAACTGAATGGAGAACATCCTCAATATCATGATTAAGTCAACCACATTTCAGTTGACTGAGATTTCCTTTCATGAGCAGGGATATCTTCATATAATCAAGCATGGTAGGAGACCTTGGAGATCATCCGTCCTGACCACTTGTCCAGTGGTAGGAGGAGGCCTTGGAGATCATCCGTCCTGACCTCTTCTCCAGTGGTAGGAGGAGGCCTTGGAGATCATCCATCCTGACCTCTTGTCCAGTGCAAAAATGCACAGCCACAGCGTCCCATCCAGTTTATTTAAACATCTCCAACAAAAGGAGACTCTACCATTTCTGGTGGCAGTCTGTTCCACTGTTAAATAGCCCTTTCTCCTGATATCCAGTGGAAATCTATTTCCTTGTCATTGAAGCCCTTGTTTCTTCTGGAATGCTTGTCAACAATTCTGCTCCACGTTGATGGAGATTCTCAGTCATCCGTTGTCTGGAATTTGAGTGGTGTCAACTGTATTTTTTTTTCCTTTTTGGCTCAAAATAGTTTTTCTGCATCTCCAGGAAGAAGCAGTTACACGAAACATTTCAAACCAAAAAGAAGAAAAACCCAGTTGACACCACTCAACTTCCAGACAATTCTGCTCCATCTTCTACCTGATCACCCTTCAGATTCTTTCCTTTTCCTTCTCTACAGAGGAATGATTGAGTCCGTCATCTGCACCTCTATAACTGTCCGGTTTGGCTCTGCAACCCAACAAGACAGACACAGACTTCAGAGGATAATCAGAACTGCAGAAAAAACAATTGCTACCAACCTGCCTTCCATTGAGGACCTGTACACTGCACGAGTCAAAAAGAGGGCTGTGAAAATATTTACAGACCCCTCACATCCTGGACACAAACTGTTTCAACTCCTACCCTCAAAACGACGCTATAGAGCACTGCACACCAGAATAACTAGACACAAGAACAGTTTTTCCCCGAACGCCATCACTCTGCTAAACAAATAATTCCCTCAACACTGTCAAACTATTTACTAAGTCTGGAGTTGGGCGGCATATAAATTTTATAAAATAAATAAATAAATAAATGTTGCCATCAAAACTGTCCTTTGTTAAAAGCATCTACATTTCGCTTGCTATGCATTTTCTTTAATAAAATGATGCTTTCTTTTTTTATTTTAAAACCAAAACAATTCACCTGTGGTTATTCTATTATTCTATTCTATTCTATTCTATTCTATTCTATTCTATTCTATTCTATTCTATTCTATTCTATTCTATTCTATTCTATTCTATTCTATTCTATTCTTCTCTTCTCTTTTCTCTTTCTATTCCAGATGAACTGACCCAATGCTCTCAGCCACTTAGTCACTATACTAAATGTCTGTTTGTGCCCTCCAGTTAATCTAAACGGTGCGTGACACCAGAGCAATTTTTGGAACCAAATGGAAATGGGGGGGGGGGATCTTCTGGATTTCTGCTACCAAGGCTTTTGCTCAACCCACCTCTTGTGAATCGTCGATGAAGTGATCGTTCGGGTGGAGAGCTGGAAGAGTCCCAGAAAAGCCAGCGCTTTGTCTCTTAAGAATGGCTGGTCTCGGGGAAGCCCGGTGGCCCCTCCCCTTTCATTCCCATGCTCGCTGGGGAACCTTGTGAATTGCCGTTGACCTGACAAGGCAGGCCATGGACATGGTGGGAGAGATGACAGTGACTGCGAGGGAGGGGAGGGAGAGAAAAGAGCTAGAATGAAGGGCCTGTGCAGGTAATTAGCAAAATGCAGAGTGTGTGTGTGTGTGTGTGTGTGGATTGCGGCTCAGAGTTGCTGGAAGCTGTCACCGGGAGGATGCTAATTAAGCAGGTTTGGGACACGGCTGGTGAGACCCCCCTCCCCACCGCCGTGGCGGGATTGAAATGCCATGCACCACTCCGAAGGGAGGGGCAGAAGATTATGTCCCTAGCACCCTCGCTCACTCTCCAAAGCCTATCTTAGAAATGTTCCAGCGTAGATCATGGCATGTTTTTGTTGTTAGTTTTGAGCTGGCCGATCGTGTTCTGTTCATGGCCAAAAGGCTCTCCGAATTGGGTGAAAGCAGAGAATTTGAACCCACCTGGAAGGTGTGAAGGAAGAAGCTGTGGTAGATACTTCAGGATGTTGGAGTCCTTGGTGCTCTCTGAGCTTGGTTGTTTTCTTGCAGATGTTTCATTACCAAACTAGGCGACATCATCAGTGCTAGAAGGGAGTGGGGGAGGAGGAGGAGGAGGACTGTGGGGGACCTTGGTGCTCTCTGAGCTTGGTTTTTTTTTCCTTGTAGACATTTCATTACCCACCTAGGTTACATCATCAGTGCTAGAAAGGAGCACATCTTCCCTTCTAGCACTGATGATGTTACCTAGCTAGGTAATGAAATGTCTGCAAGAAAACCACCAAGCTCAGAGAGCATCAAGGATGGACGGGGACACACACACACACACACACACACACACCCACACACACACACACACGCACACACCGTTCAACCCTGAGCTACAAATATTCTCCTCTATCGCTATTTGGGACGTGGTTTTTCCACACGTGGTAGCATTCAAAGAGGGACTGGCTGAGGAGTCATATTACTGCACAATTCGGCTCTGCGTTCTAAAAGTCAACTTACTTCACAAAAGATATTAATTACATGTAACAGAGTTCACCATCTGGAGAAAAGTTGGCTTAGTCTGACTTTAAAAACCCGAGTCCCAGGATTGGAGAGATCACCTTGAAAATCTTCCGCTCAGGCTGGGTTAACCTGAAAAAAACCCAAACCAACTTTCTTTCAAGCTACATACCTTGCTCACCTGTGTTCGCAAGACCGCACACACAGAGAGAGGAAGCCAGGTTGGATTTCTGAACTGGCTTTGTTCATGTGGGACCCAAGAGGGGTAGGGGATAGGGGTCTCTCCATGAAGCAAGCTTGTGAAGTGAATGACAGAATAACGGAAGAGACCTTGGAGGTCTTCTAGTCCAACCCCCTGCTCAAGCAAGAGATTCTACCCCATTCTGGCAAAAAGTCTATTCAATCTCTTCTTCAGAACTTCCAGTGATGGAGCACCTACAACTTCTGGAGGGAAGCCATTCCATTCCATTCCATTCCATTCCATTCCATTCCATTCCACTCCATTCTATTCTATTCTAATTCTATTCCATTCCATTCCACTCCACCCCACTCTAAGACCCTTCCTCTTCTCCCCCCCCAACTCTGAACAATCCAGAGACCTGGCCCAATCCGTACAGAGAACATAACATCCCCTTAAGAGAAAGAACCAAACCTTGCCATAAACCTTGAGAAAGAGTATAAGGAATTTATTAGTAGTAAAAAGGGGGGTACATTTGTACTACAAGTTGGCTTGGTGTTGGAGGGTTTCTCCCCCCCCCCGTTTCCCCTCCTTCCCCTAAAAGAAATTGGATTGCTTCACCACCAGCGATCACTCTGGGGGTGAGGGTGGGGTATATGTGTTTGTGTCAGAGAAGGAGGGGGGGGCGGACGATAAAGTCTCCCCCTTCAGGGTTCAGCCCTCTGTCTGGCGTCTTTGTCGAGTGCCTAGCCAACCTGCGGCAGCTTTCCCACCGACTCTAGAGAAGAAAGAGTTCTAGAAAAAAAAAAACCAACTCAAAAAAAGAAGAAAAAAAAGGAAAAAAAAAAGAGAAATTCAATTGTGACGTCACGCCTAGACGGGGCCCCTTCCTGGAGGCCTCGGAAAGCAGCCCGTTCTCCTTCGGGTTGATATGGCTCTTGGTTTCCATCCGAGGACGACACGCGTGGCCAGCAACGTTGGCCTTCTCATGCTGATCTCTAAAAAGAACATTCACCACTGCGGTTGGTGCGATGGGTAGCCACCGCAACGCCGGAAATCTTCTCTTCAAGTCCCAGGCAACTGAGGGCATCCCCTACTCAGCCCCGAGAGCGGACAGGGTCTCTTCAGTTCGGCTCCAGGCCAGCCTGGCCTTTATTGCTGTCCCATTTTCTTCTCCTTTTGGAAGCTGAAACTGGTCCTGCGACTCAGTTTCCTTTGCTTCTGGGTCAGGTAATCCGCTCGGGCTGTGCTGGCCCTGGATTCCAGGATGTAGTTCATCTGAAAAAAGCAAGTGGGAGAGAGAGAAAGAAAGACAAGAAAGGAAAGAAAGAAAGAGAGAGAGAGAGAGAGAAAGGAAGGAAGAAAAGAAAGGAAAGAAAGAAGAGAGAGAGAGAAAGAAAGAAAAAAGAAGAAAGAGAAAGAAGGGAGGGAGGGAGGAAGGAGGTAGAGAGAAAGAAAGAGGAAGAAAGGAAGGCAAAGAGGGAGAAAGGAGGAAGGGAGACGAGAGAGGAGAGAGAGGAGAAAAAGGAAGGAAAGAGAACAAGAAGGAAGAAAGAAGGCAAGAAAAAGAGAAAGAAAAGAAGGAGGGAGAGAGGGATGGAAGAGAGAAGGAGGGAGAAAGGGAAAGGGAATAAGGAAAGAGAAAGAGAAGGAACTAAGGACTGAAAAACGGCACATAAAACCTGTCACTCAAAAAACAAATTGCCCTAAAGATAATAGCAGTACGTTCCATTCAATCTTTTGACAGGGGGGAGGCTGGGAATCTAGGCTGGCAACCCCTGGAAGGACCCCCTAACTTCTACCTTGTTGGTTAAGCCATCTGACAATGGCTGGGTCAAAGGGATTGAAAGCGGGGTACCCCACGCCCGTCCCACGCGTCCCCTCGGCCTTACCTTCAGCACGATCTCGTTGACGGTGGCAGCGTCGGACTCAAAGTAGAGATGCTTGTAATCGTGGTTGCTGAGATAGGTGAGCTTAAATATTGCATGACCTGCCAGGGATTAGGAAGGAGGAGGAGGGAAGGAGGAGGAGGAGGAGGAGGAAGAGAAGGAGAAGGAGGAGAAGGAGGAGGAGAAGGAGGAGGACGAGGAGAAGAAGAAGAAGAAGGAGGAGGAGAAGGAGGAGGAGAAAGAAGAGAAGGAGGAGGACAAGGAGAAGAAGAAGAAGAAGAAGGAGGAGGAGGAGGAGGAGAAAGAGGAGAAGGAGGAGGACGAGGAGAAGAAGAAGAAGGAGGAGGAGGAAGAGAAGGAGAAGGAGGAGAAGGAGGAAGAGGAGAAGAAAAAGTAGTAGTAGTAGTAGGAGGAGGAGAAGAAGAAGGAGGAGGAGAAGGAGGAGGAGGTGGAGGAGGAGGAAGAGAAGGAGAAGGAGGAAGAGGAGAAGGAGGAGGAGAAGAAGAAGGAGGAAGAGGAGGAGAAGAAGGAGAAGGAGGAGGAGGAGGAGAAGGAGAGGGGGAAGAAGAAGAGGGAGGAGGGGGGGGGGGGGGGGGAGAGAAGGAGAGATAGGCAAAGATCTTATTTTGACAGCACAGAATATAAAGGTAGCAGTATATTTGCCTATTAGACAGGCAGAGGTCTTTTTCTTATTTTCAAAATAGTTCTCAGTCTCTAAACACTGACATAAATGACGGTCCCTATTCTCAGGTAGCTGACTCAATAGTAGCATAGATAGAATCGGCTTTCATGACTAACATGTCTCTAACTCACCATGGCTGGGAGGAACAGCCAACTTGGTGTGGCCAACTCACCATGGAGGAGGGGGAGGAGGAGGAAGAGAAGAAGGAGGAGGAGGAGGAGGAGGAGGAGGAGGAAGAGAAGAAGGAGGAAGAGGAAGAGGAGAAGGAGACGGAGGAGGAGGAGGAGGAGAAGAAGAAGGAGGAAGAGGAGGAGAAGAAGGAGGAGGAGGAGGTGGAGGAGGAGGAAGAGGAGAAGGAGGAGGAGAAGAAGAAGGAGGAGGAGAAGAAGAAGGAGGAGGAGGTGGTGGAGGAGGAGGAGACAAGGAAGAAAAACAGTGAGGTTAGCAAAAAGTTGTATACAGTATACAGACAACTCTCGTTGCGCACTAAGCAGCACGGACCAGGGTCATGTTAGAAAGAGGGTGAAAGGTAAGCCATCTGGTTCCAATTTAAATTTTGCTGACAATTTAAGTGGCTTTTTTAGCACGAGTGCCATTTTAAGTACAGGTAGTCCTCGACTTACAACAGTTCATTTAGTGACCGGCACTGAACAAAGCGAATGTTCTGGGATTGAAATCCACAAGCCTTAAAAGTTCCCAAGCTTGAACACTCCTGGTCTAAAGGAATAGTTTTGGGTTACAGGGCATATATATATATATTTTCCATGGGACTCCAGCTCCCGCCCCCGTCCCCAAAAGGCAAACAATGCAATGTGGACACAGCCGAGCCCAGGGGAGGGTCTCCCCAAAAAGGGGGCTGCAGCCTAGTGGGCAGGTGTGTCTCAGAGGCCAGCCCGTGACCCACCCTTCCGTTCCAGGCAGGCTGTTAACAGGGTGCCTCTGTCTGGCTTTTGACAGCTGACCCTCTTCCGAGCTTCCGGGGAAAACCTGGTGATTTATCTCTCCTTTCCCACTTGGAGTCTTTCACAGCTGACAGAAGCAGAACGCAGGGGAACTTTATTTCAAATCCTTATTTTTAGCTTTTGTAAGAGTCAGCCCTTTTCGGAGGCCGTTGCCGAATCAGAGATGTCAATAACGCTTATTGCGCAGAGAGTTAACAGGAGGCTGTGGGTTCAATCCATCATGTGCGACACATCCCGCTAGCCGTGCACGCTCGCACCTGTCGGAGGGAGCGATGGGTGGTCTCCGGCGCATTTAGAAGCTGGGCTTTGTTGTGCTTGGTTTACACGCAAGATTATTTGAACTTTTAGGCCAAATTGGAATAAAAGCTTACAAGGCCGACAAGATTTTCCATGCATGCAGCCGCCGTTGTGTTTGAGACGGGGAAGCACTGATGGCCATCCTTAAACGAAGAGATGCCAATAGATGGGCTTGATTTGGGATTTTAGCAATTTCAGGAGCCTTGTTTTAGAATAGAATAGAATAGAATAGAATAACAGAGTTGGAAGGGACCTTAGAGGTCTTCTAGTCCAACCCCCTGCTTAGGCAGGAAACCCTACACCACTTCAGACAAATGGTTATCCAACATCTTCTTAAAAACTTCCAATGTTGGAGCATTCACAACTTCTGGAGGCAAGTTGTTCCACTGATTAATTGTTCTAACTGTCAGGAAATTTCTCCTTAGTTCTAAGTTGCTTCTCTCCTTGATTAGTTTCCACCCATTGCTTCTTGTCCTACCCTCAGGTGCTTTGGAGAATAGTTTGACTCCCTCTTCTTTGTGGCAGCCATGCTCTTCTCTGCACTCTTTTTCTAGAGTCTCAACATCTTTTTTACATCGTGGCGACCAAAACTGAATGCAGTATTCCAAGTGTGGCCTTACCAAGGCATTATAAAGTGGCATTAACACTTCCCGTGATCTTGATTCTATCCCTCTGTTTATGCAGCCTAGAACTGTGTTGGCTTTTTTGGCAGCTGCTGCACACGGCTGGCTCATATTTAAATGGTTGTCCACTAGGACTCCAAGATCACTCTCACAGTTACTACTGTTGAGCAAGGTACCACAGTTTTGAACTGAAAGACAATGACATCTCCTTCGGGAGTTGGGCGGCATATAAATTTTATAAAATAAATAAAATAAATAAATTGCGTAGGTCTAGTTTAATGAAAAAAAAGGACTAGGGGGTGACATGGCAGCAGTCTTCCAATATCTCAGGGGCTGCCACAAAGAAGAGGGAATCAAGGTATTCTCCAAAGCACCTGAGGGTAAGACAAGAAGCAATGGATGGAAACTAATCAAGGAGAGAAGCAACCTGGAACTAAGGAGAAATTTCCTGACAGTGAGAACAATCAATTGGTGGAACAGCTTGCCTCCAGAAGTTGTGAATGCTCCAACACTGGAAGTTTTTAAGAAGAGATTGGACAGCCATTTGTCTGAAATGGTAAAGGGTTTCCTCCCTGAGCAGGGGGTTGGACTAGAAGACCTCCAAGGTCCCTTCCAATTCTGTTATTCTTCCTTCCCATCAGTTCCAAAGGCCACCAGGCTGAGCCGAGTAGTATTAATATTGCCTTTTAATAAAAATTTAAATTTCCTCTCCATTTGTTTCGGCAAGCTTCTTCCATCTTGTCAGCCATGCGTTGGGGGGGGGGGAACCACACAAACAAATCTTGTTTTTTATTCAGATTGCTTAGTTTTCTTGGTAGCTGGGGGAGGGGCGGAAGTGTCTTGCAGAAATAAGCCTCCTCGGGAGGAGGAGAGCCATGCTTGTTGTAAAGGTACATCGCCAGATGAAATTTAGAGGACAATGGTGGAAAGATTAATTCTACAGGAGAAAGTGAAGTTAAATCAAATCAAATCAAATCAAAGAGAGACCCCAACCTAGAAGGAAGGAGGAACTTCCTGACAATGAGGGCAATAACCAGTGGAACGGCTTGCCTCCAGAAATTGTGGGAGGACCTTTTCAAAAAGAGATTGGGCCGCCATTTGTCTGGAATGGGATAGGGCCGTGGTGACGAACCTATGGCACTCGTGGCCAAAGTGGCACGCGAAGCCATGTCGCCTGGCACGCGCAGCCTTGCCTGTTTGTCTTCCGGGTTTCTGGCGCGCATGCACGCGCGATGATCAGCTGTCCTTCGCGCGCGTGGCAGTGCCAAAAACCGGTGTGCACATGCGCGCCGGCCAGCTAATTGTCGGGTGAGCATGCGCACCAGAACCCGGAAGTTCGGCTATCTGGAGCGCCGATCCCTTCGCATGCGCGGCAGTGCCAAAAACCAGCCTGCGCATGCGCGCCGGCCAGCTGATAGTTGGGCGCGTGGGTGCGCTAGAACCCGGTCGTTCGGCTTTTCCGGAGTGCGGCCGCAACGAGTGCGCGCACGCACGGACGCGACGTTTCCGCACAACTTTTTCGGCACTCGGTGCCGAAAAGGTTCGCCATCACTGGGATAGGGTCTATTGTATGAGAAGGATGCAGGCGGTACACGAAA
>QLTV01001473.1:359814-375399 GCA_003457575.1 Thermophis baileyi
CCACCCCCGGTCCACGGAAAAACCTGGGTTTTTCTCCATGGGTTTTATGCTTAAGATGGGTCCCCGGTGCCCAAAAGGTTTGGGGCCACTGGATTAGAAGACCGTTACTTTCTTCAACTTCACGGAGACCTCAAGAGGAAAAGTAAGGAGAAATGATTCTTCACCTGAGCACTGAGGATGGGGTGGGGGGTGGGGGGGGGACGGACGCGCTCTTCTGTTCTTTAGTGGGGGAAAGAAGCAGGTTTAAAGCATTCGATAATGAGGCTTGGAGCAGAAGGAACATTTCATGATTTCAGCCAAACTGGCGAAACACTATAGAAATGTATGGGTGTTAATCTTCTTAATTGGATTGCTTTGTCATTAAATTGGTTGATTGCTCCAAGAGCTGGCGTGACTCAGGGAATTGAACCGTAATGGGATTCGAATCTCACGTCAGCTAGAAGAACAAAACCCTCTTGGGTTGCCTCAGTCTTCATTTATCTGTAAAATGGGTTTAGCAGCCCTGACACTCTTGCAAAAGCTTGTGTTGATACAGTACAGGTAGCCATCGACATTTCTGTAAAATTTCTTACGTCAGTTTGTCTTTCATTTTAGTCTGTCTTGCCACAGTTGTTGAGTGAATCACTGCAGCTGTTAAGTTGGTAACACGGTTGTTAAGTGAATCTGGCTTCCTCATGGGGCTTTGCTTGTCAGAAGGTCACAAAAGGGATCAAATGAACCCGAGACATGGTTCCAACCCCCTGCGGAAACCCTATACCCGTGATGGTGAACCTATGGCACGCGTGCCACAGGTGGCACGCGGAGCCATATCTGAGGGCACGTGAGGCGTTGCCCTAGGTCAGCTCCAGCTGATTTTCGGCCTTCCAGAGGGCGGGGAGGGAGGTCGTTTTCGCCTTCTCCAGGCTTCAGGAAAGCCTCCGGAGCCTGTGGATGGCGAAAAACGGACCCAACAGGCCTACTGGAATTTCGGAAACGGAATTTCCGGAGGCTTTCCTGAAGCCTGGGGAAGGCAAAAACAACCTCCCCCCCCTCCCCCCCCCCCGAAGGCCGGAAACCGACGGCCGAAAATCAGCTAGAATCCATTTTTTGCCATCCGCAGGCTCCGGAGGCTTCAGTGAGCCATGCGCGCATGCGCAGGGGACAGCGTGGGTGTGTGTGTGTGTGCATGCGTGGGGGGAGGGCACTGCATTATGGGTGTGGGCGTGCACACGTGCGCTATCATACGTGCGTGCGCCCTTTTGGCACCCGAGCAAAAAAAGGTTCGCCATCACTGCCCTATACCCACTTCAGACAAATAGTTGTCCAATCTCTTGTAAAACCCTCCAGTGATGGAGCATCCACAACTTCTGGTGGCAAGCTGTTCCACTGATTAATTGTCCTCACTGTGAGGAAATTCTTCCTTAGTTCTAGGTTGCTTCTCTCCCTGATTATTTTCCATCCGTTGCTTCTTGTCCTGCCTTCTGGTGCTTTGGAAAATAAGCTGACCCCCTCTTCTTTGGGCCAGCCCTTCCAATTTAAGGCTGTGTGTTATTCTCTCTATCATAGGTGTAAGTTTCTTTTGGGGATGCAAACCTACAACCTCTTGCACGCTGCCCTACCTAAGATCCAAGAAATGTTGATTTTGCGGGCAGGGGAAATCCTTAACGAGAGCTTTTCAAGGTATCTATTTTTTCGTGACCTTAGAGGTCTCGAAAATACGACAGGGGCCAAGCCCTGCTCCGCCAAAAAACGCTACAGATCTTGTCCGTTTACGAGCTGCATCTCTCTATAAGCGCCCCGCTTCCCCTCATGTTTTGGAAGAGATAATAAATAAACCAAATTGCACTCAGCATCCTTCCCACTGTTGCGAGAGGAACGGGTTCCTTCTTCTCCGGCGTCTGCACCTCATCAATCACGCCATTGTCTGCTTGAGAGCCGAGCCTTGTAAATGTCAGACCCACTCAAGTCCGAGAAGAATCCGAACATGGCAAGGAGGTTTTAATTGGGCAGCGTAATTAAATGGGCGGAGGGGGGGTGCGAGTGAAGAAGGGACGAAGCGAAGAGGACCGTCGAAAGCTGCTTTTGACGTTAAGGCTTTGAAATGGATTGAATAATAACAGAATGACAGAGTTGGAAGGGACCTTAGAGGTCTTCTAGCCCAACCCCCAGCTCAAGCAGAAGACTCTATACCGTTCCGGACAAGTGGCTGTCGAGTCTCTTCTTGGAAATCTCCAGTGATGGAGCACCCACAACTTCTGGAGGCAAGCTGTTCCACTGATGAATTGTTCTGTTGGGAAATTTCTGTTTAATTCCAGGTTGCTTCTCTCCTTGATGAGTTTCCATCCGTTGCTTCTTGTCCTGCCTTCTGGTGCTTTAGAGAATAGGTTGACCCCCTCTTCTTTGGGGCAGACCCTCAAATATTGGTAGACTGTTCTTCTTACGTTTTGGCCTCCAGTCCCCTAATCATCTTTGTTGCTCTTCTCTATGCTCTTTCTAGAGTCTCAACGTCTTTTTTTTTTAATATCGTGGTGACCAAAACTGGATGCAGTATTCCAAATACTCCTGGACTATTGGGAAAATACCTCGGTTTCTTCCCCATCCGGTTCTGAAGACAGGATATCCACGGGGTTCACCAGGAACCTGATTCTGAACTGACCAGTGAACCGTCTCATGGACAGGTGGGCTTCGAGAGAAGCAGAATAGGTCTCATTCTATTCATTGTCCCCCTCAGAACGGGTTCGCAATTTGGGTGTCCTCCTAGACCCACAGCTAAGATTAGAGCAACATCTAACAGCTGTGGCTAGGGGGACCTTTGCACAGGTTCACCTGGTGCACCAATTGCGACCCTTCTTGGATCAAGAGGCTCTCCTCACAGTCACCCATGCCCTTGTCACCTCACGGTTAGATTATTGCAACGCGCTCTACATGGGGCTACCCTTGAAGAGTGTTCGGAGACTACAGTTGGTCCAGAATGCAGCCGCGCGAGTGGTTGTGGGTGCACCTAGGTACACCCACATTACACCAATCCTCCGCGAGCTGCACCTCCTGAGATCCGGACTGCCCCCACCCTATTGGCCTTCCGGAAAGCATTGAAGACCTGGCTTTTCCGGCAAGCTTGGGGCCATTGATCTCGCAATTTGCGAGGTCCGGCCTTGAATGATATGTATGTATGTGACTGTTAACTGGTTTTCTTATATATTATGATGTTTTTTAAATGTATTTTCTATACCTTGTTGTAAGCCGCCCAGAGTCCTTTGGGAGTTGGGCGGCATAGAAATACAATTAATTAAATTAAATTAAATTAAATTGGGGATCTCAGCACGCTGGTGGGATAAGCTAAAATGCAGGGACTTCAGAATCAGCCGGTTCGGTCGGGTTCGCCCGAACCGGTAGTGGAAATCGCGGGTGGCCCTGCCCACCCGCCCCGGCTCTATGCTATCCTATTTGTGCACGTTTTTGAGGCCGGGCGCATGTGCGGGAGGCTCGCATATGAGTAAAGCGCATGCGTGGGTGGCTGTGCACATGTGCAGAGGTGGCGCATGCGAGAGAAGCGAGTGCGCTCGCGCTCACATTTGCGAACCAGTAGGGAAGGTAAGTGAAAACCATCCCTGAGGGACTTGGTGGGAAAATGGATGTTTATTGGGAAGCAGGAATCCAGTGAGGTTGGCTCATGAGCAAAGAGGTATAGGATTGGGCTGCAGGTCACTGACGAAGACAATCTAGCTGTGGTTAGGGTTGCAATTATTGTAAGGTTGAAGAAATAAAATAAAATGGGTGTTTTGGCAGCTCACACTCGTAGTAAACTGATCAAAACTCTCCCCCTAGCCCTCCGAGAAGGAGAGAAGGCTCTCCTGCAGGTATAGGTAGTCCTTGGCTTACTACTACTTGTTTAGTGACCGTTCGAATTTACAACGGCACTGGAAAAAAAAGAGACTTGTGGCTGTTTTTCACTCTCTTATGACTGTTGCGGCATCCCCGCGGTCATGTGATCAAAATTGGGACGCTTCACGACTGGCATATCTTTATGACGGTTGTGGAAATCGCGGGTGGCCCTGCCCACCCGCCCCGGCTCTATGCTATGCTCTATGCTCACGTGATCCCCTTTTACGACCTCCTGACAAGCAGGGTCAATGGGGAAGCCAGATTCGCTTAACAACCGTGTTCCTTGCTTAACTGCGGTGATTCACTTAGCCACGGCGGCCAGAAAGGTGGTAAGATGGGGCAAAAAAACCCCTCCCTTAGCAACTGTCCCGCTTACCCACAGGAATTTTGGGCTCAATGGCGGTCGTAAGCCGAGGACTGTCTATAGCCAGGGCCGAGTGCGAAGCAATGATCAATCCCCTTGTCAATTTCTTACGCAACTAATGATTGATTTTACTATTTAACCTATTACTAATCCACTTCGGAGAGGCTATCAATCAAGACATCAAATAGAGAATCTCGGAAGGAAGATGACAGATTTGTATAACCATTTGGGCCAAGCCAATCATAGAATGCTCCCATTTTACAGGTGGGGAGACTTGGAAAAAGAGAGTTAGAAAAGCGTAGAGGTCAGATGGGGTGGGGTGAGCAGGCAGGCAGGCATATTTCTACTTTTATTTCTACCCTATTGGGATTGTTTCGAGGGTCTGCTAAACTTCCTATTTTATGGAAGGTTAGGGACAAACCTCATAATCTCTCTCCCCCCCACCCCCTTTTCTCAACTCCTCCAGACTGTTAACCTGATTTGCCAAAGGTTAAGGCCATCTGTTTATAGATTTTGTAAGACGGCCCGGCTAACTGGAAAGTGTTTTGTTTTGTTTTTTCCAGGAGAAATGGCAGGATATAAATCACTGTAATAAAGTAAATAAGGAAAAAACACATTTCCTTCTCAAACCCAGACCATACCAATTGGGGAGGGGGTGTGTGTACCCTCACTGGTAATCGCTGGGATAAGAGAACGAGGAATGCAATGACCAGCGTCAAGGCCTCGTAGCCCAGTTCGTGATCTTAAATGAAGGACGTGCTTTTTAATGATATAAGCTGCCTCAACCCCCTTTTGCAACGGGGGTGGGGTGGGGTGGGATCTATTCTTTTACCCTCGATTCTTCTCCCCTTTCAACAAGAGTCTGCAGTGATGGTGGTGGAAACTGGCAGGAGAGCATTTTATCCGGTGGAGTGAAAGTTGAAACAATCGGCTCGAGTTTAATCTCTTTAAAAAGAGAGCAAACCCCATTCCCTGCTAACACTGACGATGTTCCCTAGTTGGGTAGTGAAACGTCTGCAAGAAAACCACTAAGTTCAGAGAGGTACTAAAAGACCCCATAGTCCTCCTCCTCTCCTCAAACCCCACTCCCTTCTAGCACTGCTGATGTTAGCTAGTTGGGTAATGAAACATCTGCAAGAAAACCACCAAGTTCAGAGAGCACCAAGGACCCCACAGTCGTCGTCCTCCTCCTCCTCTCCTCAAATCCCACTCCCTTCTAACATTGATGATGTTATCTACTTTGGTAATGAAATGTCTGCAAGAAAACAGTCAAGCTCAGAAGAGTACCAAGGACCCTACAATTCAACCCTGAACTACAAATATTTCCTTCTCTTGGATGAACACAAAAGATTGTGACTTTTTTCTTTATGGGTTTTACTGTCGATTGTTGTGAGTCGCCCAGAATTGTTAAGTGTCAGGCGGCGTACAAATTTAGCCCATCATTACGATGTCCGCAGCTGAGCCCCACTGCTCTAACTCTTAACTCTGATCCGATCACAACCCCCCTCTGTGCAAACTACAACTCAGGAGTAACCCATGCGAACTTTTGGCTTGAAAGGTCCGTGTGTTATCACCCCAGAAGCAAACAAACCACATCAGGGGCTTTTGTGAGGCTATCACAAACCCAGCCTGAACCATGCTGGAGAAAGTTGTTGGTGTGTGTGTGTGTGTGTGTGTGTGTGTATGTGTAGGGTTTTTTTTTCTTTTTTTTCAGGGTGAATTCAATGGGAAAGAAGACCGACCCATGAAGCCGCATCTATCAAACTGTCGGTTCCGTTGGCAGTTCTTGAAGCGAAGGGGGTTCAAAGGTTGCAAGGTAGAGGAAAAGTGTGTGTGTGTGTGTGTGTGTGTGTGTGTGTAGGGGGGAATAAGTGGGGGGGAGAGCAGCCCTCTGCTTCGGCACTAATATGCCTTCTTTGGGAGAAGAGTAGCTCCTTCATCCTCTGGCTTTAGGCAGCTTTCATTAATCTTCTGGCTCTCCTCTTTAACTAGCCATGCAGAACCGCTCAATAGCAAAGGCTCATAATGGGAAAGCCCTGTGCCTATTACCAGGTTAACATTCTGTTAAGCCCCGGCACAACAATGGAATGGGAATCGAGAGGAAACCTTCGCACCCGAGAGCCACCAGTCTGGCAATTAAATGACTGGAGGAGGAGGTGGGGGTGGGAGGAGGAAGAGGAGGAAGGGAAAATAGATGGAGGAGGAAGAAGACGAAGAGGAGGAGGAGGAGGAAGAAAAAGGAGGAGGAGGAGGAGGAAGAAAAAGGAGGAGGAGGGAAGAGGAAGAAGAGGAAAACGGAGGAAGGAAACAGGAGGAGGAGGAGGAAGAGGAGGAGGAGGAAGGGAAAAAAGATGGAGCAGGAAGAAGACAAAGAGGAGGAGGAAGAAGAGGAAGAGGAGGAGGAAGAGGAAGAAGAGGAGGAAGAGGAAAAAGAAGGAGGGAAGAGGAAGAAGAGGAAAATGGAGGAAGGAAACAGGAGGAGGAAGAGGAGGAGGAAGGGAAAAAAGATGAAGGAAGAAGACAAAGAGGAGGAGGAAGAAGAGGAAGAGGAGGAAGGAAACAGGAGGAGGAGGAGGAAGGGAAAAAAGATGGAGGAAGAAGAGGAAGAGGAGGAGGAGGAAGAGGAAGAAAAGGAGGAGGAGGAGGAAAAAAGAGGGAAGAGGAAGAAGAGGAAAACGGAGGAAGGAAACAGGAGGAGGAGGAAGAAGAGAAGAAGGAGGAAGAGGAGGAGGAAGGGAAAAAAGGTGGAGGAAGAAGATGAAGAGGAGGAGGAAGAAGAAAAGGAGGAGAAGGAGAAGGAGAAGGAAAAAGAAGGAGGAGGGAAGAGGAAGAATAGGAAAATGGAGGAAGAAAACAGGAAGAGGAGGAGGAGGAGGAAGAGGAAGAGCAGAAGAAGGAAGAGGAGGGAAAAAAAGGAGTAGAAGGAAGAAGATGAAGAGGAGGAGGAGGAGAAGGAAAAAGAAAGAGGAAGAAGAGGAAAAAAGAAGAGGAAAACGGAGGAGGAGGAGGAAGGAAGGGAGGGAGGGAGAAGGAGAAGACTCAACTCTCGAGGAGGCCTGCTGGTCAGCTTTTCCCCATCACTCCTTGCTCGTTTATAGGTTTAGCATTTTAAGAGTTAGGTTGGGTGTGAGAAAGATAAAAAGCAAGTTTTCTTTGATGCTACCTGCTACCTGGGGGACCAGGGTTGTTGAGTGGGGTGCTACAAGGTGTGCCCCCGTTCCTGGGAAACCACAGAAATGAAATCATGCCTTTCCACATCTGCTCTGGGATGCCCTAAAAACATCTGCGGGAAGCAGAGTTGAGACCCCCTCCCCTCCCAGCTCTCCACCTCTGAGAGCACCTTCCCGGAGCCCCGCACGAAGGCCAAGACGTCTTCCTTGAGTCGGGCTGGCTGAGCCTTCCAGATGTTGCAACCTCCGCACATCTGGCAGGCACACGAGAGCTGATCTAGAGAGAAGCCTGATGTGATGTCATAACATAACTCTCTTTGTGTTTTGATGGGATGTCACGTTCTGAGGACATGTTGGCTTTGATCAAAAACAGACGGCTCCGGATCACAAGGCTTGCGCCCGTTCATCAAAGAAAATTAGCCTTGAGGCCCCCCCTCCCCCTTACATGTTTTGTTTGAATGTTTAGCCAAGAAGCTATGATGCTAATGGGGTTGACCCAAACCCCTTTTGGACTGACCCTGGGCCGGTTCTGTTCAGGGAACTGTTCTAGGGTGGACAGCGGTATTTGGAACTGGTTCCCAACCTGTTTTTATTTTTCCCCCCCACCAATAATGTTAACGAGATATTAAGGGAATCAGATTTCCTTTAAATTATGCTTTGCCCGGGGATATAATCACATTAAGCTTATTATGTGGCTTCCTTAAGACTTTATATTATGTGTTCTTAATTGAGACACAGGGCCTCTTTCTGGGGGCTATAAAAATGGCAGCTGATTTTATGAAGGCTTAAATCTTCCTTCTTAACAACAAGAGGCTCTCCCCCACACCACCACGATTCAAAATCGGCAAAATCTTTGGGGGGGGGGAGTCAAAGCAGAGGCTGATTTAAAAGAGGCCCTTCGAAGAGGAGAAGAGATTGCAGAGATTCGAATAGGGATACCGGAGATTTTACAAGCCTCTGGCCGTTCGTAAGCGGTTTTGCCATCGGTTCAAATTGATTCTGGAGGAGAAGAGCAGACAGAGCTGGGAGGGCGGAGTTAAGCACGTTAGCAGCTTAGAATCATTACGTTCCCACAAATGGCCCAACTCCTCCTGAATTCCACTGACTCTTATCTGGTGCCAATTGAGTACTGGACTTTAGTGGACTAGATTCTGGTGTACAGGTAGTCCTTCACTTACGACCACCATGGATGGAGCACCAAAATTTCAATTGCTCAGCAAAAGAGTTGTTCAATTGAGTTGTGCCCCATTTTACGGTCTTGTTTGGCCACAGTTGTTAAGCGAACTGTGCAGTTCTTAAGTGAATCATGGGGTTGTTAAACGAATCCGGCTTCCCCCATTGACGTTGCTTGTCGGAAGCCGGCTGGGAAGGATACAAATGGTGATCACATAACCCCAGGACGGTGCAACCATCATAAATACATGCTGGTTGCCAAGCGTCCCAATCTGGATCACGCGACCATGGGAGATGCGGCAAAAGTCGTAAGTGTGAAAAACGGTGGTAAGTCACTTTTTTCAGTGCCGTTGTAACTTCAAACGGTCACTAAGCAAATGGTTGTAAGTTGAGGACCAACTATACCGAGCCGTGGTGGCGCAGTGATTAGAATGCAGTACTGCAGGCTAATTCTGCCCACTGTCAGGAGTTCGATCCTGACTGGCTCAAGGTTGACTTGGCCTTCCATCCTTCCGAGGTGGGTAAAATGAGGACCCAGATTGTTGGGGGCAAGAGGCTGATTCTGTGAACCGCTTAGAGAGGGCTGGAAAGCTCTGTGAAGTGGTATATAAGTCTAAGGGCTGTTGCTATTGTCCTTCCTTCCTTCCTTCCTTCCTTCCTTCCTTCCTTCCTTCCTTCCTTCCTTCCTTCCTTCCTTCCTTCCTTCCTTCCTTCCTTCCCTCCCTCCCTCCCTCCCTCCCTGATCAGTTGTGGCGCAGTGGTTAGAATGCAGTATTGCAGGCTAATTCTGCCAACTGCCAAGGGTTCGATCCTGGCCAGCTCAAGGTTGACTCAGCCTTCCATCCTTCCGAGGTGGGTAAAATGAGGACCCAGATTGTTAGGGGGCAATATGCTGACTGTCAACCGCTTAGAGAGGGCTGTAAAGCGCTATGAAGCAGTATATAAGTCTCTAAGTGCTATTGCTATACCCAGAATGATGTTGAGGAAAAGTATAATTCTGAAACCCTTGCCAGCTACTTTCCTTGGGATGGCTTTGAAGTTGAGCGTTAACCGACAAAAGATGAAATCCCTTTTGAAATGATAAATTTCAGAATGAGGTCCAACCACGTGTGTTTATTCCACCCCCCCAATCTTATGATGTATGCTACTGCTCTTTCAAGTAATTTCAACATCTTTGCTTTGTTTATAAACTGCATTTTTCTTGATCGAGCGGGCCTCTCATTAGCAACAGTCAATGCATCAGAAAAGAGAAACTATAAAAGAGCGAGCGAGCGAGCGAGAGAGAGACAGAGAAAGAAAGAAAGTGGAAGAAAGAGAGAAGAAAAAGAGAAAGGAGAGAGAGAGAGAAAGATTTAAAAAAGAAAGAAAAAGAAAGGAAGAAAGAGAGAGAGAGAGAAAGAAAAAGGAAGAAAGGAAAGAGGGAGACAGAGAGAGAGAGAGAGAGACAGAGAAAGAAAGAAAGAAAGAAAGAAAGAAAGAAAGAAAGAAAGAAAGAAGAAAAAGGAGGCGAGAGAAAGATTAAAAAAAGATAGAAAAAGAAAGGAAGAAAGAGAGAGAAAGAAAGAAAAAGGAAGAAAGGAAGGGAGGGAGGGAGACACTTGGCTCAATGGCACAACATATGTTTTAAATAAAGAGATATGAAATATTTAAGAAGGATGTTTAGTGGCAACGCTGAGAAATATTTTCTCATGTGAGACCCTGGATATGGGATAGACCCCAGATAAGGATGGCTATCATACACAGGTAATCCTCGTTTAGCGACCGATGGCCCTGAAAGAAGTGACTTATGACCCGTTTTCGCACTTACGACCCTTGCAGCATCCCCAGGGTCATGTGATCAAAATTCAGACACTCGACAATTAAACAACTATGACTAAAAATCTTGGGAGCTAACCAGAGGTGGGTTTCAGCAGGTTCTGACCAGTTCTGGAGAACCGGTAGCAGACATTTCGAGTAGTTCGGAGAACCGGTAAATACCACCTCTGACTGGCCTGCCCCCATCTATTCTCTGCCTCCCGAGTCCCAGCTGATCGGGAGGGAATGGGGATTTTGCAGTATCCTTCCCCTGGGGTGGGGAGGGAATGGGGATTTTGCAGTATCCTTCCTCCAGGAGTGGGGAGGGAATGGGGATTTTACAGTATCCTTCCCCTGGAGTGGGGAGGGAATGGGGATTTTGCAGTATCCTTCCCCTGGAGTGGGGAGGGAATGGGGATTTTGCAGTATCCTTCCCCTGCCATGACCACCAAGCCACGCCCACAGAACCGGTAGTAAAAAAATTTGAATCCCACCACTGGAGCTAACGATACAAACCCAACCCTCCTGTGGAAGAACGTTGAAATCTCCTGAAAATTCAATGTTGGGGTTCCCCCCCCCTTACAGGATTGCATATGAGATCTTGGAACCTGATGGCCAAATTCTTTTTGAGGATTAAGAATCTCTAGAAATTTGGGGCAGATTTTGGGGGTGGGGGTAGTAAGTGTCTCTCCGCCTCCTCGCTTAGATGGTGCTGAGTTCCAAAAGAGGTGGAGGAGGAGGAGGCCCTGGGTGAAAAGAATGCAATCGTCTTGATTTGATAGACGGCGGATTTATTAGGCTCAGGGGTGCCCTAATTGGGGGGGGGGGGAGATTTGCAAAACCTTTTCTTGTGTGTAGTTCACGCGCCGAGCAGGCTAAGGAAACAAGTTGATTTTCAGCCTGGCGAGTTCATACCTAGAGAGCAGGCGCCTGGTTTTTAACAAAAGAGCAAAAGGTGTGTCTCCGTGGGGGTGGAAGGGCACAGCCATCCGTTTGTGACACTTTTTGGCTGCGTGCGGCGGAAAGACGAGACGGAGGACGGTGGTGCTACAAGAGATAAAACTGGGGAAACAAAATATATTGCAGAACTCCAAAAGCCTTTAAGAGAGAGAGAGAGAGAGAGAGAGAGAGAGAGAGAGAGAGAGAGAGAGAGTGTCATTCCTTCATCAGCCTCAAAAAACATGAACATCCCTTCCCTCCTTCCAAGTTCAAAAGCAACTTGTGGAAGGAAAAGAAAAGATCCACGGGGTTCAAGTTTGAGCCAGCTCCATCATGGGAGGATCAGCCAGATTGGAGGGAGAGGGAGAAGGGGGAGAGGGAGAAGAAGGAGGAGGAGGAGGAGGAGGAGGGGAGAAAAGGCAATTTAGCAGAAAGCTAGAGAGGGGAAAGGGGGAGAGGGAGAAGAAGAAGGAGGAGGAGAAGAAAAAGAAGAGGAGGAGGAGGAGGAGAAGAAGGAGGAGGGGGGAGGAGGAGGAGGAGAAGGAGAAGAAGAAGAGGAGGAGGAGAAGAAGGAGGAGGAAGAGGAAGAAGGAAGAAGAAGAAGATCACTCAACTATTGTGGGAGAAAAGAAAAGTAAAAATATCTGAAAGGAGCAGTTCTCCTATATAGTATACAGTAGGTACTATATTGTGCCAAGGAAGGATTCATGACTTAATTCCCACAAGGAACTTGACAAGTTAGCTCCTGGTCCTTCTGGCTGGGGCTGATGTGGACCTTTCAGGTCATGTGCAACCTACACGGTTGGCTCCAAATCCGTGGAGATTCCTCTAACATTTGAAGTGGAAGATACACTTTAAAAAGTATAGACAGGAATCTGCTGCTGGCATCTGCCCAAAGGGAGGCCAGCTAGATATGGCATAATTATGGCTGCTGGGGATTGTCTCCTCCTCCTCCTCCTCCTCCTCCTCCTCCTCCTCCTCCTCCTCCTCCTTCTTCTTCTTCTTCTCCTCCTCCTCCTCCTCCTCCCTTCCTCTTCTTTTCTTCCTCTTCCTCCTCCTCTTCTTCCTCCTTCTTCTCTTCTTCTTCTTCTGCTCCTCCTCCCCTCTTCCCCCCTCTTCATTCCCCTTCCTCTTCTTCTTCCCCCTCCCCTCCTCCCCCTCCCCATCTGAAGAGTACCCTTCAACTTTCCAGCCATGGCTGGGAATTCTGGGGCCTGATTCACCAATCCGGAGGTCAGTTGGGGAAGCTGGTTTAGATACCAGCGAGCTCTTATCAAGGCTGACTCTGACAAGCAAGGTTCAGGTGGTATAAGGGAGACTTGGAGGATCCGTGCAGCTGTCCCTTGGTTCCTCATGGGAAAGAGACAAGGGAACCCCTAGACAAGGGCACCAGAAAGACAAGATAGGTGGCTTACTTGGGCTCTTCTCTTCAGCAAGGTCGCAAGTGCACAGGAGCTCCGAATCGATGGAGATCGGCTTCTGCTTAATCCAGAACTTGGTGCTGGCTTTCTGATTGGTCACAGGATCTATCTCCACCTTGTCACCGGAAATACCTGAAGACCCAGAGAAGGTCAGTCAAGGGAGGAAGGGAAACGTCACCCTAAGGCACGGAAGAAGCAAATGAAATGGCCTCTCCCCATTCTTTTGAGTGTGGCAACATATCATACCATTAATAGTAGAGAGATGTTAATGACTACTCACATTATATGTGTATTTATGCTGGGAGGAGGAGGAAGAGGAGGAGAAAGAGGAAGAGGAGGAGAAGAAGAAGAGGAGGAGGAGGAATAGGTGGCGAAGAGGACAAGGAAGAGGAAGAACAGGAGGAAGAGGGAGGAGGAGGAGGAGAAAGGGAAAGAAGAGGAAGAAGAAGAGATGGAGAAGAGAAGAAAGAGGAGGAGGAGCAAGAGGCAGAAGAAGGGGAAGAGGAAGAAGGAGAAGAAGAAGGGGAGGAGGAGGAGGATGAGAAGAAGAAGAAGGAGGATGAGGATGAGAAGAAGAACAAGAAGAAGAAGAGGAGGAGGAGGATCAAGAGGAAGAAGAGGAAGAGGAAGAGGAAGAAGAAGAAGAAGAAGAAGAAGAAGAAGAAGAAGAAGAAGAAGAAGAAGAGGAAGAAGTAGAAGAAGAGGAAGAAGGCGAAGAAAGAAGAGGAGGAAGAAGACTTTAAACCATCATTCTACTATTTCAACCTACCCAAAGAGCAACCTGAGAAGTTAATTTACTCCCCAAGAGGCTGTGTAATTTATTACAGATCCTATTATGGTTGGGACCCCTCCCCTCCTCTCCCTTTCTCTCCAACACAACACAACCCTCCACAGCAACAACCTTGCTACGGCACGGAGCTGCAACAGAGCGGGTGGCGTCTCATTGCTTAAGTTACAATTACAAGGTTTCTCTGTTGACATGAGTGACCAGTCCTCTCTCTCTATATACTTTTTCATCGTGGCAGCTGTGCGGGGAAAGACTTAAAAGTAATTACATTTTTAGGTCATGAGTTACAGGTCAAGGTCAGCCCAGAAATAGGGAAAAGGAATCAAGAGTATTTAAAAAGCAACACAAGGTGTGGGGGGGGGGGAGGCGATTCCTTTGTTTAGAGTCAAAATGTTGCCGGAGCCCTTTTTTCTTGATTTATTTATTTTTTCTTTTTTTGTCATTTGTATTTCTTTAGAAGGGGTGGGGGAAAGGTCCTTTATGGGCAAAAAAACAGAAGTCAGAAACGGCTAAGGCACCCCTCTTTATTTCCCCACCCTCCAGTGGCCCATTGTGCCAAATTGATGGCGACCCCACAAAAAATAATGCAAAACCACCATTGTGAGAAAAGGAGGTTTCGCGTCAGACGCGTCTAATGCTGGCAGAAATTCTCCACTTCTCTTTGTCTCGATCCGAAGCCTGCTGTTTTTATTTAAAATTGGAAATGGATATGGTGGGGATTAGAAGCTCGTCCAAAGGAAGTTGACTTGTTCGTTAGTAAATGTGTGCGTTTTATTGCTTGTTTTCGTTAACCTTTCGGGCATCCAAAGAGAAAAGTGATCAAAACAGATAAATGAAATGTTTTCAATAAAACAGCTGCGGGGGTGACATCCGTCCAATTGTCCACACCTGGCAAAAGATCAGAAACAGCAGCAAATCCAGGGGTGAAATCCAGCAGGTTCTGACAGGTTCTGGAGAACCGGTAGCAGAAATTTTGAGTAGTTTGGAGAACCGGCAAATACCACCTCTGGCTGGCCCCAGAGTGGGGAGGGAATGGGGATTTTGCAGTATCCTTCCCCTGGAGTGGGGTGGGAATGGAGATTTTGCAGTATCCTTCCCCTGGAGTGGGGTGGGAATGGGGATTTTGCAATATCCTTCCCCCTGGAGTGGGGTGGGAATGGGGATTTTGCAGTATCCTTCCCCTGGAGTGGGGAGGGAATGGAGATTNGGGAGGGGTGTTTTTCCGATCTCTTCCCCCGGGGTTGGGGAGGGAATGGGGATTTTGCACTATTCTTCCCCTGAAGTGGGGAGAGAATGGAGATTTTACAGTATCCTTCCCCTGGAGTGGGGAGGGAATGGAGATTTTACAGTATCCTTCCCCTGAAGTGGGGAGGGAATGTAGATTTTACAGTATCCTTCCCCTAGAGTAGGGAGGGAATGGAGATTTTGCAGTATCCTTCCCTTGCCACGCCCACCAAGCCACACCCACAGAACCGGTAGGGAAAAAAATTTGAATTTCACCCCTGAGCAAATCTTATTTAAAGCCACTTGTAGAAGCCTGAAATAAAACTGGATTTGCTCCCTGATGTAAGTGAGAAGTATTCTGGAGGGACCACTCCTCATTTGAGGAGACAATGTTGTAATTTTTTGTTCTTCTCTAAATAGCCAATAGCTATGTCAGGTATGCCCATAATGGCGAGGGAAACACATTTTGAACCTAAGAGCAGAACCATCAAACTACGTATTAGCTCACTATCAAGAAGACATTGGAGAATAATTCTCTAAAAAGCAGGAAACGTCTGAAAGAAAACAACCAAGCTCGGAGAACACCAAGGACCCCGCAGTTCTCCTCTCTGAAAACGCCTCTTCCTTCTAACACTGACGATGATACATAGTTGGGTCATGAAATGTCTGAGAGGTCTAAGGACTTCACAGTTATTATTATTATTATTATTATTTATAAAATTTATATGCCGCCCAACTCCCGAAGGACTCTGGGCGGCTTACATCATAAAAAAATAAAACATATAAAAACAATTAAAAAAAAAACTATCCATATTTAAAATAAAACATTCACACAACCACCCACCGGCCAAT
>QLTV01001473.1:376669-387914 GCA_003457575.1 Thermophis baileyi
CCGTGGTGGACGGTATCGAAAGCAGCGGAGAGGTCAAGCAGCGCCAGGATGGAGGAAAAACCTCCATCCCTGGCTCGCCAGAGATCATCCATCAGTTCTCCTCCCCCTCCTCCTCTCTGCAAATCCCTCTCTCTCTTCTAACATTGATGATGTCACCTAGTTTGCTAATGAAACGTCTGCAAGAAATCAACCAAGCTCAGAGCGCACTAAGGGCCTCACAGTTCTCTTCCTCCTCCTCTCTGCAAACCTCGCTTCCTTCTGATGAGGTCACCTAGCTGGGTAATGAAACGTCTGCAAGAAAACAACCAAGCTCAGAGAGCACTAAGGACCCCAGAATTGTCTTCTTCTTCTTCCTCCTCCTCCTCCTCTCTGCAACCCCCTCTCCCTTCCTACAATGATGATGTTACCTAGTTGGGTAATGAAATGTCGTCAACGAAGCTCAGAGAGCACTAAGGACCTCAAAGTCGTCGTCTTCTTCTTCTTCTTCTTCTTCTTCTTCTTCTTCTTCTTCTTCTTCTTCTTCTTCTTCTTCTTCTTCTTCTCTTCTTCTCCTTCTCCTTCTCCTCCTCCTCCTCCTCCTCCTCCCTGAAACCCCCTCTCCCTTCTAAAACTGATGAGGTCACCTAGTTGGGTAATGAAATGTCTGCAAGAAAACAACCAAGCTCAGAGACCACCAAGGATCCCTGCGCCACAAGTGTTCCTCTTTTTGGTTGCATCTCTTGTTTGTTGCACTGTCTGGGGGCTGGGTTGACATTGGAAAGAAGGAGGGAAGGAGGGGAAGGAGAACCTACACCCCTGTTGTGTTAACCTTAGCTCCTGCAGGTGCCAAATGTAGCGTAACTGTCATTTGGAAGCTGACCAGTCCGGGACAGTCTGCCATAGACTCCGCCACCAGAGAAGCACATTTCAATTAATCAAGCCGCACAATTTGTCACTGGGGCCTAGCCCTCCCTCACCAAGGACCGTCTTCCAATTACCCGTCATGTCAAGAGCCCCAAGCATGCCAGGAGTGTGAAAATAACAGGAGAGCATCAGATCCTTCATTAGAAAAAGGGTCTCTTTTATTGCAAATTTTCACTCCAGGTAGCTCAAAATCTACATCTCTTCCTTCCACAAATTTGACCAGCAGCTGTTGTTCGGTCTTCGAAATTCTTGATTTTTTTTTTTTTAAATCCACAAGCAGCCCAAAATAAGGCTGATTAAAACAAAAACAACTAAAGACACCCTGATCCCTTTATCATGCAAATCCACCAGATCCTTCCCGCCCTTCGATAGATTACAATAAACAAGCACAAATAACACGGGGGAGGGGGTTGTTCTTTTCTTTCGATCTTGAAAAACCAAACCAAAAAAGAAAAGAAAAAAAGAGAACAAAAATACACATTTCATTTTCAGGCTCCTTCTCGAATGCGCGGCGCGGCGGAGTCAACCCCGTTTAATGCGCCCGTGTTAATTTGATCGGGTTTGTCAGGTAGCTCCAGTGGAAAATTATATAAAACTGTTCCAGATGAACAGATGATAGTGACATGAATTAAAGTGATAGAACAATAGTAGAATATAAACCAGAAATGACATCCAAAGTGGCTGTTGATTTATTGCCATCCAGAGTGTGGTTCTGGGCTTCCATGTATATTAGCAGTAGAAACCTGGGCCCATTTAGCCGGGAGATGCTCATACATACATCACCAACTGCTACTCCATGCCAAGGTCATTTCTCGTGGCATCAATCTTTTGCTACGGAGGCTCCGTAGTGCACGCACACACAAAAGGAGGCCGAGGCTGGCCGGGTGGGGGAACCGTCTTGGTAGGAGCCCATCAGCCCCCTCTTCCCATCCCGCCTCACCTTTATCGCCTGGAAAGCACTTGAAACTTTCTATTATTTTTATCGGCAAACGGTGGAGGTGCGTTGCTCCCATCTATTACGGCCCCTATCAGCCCATCGCGGGTGCACCTGTTTTGGCCCGATGGTGCATCCTTTGTGAGATGGGCTGCCTGTCCGTCTCTCCCCCCCCCCCCGAATGTTTGCTGCCCGTTGTTGCGCCTTGAAAACACACATTTGGAACAATACTTTACGATGTTTGCAGGCCGAGTCTGAGCTGACATGCTATTCTTAAGTTCTGGGATTGTCGGCCGCAAGCAATCGAATCCACATGTGTAGGGCTCAAGCTAACTACTTTATTGCTTTCTGTCTGTAATACAGGAATCTTCCTAGATTGCTTGCCTTCCTTTGGGAGCAGATTAATAAGGCAGAGATTAGGGGTGAGTAGTCCTGGATCTCTTGCAACTGCGCAAGGATTCAAGGCTGATTCCCTGCTTGATTCCTCCTCCCTGCTTAGCTGGCCGCTTCCCAACAAGTATTCTTTCACTGATTTAAGAGGCATGAGGATTTCCGGCCTGATAAACCAGACCCAAATGCGTAGAGTTCAAACTAATCCCTTTATTGTTGTGGATTCCTTGGCGCTCTCTGAACTTGGTTGTTTGCTTGCAGACGTTTCTTTACCGAACTAGGTAACATCGTCAGTGCTAAACCAAGCTCAGAAAACATCAAGGACACCACCCTGAGCTTCAAATATTCTATTGCTACTTTATTGCTTTCTGCCTACTATACAGGAATTTCCCCTGACTGGCAGCTTTTACCTGGGAAGGATCAGATAAGGTTATCAGGCATTTCCGGGGTGGGGGGGGGAAAGGGTTCATATCTAGCCTTCTTGTGTTTATGTAGTCCAGGCTGATTTTTTGCTTGAGACCTCCTCTCAGCTGGGAAGTGGCTGCACTCCAACAGAGGGATTCATTTCCACTGACTCACTGCTATTTTCTACCTGGGCTTGCCTTCCCTTCTTTCAGACGTCCACAACGTCTTCAGGATGGGGAGCCCTGGTGGCTCAGTGGTTAGAATGCAGCATTGAAGGCTCCACAGCCTGGAGGTTCGATCCTGACTGGCTCAAGGTTGACTCAGCCTTCCATCCTTCTGAGGTCGGTAAAATGAGGGCCCAGATTGTTTGGGGGCAGTACACTGACATTGTAAACTGCCCAGAGAGTGCTGTAAAGCGATATGGGGCGGTATATCAGTCTAAGTGTTATTGCTATTGCTATCGACCATTTATTGTCATATCATTCAGGCATAAGATCCTGCCCCTCTCCCTCTTTTGTCTGTCTTCTTTTCATTAAAGTTTAATATATTAATGTGTAGAATAAAACACATGGTACATAATGCAAAAATAAAGGAGTAGATAATACTTTCAGAAGCGTCATCTATTTTAGAATAATTTAGAATTTTTTAAATATTGTTTTAGTTTATCTTTCCAAGAAAGAGAGATGCAAAGAAGACTTTAATAAAATAGGTATATAGCTATTAATATGCAAAATACAGGTGGTCCTTGATTTACAACCATAATGAAGCCTGCCCATAAAACTCGTAAGTTGTGATGGTCGTAAAACAGGTCGCTCTTGTGACTGACTGGATTTTATTACCATTTTTGTGGTGTTCATTAAGCGACTGCTGTGGTCCTTAAACCCCCCTTCCCCCCCCCCCCCAGGGGAAGGATACTGCAAAATCCCCATTCCCTCCCCACTCCTGGGGGAAGGATACTGTAAAATCTCCATTCCCTCCCCACTCCAGGGGAAGGATACTGCAAAATCTCCATTCCCTCCCCACTCCAGGGGAAGGATACTGCAAAATCTCCATTCCCTCCCCACTTTGGGGCCAGCCAGAGCTGGTATTTGCCGGTTCTCTGAACTACTCAAAATTTCCACTACCGGTTCTCCAGAACCTGTCAGAACCTGCTGGATTTCACCCCTGGTGCTGCGGTATATAAGTCTCTAAGTGCTACCCTTTCAAAAAAACAAAACAAAACAAAAACCCTTCGTATGAGGATGATAAAATTAACGTAAACACAATTTTAGAGAGAGACGGATCTCACCGAGAAGAATAAAAACGTGGGACAGCTCTTCCACAAATCCAGCAGGTTTATTTCCTCACTTTGGTACAAGTGAAAGCTATTTGTTTCTAGACAGAAAGACTCTTGCTGGGTTAAGCATTTGTCTTTGGTGATCTGTCGTGACCTTTTCAAGCTCTTATTTCTTGACAGATTCCAGATACAAGTGAGTCAAACTTCCCTGGAAGGAAACTATCACCCTAAGATGGTTTGCTCAAGAGCAGAAAACAGCCGAAAGCTGCCCTCCATCAACTCCAGTATATAAATCCTTCCTTAACAAGACAATGCAAGGAGGGGTGGGGAGAAGGGAAGGGATGAGGAAGGGAAAAAGGAAAGGAAAGGAAAGGAAAGGAAAGGAAAGGAAAGGAAAGGAAAGGAAAGGAAAGGAAAGGAAAGGAAAGGAAAGGAAAGGAAAGGAAAGGAAAGGAAAGGAAGAGAGAAGAAAGGAAAACAAAAGACAGAGGAAGGAAAACAAAAGACAGAGGAAGGAGAGCGAAAGAAAGGAAAAACGAGAAAAAGGAAAGGAAAAGAGAAGAAAGGAAAGGGAAGGAAAAGAGAGAGAAGGAAAAGAAAAGAGAGGGAAAGGAAAGGAAGAGTGAAGAAAGGAAAGGAAGACAAAATGAAAACTTGCACAAAAGGAAAATAAACAACAACGGACAACAAAACCAAAAAGGAAAACAGAAAACCTTTGTGGCTTTAACTTTTCAGGAAATAAATTCACATTTGGGTCTCTTACACACACACACACACACACACACACACACACACACACACACACACACAGTCTCTCGGTAAATGAAAGGGCCACACTTTATATTTCCCCAACTTTGGGAAAGAGCAATCTCTCTTTAAAAAGAAATCCCACCCAAATGACTCCGCTCCCTCATTCAGATTCATGCACAAATCAAGGTGCCTCTTTCTTTACTCCTCCTCCTCCTCCTGTTTGGGTGTTCAAACAGCTGCCCTCAACGGTGGAGGCACAATTTCAGCACAAAATGGGGGCTCCTGGAAAACTCTGTGTGTCAGGCCTGGAAGCCATCTTGGGCCTTGGAGCTTCAGGCCTGCCACATTTAGTGCTGTGGGAAACTGGGAGGGGGGATTGTGTGAGTGGGGAGATATATAGTCAAAATAACATTCCTTTCTCCGAGAGTCAAGGCCACTCTGCCCTGCACCTGGAGGGGTGTGACTGGGAGGCATCTCCAGTTGGGACGGTGCATTGATTGGACCGTGTGATGGACATGTGGGTGCAGGGGAAGGGGCTTGGACTTTCTTTTGGGTGGGGAAAACCCGGAAGCTTTCAGATTCGGGTTTCCCCAGATGTGCCAATATGACATCTCTAATAAAATGGAACTTTGAGGAAACTCAAGCCTCGGAGCTTTCTTTCGTTGGGGGTGTTACTTGGAACGGTGACATTAACCCGAATCCCTTTTAAAAAATTTTTTACCAGCTCCCCCGAGCTTCGGGGTGCTGTCCGAAGTCCTGAGCCCCGAACGTTGACCCGAAACCGGGCGGTGCGATACCAGGTGGGGGAAGTGATGTAGCCTATACATTTTTAATTCCCCCCCCACACTTCTGCTCCAATCGTGTCCTATTCTTAGGGACTTCCTGCAGTTTCCTTGCCGAGGTTTTTCAGAAGTGGTTTGCCATTGCTGCCTTCCTAGGGCTGAGAGAGAGTGGCTGGCCCAAGGTGTGTCCCCCAGCTGTCTTTGTGCTCAAGTTGGGACTAGAACTCACGGCCTCCCGGTTTCTAGCCTGATGCCTTAACCACGATAGCCCGAGAATATTTTTAATTGCAATGTCTTATCGTTGCCCTCTTTTAGCCAGTGTTTGTTGAAGATCCAAGGTCCCAGATCTCTGGGAGTTTGTCAGTCCTCAGATTATGTCGCTGAAGGACGCCGGACACAGCTGGAGAGGTTAAAAAGGCCCGTGGGGAAAAAAGGCATCGAACGCGCACAACCGATTTACCTAACTGAACGTCCGTGGTGAAGCGGAGTCTGTGGATCATGCTGACTTTGAAAGACTTGTAGTGATGGCTGCTCAGCATGTCTTGGACGGTCGCGATGTCGATCTGGGGATCTTCTTCCGAGATCTCCTCCCCTCTGGAGCCTCCGCCAAAAGAGAGAGAGAGAGAAAGAGAGAGAGAGAAAATATGATTGCCACTCAGAGACACGGGAAGGCCAACGATGACAATAAGCAGGCAATAGGGTTTCGGTGCTCTGTGAGGGTTGGAAGGTGGGAACCAGGGATGGGTTCCACTTACCTTCCCTACCGGTTCGCATCGCGATGGAAGTCACGTCGGGGAAATGACCCTCTGCACATGCGCAGAAGCCTCTTTGCATGCACAGAGGGTTCTTTGCCAGCCGCGGTGACCGGAGAACCGGTTCGGGGGCATGGACAGCCAGCCATCGCTGCCGGTTCGGCGAGCGGGTGAAAATTTCTGCCACCGGTACGGGCGAATTGGTCCGAACCGGCAGCAACCCACCACTGGTGGGAACTGGGGAACGGGGTGCTCGCTTGGAAGAAGAAAAGCTTGGACAGGTTCGGCGAAAAGCTGCAAGTGGTAGAATAGAATAGAATAGAATAGAATAGAATAGAATAGAATAGAATAGAATAGAATAGAATAACATAGGAGGTCTTCTAGTCCAACGCCCTGCTTAGGCAGGAAACCCTATAGCATTTCAGACAAATGGTTATCCAATCTCTTCTTAAAAACTTCCAGTGTTGGAGCATTTACAACTTCTGGAGGCAAGCTGTTCCACTGGTTAATTGTTCTAACTGTCAGGAAATTTCTCCTTAGTTCTAGGTTGCTTCTCTCCTTGATTAGGTTCCATCCGTTGCTTCTTGTTCTACCCTCAGGTGCTTTGGAGAATAGCTTGACTTCCTCTTCTTTGTGGCAGCCCCTGAGGTATTGGAAGACTGCTATTATGTCACTCCTAGTCCTTCTTTTCATCAAACTATATCAAGCAAAGCCTCTATTATATATTTCTTCTAGAGAATATCTGGAGCTGAGAGTAGCAACTAAGATGATTAGGGGATTGGAGGCTAAAACATACGATGAACAGTTGCAAGTACTTGGCATGGCTAGTCTGGTGAAGAGAAGGACCAGGGATGACATGATAACAGTATTCCAGTATTTGAGCCAGAGTCGCTTCAGGGCGAGATGGGTGACAAACAAATTTAATAAACAAATAAAATAAATAATCATAATAATCCAGAGCTGAGCAACCTGGACCCTGTTCAGAGGAAGAGGAAGAGTCTTCAGCCAGTCAAACTAAACCAAGGAGAGAAGCAACCTAGAATGAAGGAGAAATTTCTTAACAGTGAGAACAATTAACCAGTGGAACAATTTGCCTCCAGAAGTTGTGGATGCTCCAACACTGGAGGTTTTCAAGAAGAGACCGGACAATCATTTGTCTGGTTTCCTGCCTGAGCACGGGGTTGGGCTAGAGGACCTCCATGGCCCCTTCCAACTCTCTTATTCTGTTATCAGTCTGATCAACGGGGAGGGATATCCAGAGTCCTACTTATGAACATCTGGAAAACCACAGCCTTGTTGAACAGGCTGGTCTCCCCCCAAATGGTCCTCCCCTGGGGGAGAAGTACTCGCAGGCCACGCGCCATCTGTTCCACGGATATTGAACTAGATCTTGCTTTACAGCCTAGTAAATTGTCTCCATTTACAAACACAAAGCAAGCTACTCCGTCGTTAAGTCAGCCGCTTCCTCCGCCATAAATGGAGGAAGGAATAGATTAGCTGGGGGATTTAATTGTCACACAAAGTTCTGTCCTCTAACATCTTCCTTTGGTTGCCTTCCCCCCCCCCAGCTTCTGTCTCGCCTTCCTTAATGGAAGGATGGATTCTTAAACACACAATGTCAATGACTTAAACACACA
This sequence comes from Thermophis baileyi, assembly GCA_003457575.1. NCBI lineage: Eukaryota > Metazoa > Chordata > Lepidosauria > Squamata > Dipsadidae > Thermophis > Thermophis baileyi. The sequence goes on from QLTV01001473.1 coordinate 384,499, forward strand.
ATGAAAATTATTTGCCCTGGCTGGCCTTAGGTATTAAGGGTCGGATTAAAAAACAACAACCCCCAAAAGCAGCTTTAATTCCACGTTTATTTCATTTTCTGCTCCTGTAAATGGTCCAGGTATTTTGGGCTACTGAATGAGGCCGCCATCGCCGTTCTCCAGCTGCTTTATCCTGGTCTTCCACACCAAGTCCGTCTTCGGCTCGGAGAAATTTGGGACGGGGAGGAAGAGGAACGGATAAAATAGGCTCGGAAGAGAAACAAATCGCTCCCAAACGGGAAGGCAGAAAGCAAAGCTCAATTGGTACGTGGAGATTAAGGCAGATGGCCCCGTCATTACAATTTCACACCCCAATGCTATGCCGGCGTGAAATCCGACAGGACTTCCGAATCTGTAAAATAAATCTGACTTCCTCAATGCCTCGGAAGGGACCGGATAACTGGATAACTCTTCCCGTTGAGCTGGTGAAGGCTGCTGTAACCGGTTTGGCCTATATAGAAATAAGAATAGCTTTGGTCTTGTCACAACCGTTTCTGTCTCGGGATTGTTGTTCAGTTACTAAGTTGTGTCCGACTCTCATGACCCCATGGACACCAGGCCCTCCTGTCCTCCACTGTCTCTCAGACTTTGCCCAAATCCATGTTCATTGCGTTGATGACACTATCTAACCATCTCCTCCTCTGCCGTCCCCTTCTCCTTCTGCCTTCCATCTTTCCCAACATCAGGGTCTTCTCCAAGGAGTCCTCTCTTCTCCTTTGGTGGCCAAAGTATTTGAGCTTCAGCTTCAGGATCTGTCCTTCCAAAGAACAGTCAGGGTTGATTTCCTTCAGGACTGACGGATTGAAGCTCCTTCCAGTCTGATGGACTCTCAAGAGTTTATGGCCAATGGTAAACATCTCTATCAAAGGTTTCGCTTGACATTTGATGTCCGGTCCAAGCTTGAAGCTTCTGGGATTGTTGAAGGTGCTTAACAAGTCACCACCAGAACTAAACTGGGACAAGATGGGTGGATGCTGCCACATTTCCAGATGGATATTGGCAAGTTGGAAGAAGTTCAGAGGAGAATAGTGAAGGTACTTGAAGATTTGTTGTTGTTGTTAGTCACGAGAAGTTGTGTCCGACCTATCGTGACCCCATGCACAACGTTCCTCCAGGCCTTCCTGTCCTCTACCATCCCCCAGAGTCCATTTAAGCTCACGCCTACTGCTTCAGTGACTCCATCCAGCCACCTCGTTCTCTCTCGTCCCCTTCTTCTTTTGCCCTCAGTCTTTCCCAGCATTAGGCTCTTCTCCAGTAAGTCCTTCCTTCTCATTAGGTGGCCAAAGCATTTGAGTTTCATCTTCAGGATCTGGCCTTCTAAAGAGCAGTCAGGGTTGATCTCCTCTAGGACTGACCGGTTTGATCGCTTTGCAGTCCAAGGGACTCGCAGGAGTCTTCTCCAGCACCATCGTTCAAAGGCCTCAATTGTTTGGCGCTCAGCCTTCCTTATGGTCCAACTTTCACAGCCATACGTTGCAACTGGGAAAACCATAGCCTTGACTATACGCACTTTTGTTGGCAGGGTGATGTCTCTGCTTTTTAGTATGCTGTCTAGATTTATCAAAGCTATGACTTGAAGATAGGGCCTATGAAGAAGACACTTGGGATGTCCCATCTGGAGGAAAGCAGATTTCACGAGTGGCCATGTTTGTAAAAGGTACATTAAGTGTCAGGTGTGAAAGATCAGGACCATACGTTGAGTACCAGTTAAGCTGATTTATTGCTCACACACAAGAGGCCAGTCAACTAAATTGGCGCTAGATAAGACTCAACGGAATTCAAGAGGGGTTGGGTTTAGACCGCTTGCGGGAATGTAAGGATACTAGGCTGATGTCTCTCTTGATCCCACCCACAGGCTTTGCCTGTCAGGAAGAGTGAAACAAGAGACCAGGAGAAGTTTTACCCACTGGTAAAAGACCCAATTATTCCATTTCAGTGGAATAATTTCAAGGGCAAAAGAGGAGGGAAATATTTTCAGAGTGAAGAATGAGTTTGGATTCTCGGACAACATCGAAGATTAAGCTGGAAAATTCTCCGCAGCAACAAGGCAAGACGTTTTAGGAGCATTTCAGACAATTCCTTAACGTAAATATGAAGAGCCTCAAGGCCCACTCTTAAGGAATCAACACAGAGGCCATGTATATTCCAAATGAAATAAATGTAATGCTTAGAAGCAAAAATTCTTCCCGGGGGTTTGCTTAGTTCAGAATGTCTTCCACGGACCAACAATTAAGCAGAGTCCTTTCCCACCCAATCAATGCTTGTTTTCTCAGCCCTTTTTCAGTTTCAATAAGCTAACTTAGATAAGCAGGCTGGAATAAAAAACAACAACCTCTGTATAGAGTTGTTACTCTCAAATATTTGAAAATCGTTTAAAAAAAAAAGCCATTGACGTTATTCCGCTGCCTATAAAAATAGCAAAACAATTCCACCGAGGGGAGAAAAATCCCGCAATGCCGACGACAAGAACAATAAAGTAATAATATACCCTACAGTTTGAGACATGATGTTTCTTATTAGGATTACAGCAGACCCCCCCTCCTCCTTCAATGAGACATAATGGTTCTGCAAATCGCACGTGATTTTTTCCTTCTAGGAGAGAGATTCTGGGATGAGCTGTCTGTTTTTAGGAGTCTGCAGGTTTGTAGGTTTTAAAAACAACAACTAATTAGCTTCTTGGGAGTAGTTAAAGGATGTGTTAGGGAAAACTAGAGAGCGGTGAAGAAAAGGTAGAATTTCTCAGACGTAATACGGCTTTCAGAGTCAGCCCAACCTTGCGCTAGGAAGGAGACCAGCTTGGATTCCAACCCTTAGTTAAGAATGAGGACTTCTGGCCTGTTGGTACAGCCCAGTGTTTCCTATTTGGACTTCCAGATGTGTGGATTTTAACACCCCCCCCCAAAGATTCTCCACCAAGGTGGTGAGAGCTGTGGGATTCTGGGCACTGAAGCCCATCTATCTAGAACAGCGGCTCTCAACCTGTGGGTCACGACCCCTTTGGGGGTTGAATGACCATTTCACAGGGATCGCCGCGCGCGTTAGCCCGCCATTTTGGTGCCACCGTCACTGCAGGAGTGAAAAGGTCCCGGTTTGGCCGTGCCTGCGGGTCGCCGGACAGCTGGTAGCCCGGACGCCGCCATTTGGGTTCTTCTACCCTCTGCGCATGCGCAGAATGCTTTGCGCATGCGCAGAGGGTAGAAGAACCCAAATGGCGGCGTCCGGGCGACGTCTCCCGCTTCCGATGCTATCAGCTGTCCGGCGACCGGCAGGCAAGCCCGGCCCCGGAGCATTTCGCCCCTGGTGCCACGCCCCCTTTGTCAACTCATCCCGCACGGGGAGGGGGCGGGGAGGGGGTTGCAGCGGCGGGGGGGTCGCGG
>QLTV01001473.1:431828-444056 GCA_003457575.1 Thermophis baileyi
GAGATAGAGAGAGGAAGTGAGAAAGGGAGAAAAAGAGGAGAGAGAGAAGAGACAGAGAGAAAGAAAGAAAGAAAGACAGATGACAGATAGATAGATAGATAGATAGATAGATAAAGATAGATAGATAGATAGATAGATAGATAGGGCAGGCAGGCAGGCAGGCAGGCAGGCAGGCAGGCAGGCAGGCAGGCAGGCAGGCAGGTAGAAGATAGAGAGAGAGAGAAAGTGAGAAAGAGAGAAATAGAGAGAGGAGAGAGAGAAGAGACAGAGAGACAGAGAAAGATAGAAAGAGATAGATAGATAGATAGATAGATAGATAGATAGATAGATAGATAGATAGATAGATAGATAGATAGATAGATAGATAGATAGATAGATAGATAGATAGGGCAGGCAGGTAGGCAGGCGGGAAGGTAGAAGATAGAGAGAGAGAGAAAGTGAGAAAGAGAGAAATAGAGGAGAGAGAGAAGAGACAGAGAGACAGAGAAAGATAGAAAGAGATAGATAGACAGACAGATAGATAGATAGATAGATAGATAGATAGAGATAGATAGATAGATAGATAGATAGATAGATAAGGCAGATAGATGATAGAGAGAGATAGAGAAAGTGAGAAACAGAAATAGAGAGAGAAGAGACAGACACACAGAGAGAAAGATAGAAAGATATACAGATAGATAACAAAGAGAGGAGAGAGAGAAAGAAAATGCATGACACCCCCCCCAATGGGGAAAAGAGAGGGAAATAAAGAAATTTCTTCTTCAATCGCCCAAGATGAAGCTACTTGGTGATGTAGGAGATGACCAGGCTGAGCCCGAGGGAGGGAGGGGTCAAATGCGTCATCAGTGACGAGTCTCTTTGTGCCCACAAGGGATTTAAGTCCATCCCACCGTGAATTCCTTTGGCTCTTATCTACCGCCAATTTGCTTTGACCATTAGTAGTTCAGATTCTTTTAGAAACCTTCACCTAACTCTGCTGACGCCTCGCCTCAACCAAGACTGTTGAGTAAGTGCAACATTTTGTCCGTTTCCTGTCCAATATATGGACTCCTCGCTCCAGCATGGATACATTCAAAAGCTCTTGAGAACCAAGTTGGAGCTTACGTGTTGTAACGAGTGTCAGGGTTCCAAATAGCATCCAAAATTAAATCAGAGTCTGAGGCAAATTGTTCCTCAAAGTTCCAATTTAGTTGGGGTCTTTGGCCTGCCAACGAGCTTTTAATGTTCCTAAAATGGGTAGTTAATGAGAACATCTCCTTTCTTTCTTTCCCACTAACTCTCCCAACCCACCGCTCTAAGGCTTCGCATGCAGCACTACTCTACCTCAACAGAAGCGCAGCAGCTTCTATGGAAGCAAATTGAAGGTCATAACGTCTTGGTGTCTTCAGGACTGGAGAAAAATTTGCATTCTAACCAGATGGACCTTCCTCCATTATCAGTGAAATCAGCAACTTCCTTGCTAGCTTGCATGTGAATTGAAAATGTCTTAAGAACGTTGTCCTAAGGAAGCTAAGAGATTACTGTCTTAGAAACTTGGAGATCATTGTCTTAGGAACCTAGATCATTGTCTTAGGAACCTAGATCATTGTCTTAGCAACCTAGGAGATCATTGTCTTAGGAACCTAAGAGATCACTGTCTTAGGAACCTAGGAGATCATTGTCTTAGAAACCTAAGAGATCACTGTCTTAGAAACCTAAGAGATCACTGTCTTAGAAACCTAAGAGATCACTGTCTTAGGAACCTAAGAGATCACTGTCTTAGGAACCTAGGAGATCACTGCCTTAGAAACCTAAGAGATCACTGTCTTAGAAACCTAGGAGATCGACTGACCTCTAAAAGAGGAAAACCACCCAATAGTGGAGATTTTGCAATATCTAATAAAATCTTGGTGAACGAACTTAGGAAGAGTCTTGCTTTCTGGGGAAGCAAGCAGATATCCGAGGGTAGATATCAAGCTAAAACTTGATATCCACTCTCGGAAGGACCCTCTCCCCAAGACTCATCTTGGAAAAATCCCACCTCTCTAAATGAAATGAGGGGGGGGGGGAGGAGAGAGAAGTAGACCTGGCACCTGACTTCAGACAAGGATGCCCTGCTTTTTAGCCTGACGGGTTTTCTCAAAAGCCATCAGCTCGGGGAGACTAATGGCCTCATTCGAAGCTGGGATGGCTGCCCTCTGTCTTCTCCTTGCGTAACTTTGCCAGAGTCCTTGGGAGTTGCCAAATTCGGTCACGCCTGCTTAGCTCTCTCGAGTGATGGTGCCAAAAGAGAAAATAAGACACAGATGTATTTCAGCGCTTGGCGATGCCAGACAGAGAGACAGCTAATAGCTTCATTTCGACCCTCCCCTACCAGCTGGGCACAGGTGGGGGGGGGATAATGAGGTGCCTTTTCCTAATCAAACTCAATTATTTAACACTCTCCATAACGGCAAAGAAGTTCGGTGCTCAGTTCAACGTATTTAAAGGCTCGGAGATGATCCTCTTTCAACCACTGGTGGGGAGTAGAGTCAAACGATGGCGGTGATGTTGAAATGGTGATTTGGGCGCGATCTTTTGAGTGGGCAAAGACTGGCTGCCTCCTTCACCTCTGCGGGAGAACGTTCCATCCAAAATTTCTCCCGACTTCAACTGTGGACGTGGCAACTCAAGGGACTGTTTCACGCAGCTAAGAGCAGATTCGGCCTTTCAGCGGACAACTATTAGCTATCTAACATTGCAGTTGGCCCCTTGCAACAAGGATCCCTGAAATGACAGCTGCCTGCTAACCCTTTGCTACTATTTTTTAATTCTCTGTACATTGCTAAGAACCGAAGACAAGGATCTTCTCGGGCGCAAATAGCCAGGAGTATTTGTAGAGTTCAAAGCAAAGAAGAGTTTATTATTGCTACCTATAGACAAGCATCTGGTCAATTAATGGTCAAAATTAAATCGGTGCCAGGATCATTGGAATTCACAGGGCTGGACTAGGGTCTCTTGTGGCAATGCAATGATTCCAAACTGATGACATGTTTAACTCCGCCTTCCAGCTCAGCCTGCTCATCTCCTACGGATCTAATGTAATGCAGTATGCTCTAATGTGCTGGATGTTTAGCTTCTGGGATTCTTAGTGGCCACAGGGCTGCAGGTGATGGATGTGTATCTGCATTGCTATTCAGCTGGAGAAAACTGTCTCCAGAACATAGTTCCTAGCCCATATCCATGTCCGTCCGTCCTTCCTTCCTTCCTTCCTTCCTTCCTTCCTTCCTTCCTTCCTTCCTTCCTTCCTTCCTTCCCTCCTTCCTTCCTTCCTTTCCTTCCTTCCTATAGCATATTACCCTTCCTTCCTTCCTTCCTTCCTTCCTTCCTTCCTTCCTTCCTTCCTTCCTTCCTTTCCTTCCTATAGCATATTACCCTTCCTTCCTATAGCATATTACTCTTCCTTCCTTCCTTCCTTTCCTTCCTTCCTATAGCATATTACCCTTCCTTCCTTCCTTCCCTTCCTTCCTTCCTTTTTCCTTATTTTTCCTTCCTTGCTCTCTTCCCACCTTTCCTTCTTTTTCTTTTTCTTTCCTCTTTCCCTTTCTCCTTTCCTTTCCCTTCTTGCATGCTCAAATGCCTTCCTTCCTTCCTTCCTTCCTTCCTTCCTTCCTTCCTTCCTTCCTTCCTTCCTTCCTTCCTTCCTTCCTTCCTTCCTCACATAGCTGCCCATCTCACAAACGTCTGAGCGGTGAAGTAAAATCAGAGAAAAGGAACAGAAAAGACATGATTTCACATATAAATTTCCCAGGCTTGTAGGGTAGGGTTGCAAGCTAAACCCTCGACAAAGGCCTGGGTGCCAAATACATTGCATTGCACAACCACAATGTTTCTTAACTACTTTGAGGAGCATCCTTTCATTGGTCTTTCATTATTGTTCCCGCAGGACCTTGTGCATAAGAGGAAGAATGTAGCATCATATTCTTATTATACTCATATTCTTATAGCGGCCAGTTAATTGGTCAATAAATACGAGAAGGAAGAGACTTACATTCGGACAAAAAGGGACTGCTTGGCCACCAAGCCCGGCGATGAATACTTCTCGACCAAGGCCAGAGTACTGAAGCCGAACTTGTGAATGGGTTCGTTGCAATCCAAGGGTGGGAAATCCGTGTCAACTTCCCCATCGTCTTCGGCAATATGAAGGCAGTAAGCACAGACGTTGTCGCTGCAAGGAACGGAGAGAAAGAGAAGTTAGGAGGCCCACCTAGGAAGAAAGAAACATGCCACATTTATGAATCATGTGATGTTCAGTTTGGTAAATTATGGAGATTCTTTGTAAACATTCACCAAATAGATACGATATTTTAATTATATATTTTTTTGAAACAGCACTTCGAGTATTTGGGAATACAAAGAGGCGACCATTGTCGCCCTGGGCTGTTTGGGTTGCAACATCTCAGAATTTTTATCCCCTTGTGAACTTGAATTTCCCTTCCCCCTCGTTCAATTTGACAAGTCCGAGTTGAAGTTTTCACTGTCTGACTGATGCTGAAATTAATTAATAGTCAAGCGCATGTTAATTGTTTAATTGGCCGCTTGATCTATATGGATCATTTTTGGAAAGGAGCATTAAATGAGTTGATTTACAAAGTTTATTGATTGGATGTGACAGTGAATTATTTTGCCGACTCCCTGATTTGCTATTTCCCCCAATTAATTCGCATAACTTGGGTTGTTAACTTAAGTTCACCAAGCGTACCTATTCCAGGTAATTCATCCTTAAGCTGTCATGTATTATATTAGAGCGGGGGTCTGCAACCTGCGGCTCCGGAGCTGCATGCGGCTCTTTGGGCCCTCTGCTGTGGCTCCCTGTCGGGTGATCCCGTCACTGACGGCCCCGCCCCTTGCCCTCCCCTCCCAGTCACTCCTTGCCTAGCCTGAGAAGGTAAGGGCAATGGCGGGGGATGGAGAAGCGACTGGGGCTGATTCTCCGGCACCTCATTCTTGCTGGAGGTTCTTCCAGCCCTTGTTGGTGCTGGGCGTGCCTCGGTCACTTGGGGAGACGTGCAACCTGCTCTCTGCCCCGAGACACTGGCCCGACCCAGCCGCGACTGACCCTGGCCTCACTATTGCGAGGGCTGGCGGGGTGGGAATGGGATCTGGGAGGAGGGGACGACAGAAAGGGGGACGGGCCTGCAGCACCCAGCTGTGGCTTTAAAATGTGCACGGGGAACTTTCGCCGCCTGGAGGACGCTTTTCAATTAAAGCCGTGTGTGTGTGTGTGTATCTCTGTATCGCTCTCTGTCTCTGTATCTCTTCTCTCTCAGAAACCCGGCGAGCTCTCCTTGGGGCTCTTCGCTACTTTTCTTTCTTCTTGGCAACTTTTTGGAAATCCGGGCTGCCTGAGGAACGAGTGCAAGCCACGGTGGAGGCTTCCCTTCATGTGACCCTTCTCCTCCTCCCCCTCCTCTTGCGTGTCTGTTCAACAGACAGGTAACTGGAAAATACAAGGTCCTGGAATACAACTAATCCTTGACTTACAACCATTTGTTTACTGACTGTTCCAAGTTACAACGGAATTGATGACTTATGAGTGGTTTTCACGCGACCAAAGGGTCCTTGATGCTCTCCGAGCTTGGTGGTTTTCTTGCAGACATTTCATCGCAGGCTGTTAGGACTCTGTCCAAACGGTTGGGTTGGTTAATATAAACAAGCCACAAATCAATGTTTAAATGTATATATGTAATATAGCTTTAAATGCATTGTTTCATTCTGACTGGCAGTAACGGCCATAAGAGGGAGCTAGAGAACATGGTTAGTTCTCTCTCTTCTGCTGATCCATTGCTTAATTGACTTCGTGTCTGAGAGTAAGCTCTGTGTGTAGCGTAGCTATCTGTGATAGTATAGAATTGCTTGAAAGCTGAAATCTTTGTTTGCTGATTAAGACAAAGAAAGGCTGGTAAGGAGACTGCTGTACTTCTAAACACTGACTGACTGAACGTGTATGATTCGGACTGTTATTTGGACTGTGCTATTTCTTTGAGTAAACTATTTTTATACACTTTAACATATCTGTTTTTTGACTGAATCATTACTTATATCTACTGCAACATTACGGTTCACTGTGCAAGCCTTCAGGGCCCAGAGGTTACTCTGCACAATTCCTTAACATAAACCCTATACCATTCTTGCAGACTCTATAAAGCATTTCAGACAGGTGGCTGTCTGGTCTTTTTAAGAAGAGACCGGACAGCCACCTCTGTCTGAAATGGTATAGGGTGGATTCTGTGTTATCCTATCTCACATGCTCCATTTTCAAAAGGGGCACTTTTTTAAATGGCCAGTATAGGGAGCTAGAATAGAATAGAATAACAGAGTTGGAAGGGACCTTGGAGGTCTTCTAGTCCAACCCCCTGCTCAGGCAGGAAACCCTACACCCCTTCAGACAAATGGTTATCCAACATCTTCTTAAAAACTTCCAGTGTTGGAGCATTCACAACTTCTGGAGGCAAGTTGTTCCACTGATTAATTGTTCTCACTGTCAGGAAATTTCTCCTTAGTTCTAAGTTGCTTCTCTCCTTGATTAGTTTCCACCCATTGCTTCTTGTCTTGCCTTCTGGTGCTTTGGAGAATAGCTTGACTCCCTTCATATGTTTTTGCCTCCAGTCCCTTTATCATCTTTGTTGCTCTTGTCTGCACTCTTTCCAGTCTCAACATCTTTTTTAAGATATATCATGGCGACCAAAACTGGGTGCAGTATTCCAAGTGTGGCCTTACCAAGGCATTATAAAGTGGTATTAACACTTCACGTGATCTTGATTCTATCCCTCTGTTTATGCAAGCAGGTCTCCTGCTTGAGCACGGGCGGGGGGGTGGGTGGACTACAAGACCTCCAAGGTCCCTTCCAAGCTCCATCCTGACGATTCTGATTCATTACCCAAACTAGGTAACATCATCGCTGCTGTCTATCTGAGCACTGATGGCGTTACCTAGTTGGGTGATGAAACGTCGGCAAGAAAACCCGCTCCGAGAGAAGCACCCCTCATTTCAACCCCGAGCTGCAAATATTCTCCTTTGTCAGTTTAACACGGCCGTTGCGGTCACGTGATCAAAATTCGGGTGCTCGGCGATGGTTCATATTTATGACGGTTGCCATGTCCTGGGGGGGGGGGTGTCACGTGATCACGGAACTTTCCGGAACTTTCCGAACCGGCTTCCAACAAGCCAAATCAATGGCCTTGCCCTACGGATGCATTTGACTGATTCAAGCTTTAACTAGGCGGGGTCAGCAACCTGCGGCTCTAGAGCCGCATGTGGCTCTTTCATCCCTCTGCTGCGGCTCCCTGTCGCCGGTCGGCTCCACAATTGATAGGGCTTTCGGTTAGGACAGGTAGAGGAAAAAGGACACCGTGCTAGGAAGAGAGACTATGGTGGGGGAACCGGACTTCCAGTCGGCTCCAGAATTGAACGGGGTCTTCCAGTTACGACCTTTGTGGCTCTTTGAGTGTTTAAGGTTGCTGACCCCTGAACTAGGCAAACCATGTTTCCATGTCGTGCGATGGTTTCTCTCCTGCTAACCTCCTGTTTTTTTCTTTGTTTTGTTTTTTTGCCTCTGTGCTTCCCTTTTTTGGTTTCCCTCCTCAGACAACAGATGGTTAGAGAAAAAAGGGTGTGACTCTTGCCAAGGTGTAGTTGCTTTGCCGAGAAGTTCTCCGATCCGATGAAAAGGCAGGCGGAAATGAAGCGAACGGGAAACATGCAGGCAATAAAGAAAATCTCAGGGCTCAAGTTCTTCAGATTTGAGCAACTCAGGAAGAAGAAATGCGTTCCTCGCTACATCAGAATTTAGGGAAATGAGACGCCGTTTCACTCCCACCTGTCAAAAAAAGGGGCTTCAACCCTCAGGGACGTGAAAACGCTATCTATGTAGTGACACCAACGTGGAGGTGATTTGTCTTTTTTAAAAACAAACAAACGAGACACCCCCCCACCCCCCCCAAAAGGGAGCGCATCTCGAAATGATGATTCATTTATACGACACCGGGCTTCATAGGCTTGTCATTACACACTACCCGGTAATTTAATTGAAAGAGAAATAGATACAGATGTACGCAGAGCTCGGAAGGAAATATTGATAAATGGCGAAGTGTTGTGGTGAGACTTATCTGGTGTGTGTGTGTGTGTGTGTGTGTGTATTCTTCCGTTCAATCGTGTCCGATTCTCAGAGACTCTCTGGACAAGTCCCTACAGTTTTCTTTGCAAGGTTTTTCAGAAGTGGCATGCTGTTGCTGTCTGTCTGTCTGTCTGCCTGCCTTATCTATCTGTCTGTCTGTCTGTCTATCTGTATCCATCTCTCTCTCTCTCATATCTATCTATCTATCTATCTATCTATCTATCTATCTATCTATCTATCTATCTATCTATCTATCTATCTATCTATCTATCTATCTATCATCTATCTTACAGTATCTATCTATCATCTCTCTCTCTCTCTCCCTCTCTCTCTCATCTATCATCCATCCATCCATCTACTCAACACATTTATCTATCCATCTATCTATCCACTTAATGTATCTATCTATTCATCTAACCATTCATTGTCCATTCATCATGTCTGTCTATGACTCCATCCATCCATCCTTTCAACTTATCTACCTACATACTTACCTCTCAAAATCCTTGAGAGGGGTCAGCAAGCTTTCTCTCATCCACACCCATTTGCTCTTCTAGGAGAGAGAGAGAGAGCGAGAGAGAGCGAGAGAGCGAGAGAGCGAGAGAGAGAGGGAGGGAGGGAGAGAGAGAGGGAGGGAGGGAGGAAGAGAGAGAGAGAGAGAGAGAGAGAGAGAGAGAGAGAGAGAGAAAGAGGGAGGACGATCCCTTGAAAGGACCTACTTCAACTTGGGTTCCCGTCCTTCGCTCGTGTATTGCCAGCAGATGAGCCCGATCAAATCCTGCACCTTGGCATTGGCAATCGTCACTACAGTCATGGGCTGCAACTTCTCCTGGTTGGTGTGGAGTGGGAGGTAGACATCAATTATTTTTGTTGGGGTTGTGCCAATGTGGCCCTGTTGGAAGAAGAGAGGTCAAGGTAGACTTGAGTGCCTCGCATTTGGGCAAGAGAGATGCTTCCCACGCCAGGCTGGGTAATACATCAAATAAAACCAATCTTTATTATGTTCTTATACCAGCAGAGGGTAACTTAGGCCCAATCTATGCAGTACTGCCAATCCTCTATCTTTTTAGAGGTGTGGGGCTCCAATTTCCAAAATTGCTGTTTAAAAATGATGGGAGTTGAAGCTAAAACATCCGGAGGGGTCCAAGTTAGGAAATAGATTATGCATCCTATATCAAAGTTTCCCATCTTTAGTTTGGAAAGTTGCCTTTAAGAAAATGTACAGTCTGGACTTTGATATTCCAATGCAGTCAGGAAAGGCCAGTTCTGAGAGAATGACGTCCCTTTGTCTCCATTTATTTTGTATCCAGGTAGTCCTCGGTTTACGACCACCATTGAGCCCAACATTTCTGTTGCTAAGTGAGACACTTGTTGAGTGAGTTTTGCCCCATTTTACGACCTTCCTGGCCATGGTTGCTAAGTGAATCCCTGCAGGGGTTAAGTGAGTCGCACAGTTGTTAAGTGAATCTGGCTTCCACATGGACTTGGCTTGTCAGAAGGTCGCAAAAAGGGATCACGTGACCCTGGGACACTGCAGCCGTCGTAAATGTGAGTCAGTTGTCAAAACATCTGAGTTTTGATCACGTGACCACGGGGATGCTACAGCGGTCGTAAGGTTGAAAAAACGGTCAGAAGTCACTTTTTCTCAGTGCCTTTGTAACTTTGAACGGTCACTAAATGAACTGTTGTAAATCGAGGACTAGCTGTAATTTATACTTTTCTGCTAGCTCTGGAGAAAGGAAGGATATTGCTGAACCTTGCTCAGCATTTGCTGTTCTCCAAAATTTTCCAGATTATTATTATTATTATTATTTATTAAATTTGTATGCCGCCCAACTCCCAAGGGACTCTGGGCGGCTCACAACAATATAAAAAAACTATTAAAAGAAAACATAATAAAAACAGTTAAAAACAGTTAAAAAAACTCATACACACTGTTTCATGGCCGGACCTCGCCAATTACAGAGGCAAGATCAACGGCCCCAAGCCTGCCGGAAGAGCCAGGTCTTCACCGCTTTCCGGAAGGCCAGCAGGGTGAGGGTGGTCCGGATTTCAGGGGGTAACTGGTTCCAGAGAGCCAGGGCAGCCACAGAGAAGGCCCTCCCCCGCGGGCCCGCCAGCCGACACTGTTTAGCTGACGGGACCCGGAGGAGACCAACTTTGTGGGATCTCACTGGTCGCTGGGAGCTATGCGGTAGAAGGCGGTCTCGAAGATAACCTGGCCCTGAGCCATGTAGGGCTTTAAAGGTAATAACCAACACCTTGAATTGTGCCAATAGGGAGCCAGTGCAGCTCGCGGAGTATAGGTGTAATATGGGTGTACCTAGGTGCACCCACGACAGCTCGCGCAGCCGCATTCTGGACCAATTGTAGTCTCCAAACACTCTTCAAGGGTAGCCCCATGTAGAGCGCGTTGCAATAATCTAACTGTGAGGTGACAAGGGCATGAGTGACTGTGAGGAGAGCCTCTTGATCCAAGTAGGGTCGCAATTGGTGCACCAGGCGAACCTGTGCAAAGGGACATCGAGTTTCAGGCACTTCAATGTCCCTTCCAAATCAAGTTTTATTAGGGATCAAAACCAGAAAGTTGCTTTATAAGACAGGGCGAAACAAAGCAAGAAGTGAAAATTCGCAAGATGTAAAAATCCAGCATTGGAAACTATTTTTTTATTTTTTTTTGCAGCTAAATGTTGGTGCACATCAATGTGTTTTATCAGCTCTTAGTCAATTTTGGCTTTTTTTAGTGGGCTGCTGGCAAACTTTAGATGTTATTTTGTATTAGTTGTTGGTACTAATACAAGTGATACTAAGTTGTTGGTAAGAGCCGAGGTGGCGCAGTGGTTAGAGTGCAGCACTGCAGGCTACTTCAGCTGACTGCTAGCTGCAGTTCGGCAGTTCAAATCTCACCAGCTCAAGGTTGACTCAGCCTTCCATCCTTCCGAGGTGGGTAAAATGAGGACCCAGATTGTTGGGGGCAAGAGGCTGACTCTGTGAACCGCTTAGAGAGGGCTGTAAAGCACTATAAAGTGGTATATAAGTCTAAAGTGCTATTGCTAAAGTGCTATTGCTACTTTTTATACAAGACTTTTCTAAAAAAATAAAAAAAATAGTGCTACTAACTTAACTATTCACTCATACATTATAGCATTGGGTTTTCTTTTTATTTTCCTCCAGGCTGCATTGTGGTGGTGGTGGTGGGGGTTTTTTGGTTTCTTTTACCCTTAATGCTAGCCTAAAAAAAAACACCACCATTTTAAACAAAGGAACAAGCTGGCAAATAAAAAGAATACGAGCTGCTTTTATCTGCTGTGTTGAACATTTGCTGCCGTGGGCTGGAGTTGTAGGCGTGCAGGGATTTCCAACGACGCTCAATTCCTAAGCGTTTGGGGGGGGGGGGGTATCCCGAGAAAATTCTCTAAGCAGCCTCTTGATTCCAATACTGTGCTTTTCATTCTGGGAGTGAATCGAGGCGAAACGGGGACAATGTATTTATTTCTGACCGTGGGAAAGAAATCTTAAACATGAGAAATAAATCAAGAATAAAGGAAGTTCTAGCCATACTGCTAAAATGGATCGTCTAATGTGATGTCTTTGGAAGTATTGGTGCATTTTGTGTTTATCATCCCATAAAAAAGCATGCCACCCTACTTGTATATCATATCCTTCCAGTGCTAATACTCTCTTATTTTTTAAATTTATCCAATCTTTCGCCCAGGTGAGCACGGCAGCTTGAGAGTACCTTTTCCAATTCGGTAAACCGAATCCTCCCCTTTCTTTTGCTTCTTGCAATAATTTCAATTTAATTCTAGGTCTTTTTCCTTGCCAAATAAATTTAGCTATCATCTTATTCAAGTTACTAAAATACTCTTGTCTAATTTTATTGGTATAGTCTGAAATAAGAAGAGAATTTTTGGCAGAATATCCATTTTCACCGTCGCAATTCTCCCCATAAAGGAGAGTTGCAACTTAGCCCATCTTTCCAAATTCATCTTTATTTTGTCATTTTGTTTATTACAATTATCTTCTTTGATTGTTATACATCTTGCCGTTAATATTATTCCCAAATATTTAATTTTTTTCATTATTTGAAGGGT
>QLTV01001473.1:468128-473128 GCA_003457575.1 Thermophis baileyi
AGTCGATAAAAGTCCAGTGAAGGGATGGTGGTTTATTTCGGTGGTTTCGGAGCAAATCAGAATGTTCATAAATTTTTAAAAAGCAAGCAATTTTAAAAGGAAGGCTTCGCATGCTCCCCACGTTTTGCATTAATATTCACTCCGTCTTCCCTCGGTGTGTGTATATACGGTATATATATATATGTGTGTGTGTGTGTGTGTGTGTGTGTGTGTGTGTGTGTGTGTTGCGCACACTCATCCGTATCCATATAGATGTGATTCACATCTGTCACGAGCTTCAGGAAAGCTGGCATTGCAATTTGATTACGGCAACTGTACTTTTTAACTGCTGTCGAAAAAGACAGCGTCTTCTACAAACAGCTGCTGAAACACATGTCTGCTTTCGGGAGACCCGGTTTTAAATCATCCCACGGTGATGAATCTTTATTTGACACTAATACTTTTTAACTTCATAAGGACAATTAAAATGAATTGTAGCTAAATGCTCACCCAAGGCATCCTGGTTGCTACCAGAAGGGTAATACGCTTTGTGCATCGCTGTTGTTTTCGGGGTGGGGGTTGGGGGTGTAGCAGGTAAAAAATAATTTTAAAAAAATGACAGATGCAATTGGACTTTTTTTTGGGGGGGGGAACATCCTCCTAATCGAGCTGGTTTTGAGATTCAGCGGGAACAGATCGGCAGAAAGACATTGGTTTTGAGAAGTGCTGGAAACGCACATGTATTATTATTATTTATTATTATTTATTAAATTTGTATGCCGCCCAACTCCCAAGGGACTCTTGGGAGTTGTAGACCCAACTTCTCTGGCTCCAGAGCCTCCTGGCAATTTATATATAAGCGATAACTATGCAGTCAGAGAGCCACAAAGGCAGTAACAGAAACAACAGACAAGCCAAGTGCGGAGTAGAAAAAAAGTCTACTTGATGGGTTGCAACAAACCATAGTTTTTTCACATACACACCTGAGAACCAACCTAGAACTGTCAGATTGTTCCTGACAGTGAGAACAATCAACCAGTGGAACATGTTGCCTCCAGAAGTTGTGGGTGCTCCATCACCGGAGGCTTTCAAGAAGAGACCAGACAGCCATTTGTCTGGAATGGTATAGGGCAGGGGTGGTATACACTTACCTTCCCTACCAGTTCGCAAATGTGAGGGCGCGTGCCCGCTCGCATCATTAGCACGCGCCACCTCCGCACATACGCACAGCCTCCCATGCATGCTCTTTAGCAATAGCAATAGCACTTAGATTTATATACCGCTTTACAGTGCTTTAAAGCCCTCTCTAAGCGGTTTACACAGTCAGCCTCTTGCCCCCAACAATTTGGGTCCTCATTTTACCCACCTCGGAAGGATGGAAGCCTGAGTCAACCTTGAGCCTGGTGAGATTTGAACTGTCAAATTGCAGGCAGCCGGCAGTCAGCAGAAGTAGCCTGCAGTACTGCACTTTGACCACTGCACCACCGTGGCTCATGCACGTGCCTTCCGCGCCCAGCCACGAAAATGTGGCTAAATAGGACGGCATTACATCCGGGCGGGTGGGCAGGCCCACCCGCAGTCAGCGCTACCGGTTCGCCCAAACTTGTCCGAACCGGCAGAATACCACCTCTGGTATAGGGTCTCCTGCTTGATCAGGGGGTTGGACTAGATGACATCCAAAGTCCCAACTCTGTTATTCTGAAAGGTATGTCTGTGTCTATATTTGTGTTATTTTCAACAGAGACTGAACCCAAATGTGGCCCAGAAGCTGTAAAATGCACAGGACTGCACTAAGATATGTCTGGTCTAGTAAAAAGAAGAACTAAGGGTGACATGATAGCAGTGTTCCTATATCTAAGGGGCTGCCACAGAGAAGAGGGGATCAACCTATTCTCCAAAGCACCCGAATGCAGGACAAGAAGCAATGCATGGAAACTAACCAAGGAGACAACCAACCTAGAACTAAGGAGAAAATTCCTGACAGTGAGAACAATTAACCAGTGGAACAACTTGCCTCCAGAAGTTGTGGGTGCTCCATCACTGGAGGCTTTTAAGAAGAGACTGGACAGCCATTTGTCTCGAATGGTAGAGGGTCTCCTTCTTGAGCAGGGGGTTGGACTAGAAGACCTCCAAAGTCCCTTCCAATTCTGATGTTCTATGTTTATGAGCCGCGGTGGCGCAGTGGTTAGAGTGCAGTACTGCAAGCTACTTCTGCTGATCAATGGCTGCTTGCAATTTGGCAGTTCGAATCTCACCAGGCTCAAGGCTGACTCAGCCTTCCCTCCTTCCGAGGTGGGTAAAATGAGGACCCAGATTGTTGGGGGCAATATGCTGACTCTGTGAACCGCTTAGAGAGGGGTGTAAAGCACTGTAAAGTGGTATATAAGTCTAAGTGCTAGTGCTATTGCTAACCTGGGCATGTTTAAATTTTGCCCCGTGGCACCTGCCCTGCCAATAGTCTAATCCAACATGAGATGGGACCACTGTCCTTCCACCTAGAGCTGTAAAAGGTGGGCGGGCGACTTCCTGCACAGTCAACTAAGCCACGAAACAGCATTGCTGAATTACAGCAAGCTCCCCGCGCACGCGATCTTAAGTAACAGTCTGCAGCCAGAAATATTTTAATTAGCTCTCTGCTGGACTCACTGTATTTAAAAATCAATGAGTGGCTGCACACTAAAGCTCAGGTTTACAACTTTCCTTCTCTTCATATAATTGATCCCTCTGTGGCCCAAACACACATGTGGCAAACTCCACAGATTTCTGAAGATAACTAGCCCCCCCCCCCCCGCAGTATGGATTAAAAAGCTGCATTGTTTGGGTTTCTAAGCTGCACGTTAGGGTTTATTTTTATTATTTTATCAACCCCAAATTGTATAAAACAAACGCAGTTGAAGAGAAAAAGGTGTCTAATTTAAACTATTTAATTTATTATCCTGCCTTCATTATTGTTTATAAATAACTCAAAAGGTGGCAAACGTCCTATCCAGAACTCAACAGGAAGGAGATTCGTGTCACTAGATATTTAAAGAGCATCATGTAAGTTAGGAAGCTGCCCTATATCAGTCGGTGTAATATTCTCCTTTATCGGTGTCTGTCTATCTGTCTGTCTGTCTGTCGTGTTGCTGATCCAGCAAAAGCACCAACAGCAAAGCACGACGAAACAGCACAAAATAGCAACCCTACAGCAGGAATTCTTAGCTGTGATAGGTTTCAGGGCATCTGTAAACTTGGATGGGGAAAAAAAAAAAGTATTCTGATTTTATTTTCACTAACCTCTACCTGACATTTACTTTGTCCTGTAATACATTTAATGGATTAGTAAGGAAGCAGGTATATTAGTGAGTGCATTTACATATTTGCTCTTTTTAAATATTTTGTTATCTGCATCAGAGAACAATTTGTTCCTTTTGCAGATATTCCTCCATATTCTCGTATTTTACTTTTTTGGGATTTTATTACACTCTTTTGAGAAGGGCCCATGGGTTTCGCCCGACTTTCAAAAGGGGGCCCAGGGGATGAAAATGTTAAGAATTCCTGCTTTAGAGAATCTTTCCAGAGGTAAGGTGATAATAAAACAGGAGATGGGGGTGGGGAAGGAAATAATCCCACAGTTAAAATCAGGAGCTTTGATCCTGAGGTCTGTAGCTTAATCTTAAAGTCTCAAGATGGACAATTCAGAATAGGAATACACTGATCTGTATGTACAAAGGTTACACTTAGTTTTTTCAGACAAAAAAAAAAAAAAAACCACGTAATGGGTGACCCAGTAATATGGGGCAATGAAATTTCTCTTTACAGATTTCAAAGAATTTGAAAGAGGCTGAATCAGGCTGCTGTTTTCATTTCTAATTTTTAATGCTTTGCTCATTTCCCCCCCCCCCTTGTTTTAAGAGAGTGTAATCTCCCTTTAAGCCCTTAAAAAGGTACAAAACATGCCTGCTTGCATGTGCAATAACATCATAAATTACATGTATTTTGAGAGCGAGCAAGGGGGAAAAAAAAAAGCTAAAACTCGAAACAAAACCCATTAATTCTCTCTCTCTCTTTTTTTTTTAGGTGCTTCTAAAAATCAAGAATTTTGATGCATTTAATTGGGTGGCAGTATACAGTTTCCTTTAAAAAAGAAAAGAAAAGAAAAGAAAAGAAAAGAAAAGAAAAGAAAAAAGCACTGAAAAAACTATGCAGATGTTTAATTTGGATACACCTGTTCGGGCTAGAAATACTTCATTATGGAAAATGGAAATTAAAACCTCTAATTTGTGTATACCTGATTTTTAATATCAAACCATTATCTCAGGCATATTTTTAATCAGCGACACCGCAGTCTATTTCCTTTCTCCATCTTTTATCTGCTGTGGATGTGGTTTTCTTTTTTCTTTTTCTTTTTGGAAAGCTATTTAGTACCCACGATTGTGTGGGAGGGGGGGGGGGAAACCATTTGTTCATAATTATCCAGACGTAAATGTGGAACACAACTGGTACAAGAGCAGCATGCGAAAAATGTATTTAAGGTCTACCCTCCCAAAATGCTGCTAAAAGCTATTAACCAGTACGTGTTAATTGCCACAGCATTCATATTAATTTTCACTTCAGGCCCGACATTGCTGAATATTTCCCTTGATATGTTTTAAACAAAGTTTAATTTAAGGAACTGCTTCTATCAACACTTATGAAAATTAACAGCCAAGCAATTAGTACTCATGAATTATCCCTTCCCCCTGCCTCCTTGCTAAACAACAGTTGCTAACAAAGAAATTGTTGTTGGGTTTCTTTTCAGACAGGGCTCCATGGCCTTGGACACCCCCTTCCCCCCAACCTCAAATTCGATGGGCTCAGCCCCAAAGAGCTGAAATATGTTATCAGGTTATGGCAGGGAAGTTTTATTTTTGCCGCGTTTATTTGCCGTGCAACCATTTTTTCCCCCCAGTTCAAAAGCTCCGGGATGTTTGATTATCGATTGTTTTCACAACCTGAGCAAGTTCTAGAAACTTTGCATGGATGAACCAATATGGACAGAA
>QLTV01001473.1:480350-500108 GCA_003457575.1 Thermophis baileyi
CTATTCTATTCTATTCTATTCTATTCTATTCTATTCTATTCTATTCTATTCTATTCTATTCTATTCTATTCTATTCCTATTCCTATTCCTATTCCTATTCTATTCTATTCTATATTCTGTATTGTATTGTATTGTATTGTATTGTATTGTATTGTATTGTATTGTATTCTATTCTATTCTATTCTATTATGTTCATGGATAAGAAGCGAAGCATCTTCCTCAAGGAAAAAACTGAAGTCCAGTTGCCTTTTGAAAAAGCACCTTTGAGATTACAACATCTGCTGGACGCTCCCTCCCTCCATGGCTGAAACCCCCAATGGAAAGCTAGTCTATGGGGAACTGGAATTTAGTGCTTAAGCTAAAGAATCATAGTTACCCAGGGTCCCTAGCGCCATTAATTAAAGTATATAAAGCTAAGGTTACCCCCATGCTCTTGTATGGAGCAGAAGTTTGGGGTGTATACTCAACCACAGTCCCAGAGCAAACACAGTCCCAGCATTTGAGATGTATTTTGGGTGTAGATCCAAGAACATCTGCTGCAGCAGTTAGAGCTGAATTGGGAATTCATACAATTCATGCACTATCCAAAATTAGAGCATATAACCACTGGCGCAAAGTCAATGAAATGGAGACTGATAAGACTCCCCAAGTTGTGTCTACTAGAGCCAATAAAATCACAATCACAAATCTCCTGGATCACCAAACTAACACATTTTGTCAGAAGCTGTGGCCTTCCCGTCTCTTGCATTAACAGGGGGACGATTTAAAAAAAAAAAAAAAAAAGAGCTGCCCAAAGAGGGGGGGGGAGAGAAACAAAAAAAAAAGAGCTGCCCAAAGAATGAAGGATATAGAAACACAAAATGGCATAGCTATCCTTAGTAAGGTGGGTGACTTGAGATGGCTGAGCAAATACGAACGTACTTTTCCAATAGACAGCTATTTGAAGCTACAACTGCCGAAACTTATGCGAGCGAGATTCGAACAGCTCGACACAAAGGTCAGATATGGCCGATTCCATTCTATACCCTACAATGGACGTCTCTGCATTTGTTACCCACCTTACTAAGTGGCACCTTTGAGATTGCAACATCTGCTGGACGCTCCCTCCAAGGTTGAAACCCCCAATGGAAAGCTAGTCTATGGGGAACTGGAATTTAGCTATAGTTAGGTAATAGGGACCCTGTCCCTGGTCAGTTATCCAATCCCTAAGCAGTTACTCCGTGTTACACACACTTTTATGAGCCAATGGCCAACAGGACGACACTGAGAGCTTCTGCACCAGAGACAAATTCCTTGTGTGTCTACTCACACCTGGCCAAATAAAGTATTCAGTTCAACTCAGTTGCCATGGGGTTGAGGTGTGGAGAACACTCTACCTTGAGGGTTGCAAATATATAGTTGAACCTTGAAGTGTACCACTGGAAGCCCGTGGATGCTTGTGGCTTGGTGAGAGCTTCCAAAATGGGACTTTCTAATGGGATGGGAGGGGACCTTTTGAAAGGGGAAGGAAGCTAACCATCCATATCAAGAGAAGATGGGGAGTTCTGGCATGTTTGAGCATCAACTCAGCCTAGGAACTGGGGGCAACTTTGTCAGGTGTGCAGGATGAACCAGAAGGTTCTTGGGTAAGGCAAGGGTGTCTTAAAAAAAAAAAAAGACAGGTGAACTTAGTTGTCAAGACTTGTGGAGCTGTTGCCTATTGCCATCGGTTTCTTCTCTGTGCAGCCAATGTGGAATTGGAGGTTTTTTTTTTAAATGACACATCTGCTCCAGAAACGAGGTGCCCTCAAACTCAATCCATCACCTTTTGACAGATCCGCTTCCAAGCAACCAATCTTGCTTACTCCTGGATCTGTAGATGTCCCTAAGATTTACATGCTTGTCTCACTCAAGGATTGGAACGGAGGCTCAGGCAGATTGAGCAGGGACTTCCAAAACTGGTGGGCAGGGGGACTCATTTGTTAAATGGCGGGATTAAAACTTGTCAGACTGGAGCTGGCTCACGGAGATGACAGCTTGAGCCACAATATTGAGATGGAGGTGGTGCAGCTGGGCCACCGTTACAAAAAGAGAAGACGCTGGGATAACTGAACGGAGCTACGGAAGAGCTGAGGCAACTTAGAAGAGGAGGATTAAATTGTCACTATCGTCACTAAAAAAACCAAGTGTGTCACAGCCTCTGGGTCAGCTCTTTTACCTGTTTCGAAGAGACCACTCTGCTCTGGAAAAAAAAACACCATAAAAGAAATTCATATTTCTAACAATGAACTTGAGACACAGTTATTCTTTGGGGCTTGACCATCTGATGTTGAGTTTCATCGGTCTGGTTAAAAAGCTCATTTTAACAGGCAATTTTGCTCTTCAGGAAAAGATTGCGAGATCCCGGCTTATGGTTTGTTTGGCTGGCACAGGTGCGGATTCCGTCTCCAAAATTCTTCTCTGATGAATGAGGCAGCTTCTCTTGATTCAAGGGAAGTGTTGGCGTGTGTGTGTGTGTGTGATGGGGTGATCTGGGAAACTATG
Source organism: Thermophis baileyi (assembly GCA_003457575.1). Classification (NCBI taxonomy): domain Eukaryota; kingdom Metazoa; phylum Chordata; class Lepidosauria; order Squamata; family Dipsadidae; genus Thermophis; species Thermophis baileyi. The sequence goes on from QLTV01001473.1 coordinate 482,874, forward strand.
ATAGGGCACAAAAGATCAGGACTTGATTTGGGGTCATGAATGCTCTCTGCATTTGGCTGTTTTCTTGCAGACGTTTGATTACCTGACTAGGGAACATCATCAGTGCTGGAAGGGAGTGGGGGGTTTGCTCTCTGCTTACATACAAATGGTTTGATTTGTCATTTGCTAAGGGAAGGGTTTCACAGCTTCTTTCTTCACAGCCACAGAATTTGAGCAGAGCACTTCCCAAAATATAAGGTGGGAGCTTGATAATGTAGCGGAGCAAAATAAAAACAGCGTACAGTTCATAAATAGTGAACTGGTTATTTCCATGTATTGTTAAGGGTAAAGGAGGAAAAACTGGAGAGAATTTGCCGTGAAAGGAGTCAGCTGGGAATTCGGCCAATTCCCAAGTGGAGCAGCTGATCTGCAAGGAATCTCGTTGTGTATTCACAACGAATGGATACACTTTTAAAGCGACGAAACGCGACACGGATCTCTCTCAGAATAAAAAGGAGTATCTCTCGCCAGTCCTGCTTTGTGCTCCTGGGAGGAATAGCAGCTTCATAAATAAAACAGTGGACTGTGCGTAGTGAACTAAAGGCGCACAACGAAACCCACACCCCTCTGCTATTCTTGAACAAAGAGGACAAAACTAATCTGCTCAAATTAGCAGCTCAGGCTAGGGCAGCAACAGTGCAGCTCAGGACAACAGAAGTGGTTCCAAAGCTTGGGATCATTCGGGGTCCGAAATGGAACTGCTTGCAGGAAAATGGGGAAAAACAACAGCACCCCCGGCAATCTCTAAAGCTTTAGCTGTTCCCAAGGATTGAATCTTATCGGATCCATCAGGACAAGAAACCAGAAGCAAGCCTCCTCCAAAATATTCCAGCTTTGACCACCTGTGGCTAAACACAGGCGTTGGACTACAAGTCCCATCATCCCGCCTGCTCGTGAGACCTTCTGGCTAGGGATGATGGACGCTGAAGTCTAGATGGGCGGCACACATGGAGGGACAGCTCACGTTTCCAGTGAATTCAAACTATTCACTAAGGCTGCACTACTATTACTATCAGTCTTCTCATCGTTCCTATCACCCATCTCCTCCCACTTATGACTGTATGACTGTAACTTTGTTGCTTGTATCCTTACGATTTCTATTGATACTGATTGTTCCCTGATTGCTTATTTGTACCCTATGACCATCATTAGGTGTTGTACCTTATGATTCTTGACGAATGTATCTTGTCTTTTTATGTACACTTAGAGCATATGCGCCAAAGACAAATTCCTTGTGTGTTCAATCACGCTTGGCCAATAAAGAATGCTATTCTATTTACTATTAATTATCCTATCCTATCCTATCCTATCCTATCCTATCCTATCCTATCCTATCCTATCCTATCCTATCCTATCCTATTCTTTAAGGAATCTTCTCTGGCATTACTCATCTTTTCCCTAAGCGATCTCCAAAATTGTTCTCATCCTTTATCATGCAACAATTTACAGACTAACCAGGTTTTATGCATGAAATTGGCCCGGAAACAAACAGTGAATAAAATAATATGGGTTTTTTTACCAGAACAGGTGGCATTTCTCTCTTTCCACTGAACGTTTTTGCATTTGATCTGATTCTGCCTCTCTTTCCTTAGCCGTTCGAGTCTCTGAGCTTAGAAAAAGGAGGGGAAAAAATATTATAATGTTTAAGTTTGTCAACGAAAGTTTGCTACGAACAAAAGACATAATTAACTACCTTTCTATGAATAAAGATGTTTTATGCTGCACATCTATGGGTGGGGGTGCGAGCAATAAAATTTTAAAGGTGGCACTTCTGAAAAGCAAATACCAACAAAAACATGAAAATGTTCTTGATTTATAATTGAAATTAGAGGATATAAAACATTAATAGAGATCATAAAGATAGTATTAACATGGAAGAGAATAATAAAATGTGAAAACTTCTGTGATTAATATGACATTTCATTATATAAATCATTAATAACGGTCTTAAAGGAATTTTAATGCACAAATGAACTGAAGTGAATTTTACATTACAGGAATAAAATTACTGTTATGAATTACTCTCCCCGTTTCAAAAATTAAAGATAAATGAACTCAGACTAGACTATTAAAGTTTTAAATATAAAATCTTTTATCTAAAAAAAAAATCATGAAAATTATAAAATGTCAACGCTATATAAATTAGCATAGCTTTTCCTTGCCTGCGCTGGAACAGTTTATAGGTAGTAAAAATAAATGATTTGTTTCTGCGCAACATTAGTCAAATCTTAAAAAATGAATATCATTTTTCCTCTTTACATATTTTTGAGTCCATATCCAAAACAGTCCACGCTCAAATAGGTGAAATATCAGTAATCAGGAGATGGGTGTCTTTGCCGCCACTTGGAATTCTCTCTTATGTTTTAAATGTCAGATTCCCTCCCCCCCCCAGGAGACAAAGAAGAAGAACAGTTGGATAAACTGGTGAAGACTGGTTTAAAAAAAAAAGAAACTGTCTCTGAATGTACAAACTCCCAGAAAATGACATGTCAAAACTAGGCTAAAAAAAAAATTAAAAAAACGAGTGATTTACCAAGCAGCCATACAGGCAGTCCTAAACTTACAACAGTTCACTTAGTGGTAGTTCGAAGTTACAACGGCATTGAAAAAAGTAATGGTCAGGTGATCAAAATTCAGATGCTTGGCAACGGACTCATACTTATGACGGGCGCAGCGTTCCGGGGTCATGTGAAAGTCAGTTTAGCGACTTTCTGACAAGCGAAGTCAATGGGGAATCCAGATTCACTTAACAACCGTGTTGCTAACTTTATGACTGTAGGGATTCACTAAACAGCTGTGGCAAGTAAAACGGGGCAAAACTCACTTAACAAATGTTTCACTTAGCAACGGAAATTTTGGCCACAATTGTGGTCGTAAGTCGAGGACTACCTGAATAGTGATTATTTCTGACTTGGTTTTTTTTTTTTTTCCTTCCCGGACGTGAGTCGTTAAAAAAGGAAAGCTAGTAAAATTAAATAAGCACCAAGATCCCTCAAATGTGTTTTCCCTCTTATTGTTATGAAATTACAGCGTGAAAAATTATCCCCCTCATCTGGAAGAGTCATTGGTTAGTAATTCTTCAAGCTCAAGATATTTGTCAACCAACCAACCAACCAACCAACCAACCAACCAACCAACCAACCAACCAACCAACCAACCAACCAACCAACCAACCAACCAACCAACCAACCAACCATGTTTTGGTCCTATATCTCAGCCCAAATGTGCCCAAAGAAGATGGGGTCAACCTCTTCTCCAAAGCACTTGAAGGCAAGACGAGAAACCATGGATGGAAACTAATCAAGGAGAGAAGCAACCTAGAACTAAGGAGGAATTTCCTGACAGTGAGGACAATTAACCATTGGAACAGCTTGCCTCTAGAAGTTGTGGGAGCTCCAACACTGGAGGTCTTCAAGAAGAGATTGGACAACCATTTGTCTGAAATTGTATAAGGTCTCCTACTCGAGCAGGAGGTTGGACTAGAAGACCTCCAAGGTCCCTTCCAACTCTGTTATTTTGTTAGAACATAGAATAACAAAGCTGGAGGTCTTCTAGTCCATGCCCCTGCTCGAGCGGGAGACCCTGTACCGTTTCATACAAGTGGTTTAAGAATGCCACGCTGAATACGCCTACTCAAAACTACACTGAGTAGAGGAAGATTCCCATATCTATGATTAACAGAGTTGGAAGGGACCTTGTAGGTCATCTAGTCCAACCCCCTGCCCAAGATCTTCTAAAGCTCAAAAGGTATGTAAATGGAAAGACAACAAAAGAGGGAAAAGGACCACTTGGAGCAGAGGTCTTCAAACTTGGCAACTTTAAGACTTGTGGACTTCAACTCCCAGAATTCTCCAGCCAGCATAGCTGGCTGGAGAATTCTGGGAGTTGAAGTCCACAAGTCTTAAAGTTGCCAAGTTTGGGGACTCCTGACTTGGAGTAATCCTTGGCTTGACTGGAAAGCCCACGTTCAATCCAGGACATCCTTCAGGCGAGAGAAATGGGGCTTGGAAGAAAGACTTAGAGATAGCCCCTCGACTTACGACCAAAATCGGGACCAGAGTTTCCCTTGTTAAGCAAGGCGGCTCTTAAGTGTATCGTAGTTTTGTTTGGTTTTTTCAAAATAGTGTCGCCTGTGTTCCCAGTATAATTTGTGAAAGGGGCGTGAGGTGAACGAGGACGTTCTAGAGAAGGGTGGAACGGTGTCCCATTTTAGGTCAAGAAGCCCAGCACGGTCCATTCTGGCTCGTCAAAATTCAACCCAACGCAGAGACAACTTTCAACGTTCCTGCCTCTGCCTTTCGGCCTCTTTTCAGTCTTGGACCATGAAGCTACAAGATTTGCCAAGAGCATGGAAGGTAGTAAGAACGGAGTCCTAGAATATCTGGTATCTTACCAGCTTCTCAAATTCTGGGCTAGCTGTGAAGTAATTTACATTGGTGAGAGGGTGCTGTCCAAGGTGCTGAACTGGGGCCAGAATTTCCACCGCTAAGTGAAGCGGTTGTTAGGCGAAACGCCATATGATTTCATCGCTTGGGGACAGCAGTTTCAGTACTGCTAGTCGTGGTCATTATGGGAGGACTGGACTGTCATTAGGTGAGGACCCGGTACCGGTTTTAGGGGAAATCCATTCTAGTTCTTGAGCCAACGAAAGACATCAATTCAGACTCAGAGCGCTGTCTCATTCTTCTAAAGCTGGGAGAAAAATCAATGGTTGGAAGTCCCTATTTGGTTATTTCCAATAAAGGAGCATTAGGTTGATTTAGAATGCTACAGATAATTAAACAATTAAGCGTGTACCCAATCGAGAGGAAGCAGAGGTTACAAAAAATGAAAAGGAGGAACAATGAGTGTGTGTGTGTGTGTGTGTGTGTGTGTGTGTGTGTGTGTGTGTGTGTGTGTGTGTGTGTGTGTGTGTGTGTTGTTTTTCTCCCAAAATAAGACATAGCCTGATTAATACATGTGTGTGTGTGTGTGTGTGTGTGTGTGTGTGTGTAATATATAATATATGTGTGTGTGTGTGTGTGTGTGTGTGTGTGTGTGTGTGTACCCTGTTTCCCCCAAAATAAGACATCCCCTGATAATAAGCCCAATCGGGCTTTTGAGTGCATGGCAATAAGGCCAAGCGCTTATTTCAGGGTTCAAAAAAATATAAGACAGGTCTTATTTTTGGGGAAACACGGTATGTATGTGTGTGTATATATGTATATATGTGTATATATGTGTGTGTGTGTATGTATGTATGTATGTATGTATGTACCGTATGTATGTATGTGTGTATATATATATATAAATAATAGTGATTGAAACATAGAACAATTCATCCTTCCTCTGGATATTCTCCAAGAAATCAAGACATTAGTAGATCAGTAGTATATCAGCAGTACTAATAAAGGAGAATATCTGTAGCTCAGGGTTGAAACGAGGGGTCCTTGGTATTCTCTGAGCTTGCTTGTTTTCTGGCAGACGTATTATTACCCAACTAGGTAACATCATCAATTCCAGTGAGTGTGACTTGTTCCCTGTTTATATATAAGCTATATGAGCTTGGTTGTTTGTTTGCGGACATTTCATGACCCAACTAGGTAACAACATCAGTGCCAGAAAGGAGAGCCATTTGCTTTCTGTTTACATACAATATAATCCCTCCCCCTTCTAACGCTGAAGATGTTACCTACTGTAGTTTGGGTCATGAAACGTCTGCAAAAAAACAACCAAGCTCAGAGAACACCAAGGACCCCTCAATTACCCCTAAAGATGCTTTTTCAAGAGGCAACTGGACTTTCTGGTTTTTCTTTGAAGATGCTTCGCTTCTCATCCAAGAAGCTTCTTCAGCTCTGAGATGAGAAGCGAAACGTCTTCAAAAGAAAAACCAGAAAGTCCAGTTGCCTCTTGAAAAAAAGCATCTTTGGGACAACCCTGACCTGGATGACTGAGAATCTCCATAGACAGACCCCTAATTTAGTTATTTTTTTCCCCCTATAGCCGTGATGGCGAACCTATGGCATGCGTGCCAGAGGTGGCATGCAGAGCCCTCTCTGTGGGCACGCGCACCATCGCCAGCTGCTCTTCTGGTTTCCGATGTGCGCATGGCATGCCGGCCAGCTGATCTTCGTGCGTGCCGGAGCCCCAGAAACCGGAAGACCAGGTGGCCAACGTGTGCATGCGCGCCGGCCAGCTGGTGTTCGAGTTTCCGGGGCTCCGGCGCACACGCAGATTCCAGTTTGGGCACTCGGTGCCGAAAAGGTTCGCCATCACTGCCCTATAGTCTGTTTTATTTAGCTCCACCCAGAGCAGTCCTCGACTTACAACAGTTCATTTCTTCAACGAAGAAGGGAATAGGTGTTTTGTTTGAACACCCTTTTGTTACTCGATTCCTTTAACTAGGGATGTCTGGAGTTGACCAGGGTACCTTATGACGCTTCCCTCTTTACATCCCAGCCTCCTCCTAGGAATAACCCCCAAGATAGCAATAGCAATAGCAATAGCACTTAGACTTATATACCGCTTTACAGTGCTTTACAGCCCTCTCTAAGCGGTTCACAGAGTCAGCCTATTGCCCCCAACAATCTGGGTCCTCATTTTACCCACCTCGGAAGGATGGAAGGCTGAGTCAACTTTGAGCCGGTGAGATTTGAACCGCCGAACTGCAGCTAGCAGTCAGCTGAAGTAGCCTGCAGTACTGCACTCTAACCACTGCGCCACCTCGGCTCCTGATGATGCCCCCCTCCCCTGCAGGAATCACCTGTATTTGAACGCCTTCGAATGCCGAAGTCCCAGCTTGAGGTAATGTCCACGGACTGAGAATACACGTAACCCTGAGGTTCGCCGTTGCTGCTTGGTCCTTCCGAGCTGTCGTCCCCGTTGGCCGAAGCCGGATGGAATCTTTCCAGGTCGACGTCGTGGTCAATGAGGACCATTTCACACATCCCCGTGTCATCGCTGGTCACATGCGACTGTCGGATGTGAGCCAGGATAATAGCCGGGTTATCCAAGAAAGCCATCCTAACCCAGGTTCCGCTGCCTTCGCCTACTATCTCCTCCGATCCATGCTGATCCAACGTCTTCTTTACCTGTCGGGCGGAAGAGAAGAGGACAAGCTTAGGAAATGATGCCAAATGGGATTGCAGGGTGGCCCTTGACTTACAACAGCCCGTTTAGTGACCGTTCAAAGTTACAAAGACACTGGGGGAAAGTGACTTATGACCATTTTTTCACACTTATGACCACTGCAGCATCCCCATGGTCACGTGATCAAAATTCACAGGCTTGGCAACTGGCATGTATTTATGACGGTTGCGGTGTCCCCGGGGGTGTGTGTGTGTGTCATGTGATCCGCTTTGGTCTCCTGCTTGGGCGAGGGGTGGGGTTGGACTAGATGACCTCCAAGGTCCCTTCCGACTCTCGTCATTCTGCTTTTGCAACCTTCTGACAAGCCAAGTCAAGGGGGGGGGGAGAGACAGCCGGATTCGCTTAACAACCCTGCGACTAACGGAACCCACCGCAGTGATTCACTGAACGACTGTGGCAAGAAAGGTCGCAGAACGGAGCGAAACTAATTTAACAAACTGACATAAAATTTTGGGCTCAATTGTGGTCGTATGTCGAGAACTAGCTGTCTAATAATTAGTCAGGGAAGACTGTGACATTGAGATAGCATGGTGGCAGGAATCTTCTAACCCAGATCCGTTTAATTTAGTGCCTGATCCAGTACAATGCCCCTCCAGCTTTGATCGTCCAAGCAAAACCTGGACAGCACTCAACCAGATTCAAACCAACTATGGCCGTGGCCAAGATTGGAAATATAAAGGAGGGAGGGCTGGTTGATAATCCTAACTGCGACTGTAGGAATGTCCCACAAACTTTACGGCGTATTGCGATGGACTGTCCCATCAGACGGTTTCCTGGAAACCCGCAGGAACTGCATCATCTCAAGGGCACTGCTGTCCAATGGTTAAACGATCTAGAAATCCTGCCAAAGGCTGAGCCACTTCAGTAACTGCTCACACATAATTTAATTTTCATCCTCATGTCATTCGGCGTTTGTATGGTGCGTTTTTAACACAATTCACTGTTCTGGTGTTTTATGTTTGGAAATGTATTTTATATGCTGACCCCACAGTCGTTGTCCTCCTCCTCCTCCTCCTCCTCCTCTCCTTACTAGCACTGATGATGTTACTTAGTTGGGTAAGGAAACGTCTGCAAGAAAACCACCAAGCTCAGAGAGCACCAAGGATCCCCACAGTCTTCTTCCTCCTCCTCGTCACAAACCCCACTCCTTTCTAGCACTGATGACGTTACCTAGCTGGGTCATGAAACGTCTGCAAGAAAACCACCAACCTCAGAGAACACGCAGGAGCCCACAGTTCAACCAAAAACTACAAATATTCTCTTCGATCAGTAACGTATCTATAACGTGATTTAGGAACCGAGAGTGCATTAGCTCTTGGCCTTACCGAGTACAGCTCTTCATAAGCTTTGGTACGATGACATGAAAATGTCCAGGTTCTTTTTCAATTCAACAGAAGGGTACTCCAGCCAGATAGCTGAGTTGATTAGTTAATAAAAAGCCATTCTTGGCTACTCCATCCTAGATCAAATGCTCAGCCAAAAGCTCTTTTTTTTTTTTAATGACAATGGTCCTAAGAAAAAGAAAGCATTTTTGCTTCGCCAGGGCTAATATCTTCATCTTCATCTTCTTCTCCTCCTTTCTTCTTCTTCTTCTTCTTCTTCTTCTTCTTCTTCTTCTTCTTCTTCTTCTTCTTCTTCTTCTTCTTCTTCTTCCTTCTTCTTCTTTCCTCCTCCTCCTCTTCTTCTTTCCTTCTTCTTTCTTTTCTTCTTCTTTCCTCTTCTACTCCCTCTTCCTCCTCCTCTTCTTTTCTCCTCCTCCTCTTCTTCTCCCTCCTCTTCTTTTTCTTCTCCTTCTTTCCTCCTCCTCCTCTTCTTTCCTTCTTCTTCTTTCTTTTCTTCTTCTCTCCTCTTCTTCTCCCTCTTCCTCCTCTTCTTTTTTTCTTTTTCTTTTTCTTTTTTTTCTTCTTTCTCCTTCTCCTTCTTCTTTTTCTTTTTCTTCTTTTTTTTCTTCTTCTTCCTTCTTCTTCTTCTTTTCTCCTCATCCTCTTCTTCTCCCTCCTCCTCCTCCTCCTCCTCTTCTTCTTCTTCCTCCTCTTCTTCTTTTCTTCTTCTTTTAAGGAACAGCTTGAAGCACCTCAAAGACCTAAGGATGGGCGCGCGGAGAAGCCAACTCCCAGTCAAAAATTACTGCTGCCCCATCCATGCTGTCACATAAACGCTGGCATGTTAATTGTGTATTTATAAGATTGTTAATGGTTAGTTAATTTACCTCCCACGCTATTATTGTGCTTGGAAATGATTTAATGTCTGCCGAGGGAGTTAAACAACAGGCTAACAGCAGGTGGAAAGGCCCGTTTATATATTTATTTCCATCTTCCTGTGCACTGAACCCCAACTTTACACCGTTTACGGCCTGAGTGGGAGGCTTGGAAAGGATGCGGGCTTCCTTAGAAGCTCTCACAATTGGCATCCTTTCAACCTGCACGTTAGTCAAAGGGCAAATGGGAGTGGGAGAGGGACTATTATTTGTAAATATACTATTCCTGTGCCAGGACTTTTGGCTAGAGATACGGTGGACAAAACAACGACAGAGAAGCAGGAAGAACCACAACCTGGTTGCTTTCCCGGTGAACTCAAAACTGTCTGGGTTTTTTTTTTTTAAATAAATGGGTTTGTTTGGACGGATGTCAAAAATGGAAGAGGCAAAAAAATTTTTGGACGAAAATACATACGTGGTTAGAGAAAATGATAAAGCAACACATAGATTTAAAGCCAGAAATATTTTTGTTAGGCATCGTACCAGAAAAATATGATAAAAGGGAACATATATTTAATATTACATGTTTTGACGGCAGCGAGAATTGTATTTGCACAATACTGGAAAAATGAAACTCCTACGGATGGAAATATAATTTTAAAAATGTTAGATTGTGCGGAAATGGATAGGTTAACATTACAGATAAAGGACAAAGAAGGACACAGAATATTTTTTTAAAATGGGATTTGTTTTACCAATGGTTAGATAATAATGGAGCTAGAAACTAGAAGTTGGAAGAATATCACTATATACATGTAAATAATATTATTATTACTATTATGTATAACTAAATTGACCCAGAAAGTACAATGGTTACTAAGCACTTATGTACGCTAAAGGAAAATGCATAAATAAGATTTATGCACTCCATTTCTTGATTTAAAAAAAAAAAAGTTTGAAATTTAAAAATCCATACAGGTAATCCTCGATGGACAAGTTTGTTTAGTGACCGCTCCAAGTTACGACGGCGCTGAGAAAAAGTGACTTAGGACCTTTTCTTCACACTTACAACCGTGACAGCATTCCGCACGGTCACCAAAATTCAGACAACTGACTCATATTTACGACGGTTGCAGTGCGCTGAGGGGGTGGGGTGGGGTGGGGGTCACGTGTTTCCCCCTTTTTGAGACCTTCTGACAAGCGAAGTCAACGGGAAAGCCAAATTCGCTCAACAGCCGTGGGACTAGCTTAAGAAATGCGGTGATTCACTTAGCAGCAGTTGTCAAGTGGGACAAAGCTCACTTATGAAATGTCTCGCTTAGCGATGGGAATTTTGGGCTCAATTGTGGTCGTAGGTCGAGGACTACCTGTGCCAGGACGCATGCTACCTCTGGCTGCCAATGCAGCGGGCAAAACAAGAGCAGAAGAGCAGCAAGAATTGCAAAATTTTACTCGCGAGGGCTGCGTTTGAAAGTGCAGCAAAAGGAAGTTCCTAGCAATCTCTCGTCACCGAGCATCTCATATTATACGAGGGATTGCAGGAAGACACAAGAGGGAAAGCTGCCTGATTACCGACAGTAAATGGGAATCTGAAAAACAGTCTCTATTTTCCTTACGTTCTCTCAAAATTACAGCCCGTGGTTTCTTGGGTTCAAAAGCCAGCGAAAAATGATTACTGTAGGTGAGCTGTGTCTCCCAAATCATTAATAAAGAATGGAGTCTCGGTGCATCTTAAAGGGGGAAAAAAAGATATTTCCCCCCCTCCCCCGCCCTACAGATACCGCTTTAGAGGGATGCGTGATGTTAGCAAGGAAGGGGGAGGGAAATATCACAGTTTTTGCAAGAACACATCAACAGTTTGTCAGCTGCAGCTTTCTGAAGTCTCTAGAGTGGAGGATAGTTTAAAAAACAAAAAACACCTCCGGTTCCTGGCTGGATTGCATTGTTCCTAAACCAATGGCTCCTCAATGGCTCTTTCAAGCAAAAGATGTTTCCTCTGCTATTGACATAAGGCTCTTTGCCATGTGTCAATTCCCAGGTACTTGACACAAGAGGAGAGACAAAGGGTGGGAGGAGAAAGGTGGCTCCTTTCGGGGGTAATTGAAAAACATTAACACTGGAAAATAGACTCGCAAATTAAGCAGGAATGCTTGGACACATCAGGAAGAGGAAGAAGAGGAGGAGGAGGAGGAGGAGGAAGAAGAGGAGAAGGAAAGAAGGAGGAGGAGGAGGAGGAGAAGGAGGAGGAGGAGGAGGGAAGAAGAAGAGGAGGAAAGAAGGAGGAGGAGGAAGAAAGAAGAAGAAGAGGAGGAGGAAAGAAGGAGGAGGAGGAGGAGGAGGAGGAGGAGGAGGCGGAAAGAAGAGGAACGGGAGGAGGAGGAGAAGGAGGAGGAGGAGGAGGAAAAAAGAGGAGGAGGAAGAGGAGAGTCTTGTTCCAGCACTTAATAATCCTCTCAGCGGCCCTGAGTGCAATGATCAAACATTTACTTCCATTAGTTCCAATGGTTTCTGTCCAGAAAGGTTATAATTTAGCTCTTCTTTTTTTATTAATGACACGGCGACCACCGAGCTCTACACACCTTCCCTAGACGACGCGCTGGGGAGAGAAACAGAAGGAGAAGGAGGAGGAGGAGGAGGAAGAGAAGGAGAAGGAGGAGGAGGAGGAGGAGGAGTGATTTTTATGAAAGAAGTCTTAGCAAATTGGCTCTATCCGTCTTCTCCAAGCTGGGTGTCTTCCAGGTGGACAACTGGAGACCGCCAACCAGCTTAGCCATGGCTGAAATGTCTAAATGGCGGGGTGTCAAGAAAAAAAGCTCCCCCCTCCCTGAATTATTCTCCCTGAATATTTTAAGCAAATAAGTATTGTGGGTGGGGGTAGAGGAGGTGGGGGGGGGAGGAAGGGAAGAAAACCACACCACTTATAAATTAGACCAACAAATCTGTTTTCTGGACTCCTGCCTGCAAAGAGCATTCTATCAATAGAGCGAAATGCTAATCTCCTAATTAACAACCTAATTAGGTAATTATGCCTTTGCAGAGGGACGCCTAAATGAAATATGACAACGTGGTCACCTCTTTATGTGGCACCTGTGGGCCTTTTCAGCTGTCACCTCGAAAGAGTGGAACATCAATTGAAACAGATGACAAAACGATGCCATGTTTCATTTCAATATTGCTCGGAACAGGATGGGAGAACTTTTGTTGTTTAATTTTGGGTTTGGGTTTTTTTTTTTTTTTTTCCCTTTAAACGCAGCCTCTTGTTTTTGATTCAGCTGCATTTGAAGTCTCTCACTCTACCTTCTTTGGAACCAGGCGATTGTAACACGGACTGGGTCCGCACGTTATGCTGCGCCACCACAGTTAACCATGATGTCTTTAAAAAAACCAAAACATTAATGGCCAAACAGTTTAGCAGAATTAAACTATCCACTGTGACTTACAGACTACAGCTGGCCCTTGACTTATGGCCGCCATTGAAGTTGAACCCAAAATTCCTGTTGCTAAGCAAGACAAGTTTTGCCCCATTTGATGGCCTCTCTTCCTGCGGTTGTTAAGGGAATCGCTACAGTGGCTAAGCTAGGAATAATGGTGGTTAAGGGAATCTGGCTTCCCCCTTGATTTTGCTCGTCGGACGGTCGCAAAAGGGGATCGCGTGACACACCCCCCCCCCCGGGACAGCGCAACCGTCATAAATATGAGTCGCTGAGCATCTGAATGGGGATGCTGCAACGGTCATAAAGTGTGAAAAACTAGGTGGGCGCTAGATATCCAGCCTGGTTTAACCTAGTAGCTGGTTTCACAGGTTGAGCTAACCCCGATCTGACTTGTTTGTATTCAGCTTAGTGTCTCAGCCACAGGGGTTTGTAAACGACTATTGGTGGCTTATTCATATTGTGTTATCTACCCAATTGCAGCTGATTCAATAAGCCACATATGTAAGTAAATTAGAATTCCGTACAGCCCATGAGCTAAATTATGAACTAGGAATTAGGGAATTGTACAAACTACAGTAGCTGGGTCCATTTGCTAGGTCTGTCATGGTGAATGCAGCCTTATACAGGTAGTCTCAACCAAGCCCCATTCTTTTAGTGACTGCTCGAAGTTATGACGTCACTGGAAAAAAGTGACTTATGACCGTTTTTCATACTTACAACCTTTGCGGCATCCCCGTCGTCACGTGATCAAAATTCAGATGCTCCACAACTGACTCATATTTATGACGGTTACAGAGTCCTAGAGTCACGTGATCCCCTTTTTAGGGAACTATTATATCACGTGATATCCAGGCTCAGCTGCCTCTTACTCCTCTGGGATCCACCCCTTCCCTCGTAGGAATCCAGCCCACTACATCCCATCAGAGGTGGCTACTTTAATTCGTTGTCTTACTCACAGAAGGGTAGTGCATGTTTCAGTATGAATCTTGTTTGTACGAGTTATGTGGATATTCCAAAAGATAGATAGATAGATAGATAGATAGATAGATAGATAGATAGATAGATAGATAGATAGATAGATAGATAGTAGGATAGATAGATAATAGGATAGATAGATAATAAGATAGATGATAGATAGATAATAGGATAGATAATAAGATAGATGATAGATAGATAGATAGATAGATAGATAGATAGATAGATAGATAGTTAGATTAGATAGATAGATAGATAGATAGATATGGATGGATGGATAGGTACAGTTGCAAGAAAAAGTATGTGAACCCCTTGGGATTACGTGGAGTTTTGCATGAATTGGTCATAAAATGTGCTCTGAACGTCCTCCCTGCACTGTGAATGTTTACATGTTATGTTCAATTAAACCATGGCAACATCTAATGTTTGTGTAGTATTATTTTAAGCAGACTGTGTTTTTCTATTGTTGTGACTTAGATGACGTTCAGAGCACATTTTATGACCAATTCATGCAAAACTCCACGTAATCCCAAGGGGTTCACATACTTTTTCTTGCAACTGTAGATATGGATGGATAGGTAGCTAGGTAAGTAGATAGATAGATAAAGGTTTTCCTGTCCAGTCGTGTCCGACTCCAGACCAAGGTGCTGGGGGTTTCTCGGCTGGGGGAGTCATTGTTGTCCAAAGACATTTTCCGTGGTCATGTGGCCAGCATGGCTATACATCAAAGGCGCACGGATCACTGTTATACTGAACTGAAAATCAGGCTAATTTGCATAGGAAAATTCACGTTATTACTGATGGAACAAGATGAACGTTTAGTGGAATTCCCCCCCCTCCCCCTCTGGTCTTCCGACTGATTTTGGTGAAGAACAAGTTGCATCCTTACTATAAACAACCAATTCGCCTTATCGACAGCCGATCAATTTAAATAATCGGCGAGAAAAACTGCGACAACAGCTGGACTGATCAATTGCTGCTCATCGGTGGAACTGAAAAAAAACCGTGGAAGCACACCGGATCCAGCTGAGAGACGTGCTAAAGAGTTCAACAGCCAAACGGAGCCCACGCATCTTTCCGTACTGTTCAAAGCAGGCAAGCTTCATCCATCCTCAGTCAGAGTTCAAGACCGGAAAACACAAGTGGGCGGAACAAGGAAATCAGGTTTGAAAGTATTTGCTTACAATCCCACCTCTGACCACAGTTTCTCAGCAACCATGGAACGGCCATGGAACCACACACAAGCGAGAAAACAATGTTACGCCACAATACCGAACGAGGCTACCAGCAACATGTTTGATAGTGTTGATAGCAATTTGTTCCTGTCCCCAGAAATGTTGATGGCGGCAAACATTATTTGCATTTGCACCAATAATTTTATTTGGCATTATTTTGGCCACTTCACTACCAGACTTCGCTTATAGCATCTTCTACAGCAGGGGTCTGGAGACCCCCGTTCCACGGCCCTCCAACCCTACAACAGAAATCAGGAAATCAGCCTCACTTAAAAGATGGATAAAGGATGACAGGAAGGTACTGTCAGGTAAACTCACACAACGCTTAGAGCAAATCACAATCACAGTGCAAGGTGAAAACTCAGTGTAAGAACATTTCAGCATTGTAGGGCAACAACAACAGGAGGAACCGACGTCTGCTATTCAAACTCTAGAAATACCAAAGCTATAAAAGCTGATATCAAAACCCACGAACACATCGTTAAAATTATTATGGTGATGGGTGGACTGAGAAGAAATTTGAATTAGCTGGGATGCTTCACCATAATTTTTTTTTTGGAAAATATATTTAACTCAATTTCAAGGCCGTCCGACTCCTTAAGAACCCTGGGCGGATTGCAATTAATAATAGAAAAACAATACAGACAGGGGAAAAAAAAAGATCATAGCCAACTAAAAGATGACTCACAACCAATAAAAATACCAAACCCCCAAACACAGAGACTCTGCAATCAACCAACAGCAATGCCTAAGAGAACAATGAATTTTAAAGAAAGATTTTATGAACATCATTAGGATGGAAACTGCATGAATATTTGACGAAATGTCATTCTAGAGGCCGGTGCCACAACAGAGAAGGCATGCTCCTATGTCTTGAAAAATGGCAGTGTTGGGTTAGTTCATATAACATGGTAAGATGTAACTCATGCTCCTACCCCCAAGATATGGGTATCTCTAGTTTGATGAAAAGAAGGACTAGGGGTGACATGATAGCAGTGTCTCGATATCTGAGGGGCTGCCACAAAGAAGAGGGAGTCAAGCTATTCTCCAAAGCACCTGAAGGCAGGACAAGAAGCAATGGGTGGAACCTAATCAAGGAGAGAAGCAACTTAGAACGAAGGAGAGATTTCCTGAGAGTGAGAACAATTAATCAGTGGAACAACCTGCCACCAGAAATTGCGGGTGCTCCAACAGTGGAGGTTTTTAAGAAGAGATTGGATAACCATTTGTCTGAAACGGTATAGGGTTTCCTGCCTAGGCAGGGGGTTGGACTAGAAGAACTCCAAGGTCCCTTCCAACTCTGTTATTCTATATTTCAAAGTGAGGAATTAGCTGGAGGGTCCCAAATTGGGGGAGGCTGAATCAGATCAATATCCTCTATTCCAAATAAGGAAAAACAAGAAAGCATTTGAACAAAAGCAGGTTTTCACTACGCGTTTCCCGTACTTCGCGTCACTATTACATCAATAGGAGACTCCAGTATCCCGCGTCTTGTCGCAGGAAGTAATCATTTTTCTGCTACAATTCACATCCCCAAAGTGAACAGGACTTGAAACCAACCAGGCTCCAATTTAGGGAAGGGGAGCATTTGATTTAAAAAAAAAAAAAAAAGAGAGATGCCACTGACTCTTTTAAGTTTTGATAAACCTTATGCTTGTTGCATACAGATCTCCAACCCTGGGAAACTAATTGGCTCGCCTTTAGGGAAAAGTTCGGGAGACGGCAAAATGGGTTTTAGTAGTTCACATTTCTGGTACTCCAAATACACAACAACAACAACAACAACAACACATTAGCATATTGGCTCCTCCCCCTTTCACCTATTTTGCATGACAGTGGCCTAGGGAAGTCAACAAGAAGGAACAGGAGAAGAAAAGCCGAACCCATTTTCTTGGGAGGCGGAAAAAGAGGCAGGGGACAGGACCGCCCGCCCAATAAGCCGTGGCAGAGCCTCTCGGGGTCAAAGGGCAGCCTGGGGCGGGGTTTTGGAAAGGGTCAAGTTTTGGGAGTCAAAGTCCCCAGCCTGGAATAAAGTCCTCCCCCTTCCATCCCATCCCTGCAAATAAGTTAGAGTCTAGGCTGGGCAAAGGTGGGCCCTTAGAGCCCCTTGACAACCTGTGGACTTCAACTCCCAGAATTCCTGGAGCGACAAGGAGGGAGCAGGAATTCTGGGAGTTGAAGTCCACAAATTGTCAAAGGGTGGCAGCTGGCCTGGGGGTGGGGGGTG
>QLTV01001473.1:540786-552517 GCA_003457575.1 Thermophis baileyi
GGTGGCCACTTTACTTTTACTTTACTTCTTACTTTTATTTGCATTTCTCCCAAGGGACTCTAGTTAGCTCCAAGATGGAATTTAGGAAGATGAATATTTTCAGGAAGTGTTGCTTTCACGCGGCAGCCTGGACCGAACCCTCTTTTCGTTGCATCATTTTCAAATCTAAAGCAACGCCCTGTTTAAGGATAACTTATTGAAGACGCCCCTTGTAGAGAAACGCAGCTGTTTCAAGGATTACAGCTCTGTGTTCTGCACCCTCGGAGTTAATGCAACTGCTCGCCCTTATCTGGAGAGCATTTCTTATGTGTCTAAATATCCCCTTTAAAAAAAATAAAAAAAAGAGTAACCAGAGAATGACAGACCGCATCTAGGTGGCCAATAAAGGAGAATATTTGTAGCTCGGGGTGGAAATGAAGGGATCCGAGCTTGGTTGTTTTCTTGCAAAGACGGTTCCCGACCCCAAAATAGTTTGGCTCACTGAAAGGATCCAAGCTCTTTTCTTTTCTGGTTTTCTATGAGAAGCTATTTTTGTTTCTGGTTTTCTGCAAGAAAAGAAAACCAAGCTCGGGGAAGCACCGAGGACCCCTTCACATCCAGATGGACAAAATGAACTGGGTTTGCAATGATTCAGCCCTTGCTTCAAGAGAAGGCAACACCGCTGAAGGAGTATTATGCAAGGCATAATTGTTCCATGCGTTGGCCAACAGGGCTACAAGGGTGTGAAAATTTGCCAGGCTCCCAAATATCTCTCTTGTCAGGGGCTCATCAATTCTACAGAGCCGCGTTTCCAAAAACAGAGCTTCCCCCAAACCCTTCTCTGGTTTCCTTGACATTCAGATGGGGAAGCAGGCAATCTATTTATTTATTTATTGGTTGGTTGGTTGGAGCGTGTTTTGCTCATTGCTTTTTCGGCTGCAATTCTTGACACTTTGAGTTATATTTTTTCCCCCTTTAAGAGAATATTTACTTAGTTAGTATTCACTTAATTAGAACTGACTGTTTAATTTTTTTTTGGGGAGGGTATTTATGGCATTTCCCGGGCCATATTTGCATTCCAGAAATTAAGTCACCCCGCCATTATTCCGCTCGCCTTTCATACATTAGAATGATGAATGGAAAGCAGAAATGGGGGAAAGACTGCAATGCAATGAAAATTTAATCAGCGTCTTCTGCTGCTTTAATAAGGCAAATAATTCTTATTGGCCATTGCGTTAAGGCTTCTAATATTTAATTCATAACAAACCTCGCGTTATTTTGCAGCCGCATCGACAGGTCCACTTTGCTGCCTGCCAAAAGGCAACCATAAAAACTTAAAAGCAGATGTAAACGTCTGAAACAAGGAGAATGATTAGACCTAAAGCGGTCTTGGGGAGGGGAAGGGGGGGGAAGGAAAAGAAAGGGAAAAAGAATCGCAAAGGGGAAAAAAACAAACCCCTAGCTTTGCGGAAGAGTTTGACAATTTTTTTTTTTGCTTGCTGTTTAGTAACGGGCAAACAATATTAAACTTCAGAGACTGTGTACTTCGGGGGGGGGGTGTTTGAGGGTTTGGAATGGCTCCCCTGGAGTTAATCATGACTTGGCCTGCGTAACTCCCTGAAAAGGACGTTGCAAAATGGCTTAAGAATTCAGCTCCTTGGGATAGTTTGCCAGCTTGTCAGTATTGCGCATTTAATACATATAAAACACGTGCGTGTTAAAAGGCAGGTAGGCCCACTAGAAGGAGCAGCTCAAAAACAACACTTTTTTTTTTTTTTTTTCTTTCTGGTGCCGCAGTGATGACGTTACCTAGTTGGGTAATGAAATGTCTGCAAGAAAACAAGGAAGCTCAGAGAGGAACAAGGACCTCACAGTCCTCCTCCTTCTCCACAAACCCCACTCCCTTATAGTGCTGATGACAATCGAAAAGAATGTTTGTCGCTCAGGATTGAACGATGGAGTCCTTGGTGCTGATGATGTTACGTAGGTTGGTAATGAAACGTCTGCGAGAAAACCACCAAGCTCGGAGAGCATCAGGGACCCCACAGTTCTCCTCCTCCTCCACTCCACAAACCCCACTCCCTTCTAGCACTGATGACGTAACCTAGTTGGGTCATGAAACGTCTCCAAGAAAACCACCCAGCTCAAAGAGCACCAAATACCCCCACAGTTCAACCCTGAGCTACAAATATTCTCAGAAGAACATTCCCCTCTGTCAGACTTTACTGGAGTGGAAAGGCTGTCCAGGAATGAAAACAGTTGGATCACATTTCACGGGGAATCCTTGGGCATCACCCTATCCTCCTCTTCCAAGTGCCCATCTCTCCAAACCTCATTCCTTCCAATCTCCAGAAATTAGCTAGGTTGTAATGTGTTGTGTGGGCTTCCAAAGGTTGTCGGCAGCAATGCGGGGTGAATGCCAAGGCTTCAGAAAGTGGCATCATGCCAAGGATAAATGTGCTCTCGTTACATCAAATGTGTTTTTGGTTTTTTTTTTTGCTTGCTTGCTTGCTTGCTTGTTCTGTTTTCTTCTTGGAGCCGCTTAATTGGTGTCAGCACCCTCAGAGACCTGGGGTTTCTAACACGGAAATCGGCACCCATCTCCCTGCTTCTGTTCAGCGTCGGGGAAGCCGCGGTGAATGTAGTAGACCGAATGCCATCGCAACAATGCCGGCCGGTGTTTCGGATGACAGAAATTAATACGCACTCACTCGTAGAACGTGGTGATTAATGACAGCCCCGTTGACCAGGGTGGGGGGGTGGGTGGGGGGTGGGGATTGTAAAGGGAAGCAATGGGTTTCCTTCTCCCCCAAAAGCAGAGGTTATCCAAAGTACATTACATTACGGCCGTGTTTCTGGGCCTGGTTTTTATTTTCATGAATATTGTGATAAGCAAACATTAGGTGGGGCTCTCCCGCTCCCCCCCCCCCCCCCCCCCCCCAGTTAGAAGAACCTTCAGGAGGTATTGCAAAGCTTGTCAAACCAAGTTTCTTTCTTTTTTTTAAACTGGACTAAAATATAGTCGAAAATGAGTCCGGCGTTTTCCTTCCTGAATGTTGATGATGGCCTTGTTGTCGGCTGTTGTATGGAAATCTGTTTTTCTCGAGGTTGCTTTGGGAGGGGATGGAAACATTTTAGGGGGCCACAGATCTGTTGCTCTAAGCCCCCCCCCCCTATCTGGGAATTTTTCTTTCTGAGTTTAGCAAGCCCATTGAGGCGGCTTTTGTCCAGGATCTTCAGATAAAGGAGAAGAATATTTGTTGCTCAGGGTTGAAATGAGGGGTCCTTGGTGCTCTCTGAGCTTGGTGGTTTCCTTGCAGACGTTTCATTACCCGGCTAGGTAACGTCATCAGTGTTAGTGGGTGTGACTTGCTCCCTGTTTATATACAGTAGCTCTGAGCTTGGTTGTTTTTTTGCAGACGTTTCATCACCCAACTAGGTAACATCATCAGTGCTGGTAGTGTGACTTGCTCCCTGTTTATATACAGTAGCTCTGAGCTTGATTGTTTGGAAAGTAGACATTTCATTATCCAGCTAAGCAGGGGTGAAATTCAAAATTTTTCCCTACCGGTTCTGTGGGCGTGGCTTGGTGGGCATGGCAGGGGAAGAATACTGCAAAATCTCCATTCCCTCCCCACTCCTGGGGGAAGGATATTGCAAAATCTCCATTCCCACCCCACTCTGGGGCCAGCCAGAGGTGGTATTTGCTGGTTCTCCGAACTACTCAAAATTTCCGCTACCGGTTCTCCAGAACCTGTCAGAACCTGCTGGATTTCACCCCTGCAGCTAAGTAACATCATCAGTGCGAGGGTGTGTGACTTGCTCCCTGTTTATATATAGTAGCTCTGAACTGAGTTGTTTTCTTGCAGCTGGTTCATTACCCAAACTAGGTAACAGGGCAAGCACTAGCGCCAGCACTGATGATGTTACCTAGTTGGGTCATGAAACGTCTGCATAAAAACAACCAAGCTCAGAAAGCACCAAGGACCCCAATCTTCTTCTGAGTTTGAAATTGCAACTTTGCCCTAGTGGGAAATAATTGCAATGATGGCCGACTATAGTGCCGTGATCAGACTTTCTTTGATTGAAGTCCACGTCAACCCAGACTTCCTACCCTTAACTTATTTTATTGAGGGGGGAAGGGAGACTCCAATGGAAATGTGCTTTGGGATGCAAAGCAGTGGGTTCAAAACCACTGCTTTGCATTCCAAAGCACATTCCCATTGAAGCTTCTCTGGAATGCCTTTCTGGTGAGTGATGTATTATTTAGCTCCCTTTTTATTTTCAAGGATTCCTTCAAAAGAAAACTAAAAACGGGGCCCGAATGCGACGTGCATTTCAATGCTTTTTAAGCAGGCCGAGTTGGATTTAACCGGAGATTCCTACAAGGCCAGGCTGAACCCTGAACTTATTCATTCACCGTGGTGTCTAGGCTCTGCACCAAGAGATCAGGCAATCATGGGATCAATTAAAACAACAACAACAACAACAATCGGATCCAGTCTTTTGATTCAGAAAAATTCACATGAATTTTGTGTAGACGTTGGCGTCAGGCACACGGAATCCGAGCAATTTGTAAGGTTGCAGCATAGATGGTTCATTCAAGTTCATAGCCAAGTATCTGGTGAACTAAAATTCAATACTTAAATTGGCACCAGAATTCAGGTGAGGTTGCACGTGATCGTTTGTGGGAACGTAATGACTCTAAGCTGTTGACGTGCTTAACTCCACCCCCAGCTCTGTCTGTCCTTCTCCTACATCTGTTATCCGTTTGATCAAAATGCACGACGTGTGGGGTCTGCCAGGTCTCTTAACTGGGTCCAAATCTTTGTAGACTTGATTTGGAAATGGGAGTCCAGGCGATCGGAAAGACTATTTGCAGATCCCTATGGTGTTGGGTTTCTTGCACTCGCAAAGAGCAGGAAGATGGAATTCCAGAAAAACACGAGTGAATCTTAGTGAGTGAATGCAATGCAATGCAATGCAATGCAATGTTGTACTTTTGGCCCATGGGTTCCCATTTGGCCACTCCCACTTGAGGGTGTGGCCGAAACAGTTCCATGCAACCAGTTGCCCCAAACTCTTTTTTTGTTTGACCCTTCTGATGCCATTGTTCCTAATAATTGGTCGTATGGTTTCCTGTCACTGTGTGAAGCAGATGGCCTTTGCAGAAACAGGACAACAAATTTGTGAATAACAGGGGCTCAAGGACATATAGAGAAGGTCAGCCTATAAAAGGGCAGGAGGAAAAAAGGGGGAGGGAGGGAGAAGGGTTGGCTAGAGATGGCTGCATCTATCTGTCCGTCTTACGTTGCTCAAACCTTTATTTTATTTTTTTCCTGTTAAAGAATGGAGGTAAATTTTGGACTGTGAACATGTGATGATACTGTTGTACTGACAAAGGAGACTGTTTGTAGCTTAGGGTTGAAATGAGGGGTCCTTGTTGCTCTCTGAGCTTGGTGGTTTTCTTGCAGACGTTTCATCATCCAACTAGGTGACATCATCAGTGTTAGAAGGGAGTGGGGTTTGCTCTCAGTTTATATTCCCCTGTCAGTGTTGGTTTGAATGGTCTTGGAGGTTCTTTGGTTGGGCTGTTTACTGTTAGCTTGCTGGGCAGTTCCTTGATTGAGGTATTGTTTCCTATTTGATTGTTGGTCTGGTGTTAATTTTGGTGTTAATCTTTGTTCATCTGGGTGTTGATTGCTAGTGAGGAGGTGTTTTGGTCTTTTTGTTCCCTTTTTTGGCTTCTTGAATGTCTCTTTTGCACAGTATGTACATGTTATTTATGTCTATGTGTCTGTTGATGGCCAATTTGCCGAAGCAACAATGACTAAAGCAAGGAAAGCCATGGGGTAGGAGAAAGGATTTTTGGAAGAGCCAAAATTGAATGTAATTCATCCCCAAAGTCAATTTTAATTGACAAGTGAAGGAAGTATACCTGCAAAAGCTTGAAAACAGTATTATGATGTTAACAGTAATTATTATGAGCCACGGTGGTGCAGTGGTTAGAGTACAGTATTGCAGGCTACTTCTGCGGACTGCCTGCAATTTGGCAGTTCAAATCTCACCAGGCTCAAGGTTGACTCAGCCTTCCATCCTTCCAGGGTGGGTAAAATGAGGACCCAAATTGTTGGGGGGCAAAAGGCTGACTCTGTAAACCGTTTAGAGAGGGCTGGAAAGCTCTGTGAAGCGGTATATAAGTCTAAGGGCTATTGCTATTGTCCTTCCTTCCTTCCTTCCTTCCTTCCTTCCTTCCTTCCTTCCTTCCTTCCTTCCTTCCTTCCTTCCATCCATCCATCCATCCATCCATCCATCCATCTATCCATCCATGAGCAGTTGTGGTGCAGTGGTTAGAATGCAGTATTGCAGTCTAATTCTGCCGACTGCCAAGGGTTCGATCCTGGCCAGCTCAAGGTTGACTCAGCCTTCCATCCTTCCGAGGTGGGTAAAATGAGGACCCAAATTGTTAGGGGGCAATAGGCTGAGTCTGTAAACTGCTTAGAGAGAGCTGGAAAGCACTGTAAAGTGGCATATAAGTCTAAGGGCTATTGCTATTGCTATTACTGACCTCAGAATATTGATGAAGGGAGAAAGATGATAACATTGTGGTGTTGAAATTATGGGTCAGGCATGAATATTCTTTCATGGAAGGCAATATGTCCAATGGTGAGGTCCCTGGCACTTTTCCTGTTTGGAAAGGAGGAATTTCCTGGCAATTGGAACCATTAATCAGTGGAACAGCTTGCCTCCAGAAGTTGTGGGTGCTCCAACACTGGAGGTTTTTAAGAAGAGATTGGACAACCATTTGTCTGAAATGGTACAGGGTTTCCTGCTGTGGAGCGAGGGGGTTGGACTAGAAGACCTCCAAGGTCCCTCCCAACTCTGTTACTGTGTTCTGGTCTTCCTTGCACCGAAACCCAACCATTTCATGGCAACGTCCCTTTAACCTTCAAGAAGACTAAGCTTTTGAAGTAGGATCAATTTTGTGACACGTCCTCTCTGGATGTATCATTCAGGATTGTTAGCTTTTTCCAAAAGAAAAGAGTCCTTTTTTGGGGGGAGAGAGTTAGTTCTGTGACAGCATGGGGGAAATCCTATTTTATGGATGGTTCGGGCATGTTTGTGGTTTGCACAATGCTTTTATGCCGGGGGGGGGGGGGGCTTGGCCTCAAAGTACACACTTCCTTTCCTAAAATTCACATTTCTTTTGTCTGGAGTTGCAAAGGATATGTTTTTCTCTGTGGTAGAATTTTAAACAGCAGACTTGGACAAGAGGCTGTTTTGCCGAGATAATAATCTTCTGTTCACTTTCTACTCTCAAATAAGGGTTACTTCTGGCGAAGTGGTAGATTTATATTCGTTTTAGACTGTATCTCTTTCACATCGTTTTCTCTCTCTCCCTTTCTCTCCCTTCTTTTTTTGAAGAGATATTTCTTTCCCCTTGTAGATCCGTAGCTGGAAGAGAATTATAAGTTTGATATGTGTTGCAAGGGATAGAGCCCTTAAAACATAAGTCATTAGTTGGGTCATATGGATTTTGGTTATGTATTGGTTATGTAATTCTGTTATTCTGCAATTGTTTGAAGTTACACCTGAACCCCCTCAAAAGGTATCAATGCCCCAGTTCTGGAGTTCTGACAGCCACTGACCCCCCCCCCCTGTGGTCACGTTACCAGCCCACGTTTACAGCTGTGGTCATGTAACCACAATTTATGATCTTGTTGCCGAAAAACTGTCTTTACAACAGTGGTTCTCAACCTTCCAAATGCCGAGATCCCCTCCCTGCCCCCTCCCCGTGTGCGATGAGGTGACAAAGGGGGCGTGGCGGGCTAGCGCGCGCTTAGGCGACCCCTGTGAAAAGGTCGTTCGACCCCCAAAGGGGTCGGGACACACAGGTTGAGAAGCGCTGTTTTACAAGGATTTGCCCAACCAGGAGTCAACACTGACTCTCAAAAGCAATGAATAAATAACCGTCTAGGGCCGTGATGGCGAACCTATGGCACGCGTGCCGGAAATGGCATGCAGAGCCATCTCTCCGAGCACGCGAGCCGTCGCCCGTTGCTCTTCCGGGTTCCGGCGCACCGGCCAGCTGATCTTCACGCACGCGGGAGCACCAGAAACCGGAAGAGCAGCCTCCCGGTGCGCATGTGCGTGCCGGGAAGATGATCTTCTGGTTTCCGGCGCGCGCATGCACACCGGCCAGCTGGTCTTTGCATGCGCATGCGTGCCAGAAACTGGAAGACCAGGTGGCCGCTGCGCATGCGTGCACCGGAAACCGGAAGATCATCTTCCTGGCGCGCACATGCTCGCCGGGCACCTGGTCTTCCGGTTTCCGGCACCCACACGCGTCCCCGTTTCAGCACTCAGTGCCGAAAAGGTTCACCAACACTGGTCTAGGGTAAACCTAGGCATTGTACTTCATAACCCACAGTTTTTAGTTTAAGTTGTTGTTAAGAATCCAACACAATAATGGTTTATTCCCGTGTTTCTCAACTTTGGCAATTTTTAAGACGTGTGGACTTCCAGAATTCAATTCTGGGAGTTGGGAGTCTACACGTCTTAAAAGTTGAAAGAGAAACACCGGTTTATTCAATAAACCAGACCTGAGCAAGGTACGATTTGATGGCCAATGTGCTCATCCTAAGAAACCAGGATAGAAATAGGGAAAATAAAACCCACAAACTGAATGAAATAAATTTCCCAATGTGGACAATTCTGGACAGTGTTCACAACTTCGGATTCTTTAAAGTGGAGAAATGGGTGAGAAAGTAGTTTTTTTTTTTCCCCCCTCGGGAAGAGAGAGAGAGAGAGAGAGAGAGAAAAATTGCATTGTGCCAACAAGAGACGCCGTCGGATGGAACATTTTCATAAACCATCATCAGTTAGGCAGCCACCGCTCCGCAAATCAGAAATGATATCTTCAGGCACTGCTGTCAACTGTTATTCAAATAATACCAGCTCACATTTGAATAACAGCAGACATTTTGAATTAATTAATCAGACAAGATAGTTGAGGCCTGTTCTCATTAGTCTCCGGGCCCGACATGGCAAGATATATGCGTTGGTGATGATACACTTGTCTTTAATCGTGATTTATGAAGATTTAGGATTCTGTGTGATTTGTCAAAAGGGAGGCGAAAGAAACCAGAGTGCATATTTCATTACCTAATCTGAGATTGATTTCCCGATGCTGGGAAATATAACCCCATTGTTAAGATGGGTGGGGAAGAAGGAAGAAGGCAAAGCATTCTGGGATATTCCTAGCTTATCTCCACGACTGTCAAATGTTGCTACGGATTGGTGCTTTAATTATGGGCAAATACTTCATTCTGTGTCACGCAAGGGAGAGGGACCAGGAAAAGGAATAGTAAATGAAAGCAAACTGAGGAAGCTTCTTGGATGAGAAGCGAAATGTTTTCAAGGTGGGGGGGGGGGAAACCAAGAAAGTCCAGCTGCCTTTTGGAAAAGCAACATTTGGGACAACCATGATCTGGATCTCCATAGACAAATGAAAGCAAAACTTTCTCTCCTCCCTCCCCCACGGTTACCAGGCCTCCAAACCAAGCTTAAGGCTGTTTGGGAAAATCTATTCGATCCACTTCATCGACGGAACCGAAGGGATGAATCTGGTGCAGAGGTGGGTTCCTCCCGGTTTGGACCGGTTCGCCCGAACTGGTAGCAACCTGCTGGTGACGTCACAGTGATGTCACGGAGCTGGTTCGGTTGGTGCTGGTCCATGGACACCGCCATCTTTTTTTTGGAATTTTTTTTTAAAATTTTTCTTCTGCGCATGCGCAGAAGGCAAGTTTCCGGCACTGCGCATGCGTCGCCATCTTGTTTTTGGCTTTTTTTTCTTTGGATTTTTAAAAAAATTTTTGGCACTGCGGATGCGCCCACGCGCCCACGAGGCGCGGCCACGCGGCGCGGGAGGAAACGAACCGGCAATGAGGTAAGTTAGAACCCACCCCTGATCTTGTGGGTTGGTTTGGGTTTTCTGAATTGAGTCATCAACTGTCAGGCGCAAATAACCAGGAGCATTCCTTGAGTTCAAAGTGCAGAAGGCTTTATTACTATTTATACATAAGAATGTAGTCAACTAACAATCAAAGCTAAATCGGTGCTAGCTAAGGCTCGATGGAATTCACATAGGGCTGGACTTGGGTCTCTTGTGGCGGCGCAATGATTCCAAACTGATGGCACGTTTCACTCCGCCTTCCAGCTCAGCCTGTTTTTTTTATAGAAACACACCAACATAAACGTCTGGCTTTATACCAAAGTGGGCTGGCTCAAATTGCAGACATTCAGTCTAACCTTTGAAACTGACTTCCTGTTTTGGACATGCACTTGAATTTGAAGGTGCAACGTCTTGCCACAGCCGTTAAGGGAACCCCCGCAGTTGCTAAGTCAGTAACACGGTTATTAAGTGAATCTGGCTTCCCCATCGACTTGGCTTGTCAGAAGGTCGCAAAAGGCGATCCCGTGACCCCGGGACTCTGTGACCGTCATAAATGTGAGTCCGTTGCCAAGTGTCTGAATGTGGATCACGGGGATGCTTCAATGGTCATAAGTGTAAAAAAAAAATCATAAGTCCCTTTTTTTCAGTGCCGTTGTTAACTTCGGTCACTAAACAAATTGTTATAAGTCAAGGAGTACCTGTAGATCTGTAAGTTTTGTGACAACTGAGCCCGCTCATCTTTCCAGAAATGGTCTTGTTTTTCTTTTTCTTTTTCCTTTCCTTTTCCTTTTTCCTTTTTAAGTGCACTCTGGGTCTCCTATCAGTAGCTCGAGAGAAGTTGGAGTAAGACCTTCCAGGGTCCCTCGAAATGGAAGTCATTTTATTCCTGCGAGTTTCTAAATAGCGCTCCATGTCCCTTTCCGTGGCCTCCTGTTCATAATAGCCTGTTTCCAGTGTGACGGCCTGCTGCATTCGTGGCCCTTTCTTTCATTTCAGGGTGCAGAGTGCACCGCCGTTTAAAGGCAAACATATTACCGTATATTAAGTGAGTGTGTTAATCTATGATTAGGAGCGAGACTCATAACAAACAGTGGTTAGCCAGGGAAAGGGGAAAGGGACAGAGTTCACTAGGAACACTCCGACAGGCTAGTAATTACACAGACAGCTTGTTGTCAAGAAAACCACTCCAATCTAGGATTATGAACCTCTGCGGAGGGTTTGAGGTCTGAAATGGAGATGCGAGGTGCCTTTTCCTCAATCCTGCCTGCAGCTAGCTGTGCTTCAGAAGACAACATGGATAAGGGGAAGTAGAGGAAAGAGGGAGGGGAAAAAAGACAGAATTCGGTAGAAGAGAGAGAATATTCGTAGTTCAGGGTTGAACTGTGGGGTCTTGGATGATGTTACCTGGTTGGGTAATAAAACATCTGTAAGAAAACAATCAAGCTCAGAGAGCACCAAGGACCCTACAGTCCTCCTCCTCCTCCTCCTCCCTTCTGAAAACCCCACTCCCTTCTAACACTGATGATGTTACGTAGTTGGGTCATGAAACGTCTATAACAGCGGTTCTCAACCTGTGGGTCGCGACCCCTTTGGGGGTCGAACGACCATTTCACAGGGGTCGCCGTGCGCGTTAGCCCGCCATCTTGGTGCCACCGTCACTTGCAGGGGTGAAATGCTCCTGGTTCGGCCGTGCCTGCGGGTGGCCGGACAGCCGGTAGCTACAGAAGCGGGAGACTTCGCCCACCCGCCCGGACACCACCATTTGGGTTCTTTTACCCTCTGCGCATGCGCAAAGCA
>QLTV01001473.1:552640-578989 GCA_003457575.1 Thermophis baileyi
GCGGAGGCGGGGGGGGGTTGCGGCATTAGAAAGGTTGAGAACCACTGGTTTATAAGAAAACAACAGAGCTCAGAGAGCACCTAGGACCCCCACAGAGAAATGTGCGCCCCAAATCTATTAATTGGGGGGGGGGTTAAACTCTTGCCAACCACAACCTCCAAATTTAACCAACTGTTGAATTCCAGTCACATCCTGATCTTCCTTCAAGATTCTTCAAGGAGGGGAGATCATTCAGCCGTACCACGTTCTTCTGTCCTTTTCTGTGATCCACCTGTTCAGTTCACAGGTAGAGATATGAAAACAGGAACAGAATCAGCGCCCAACATTTCTGTTGCTAAGCGAGGCAGCCTGTTAAGTGAATTTTGCCCCGTTTTATGAACTTCCTTGCCACAGTTGTTAAGCGAATCACTGCAGTTGTTAAGTTAATAACTCGGTGGTGAAGTGAATCTTAGCTCCCTTGTTGACTTTGCTTGTCGGAAGGTCGCAAATGGGGATCACGTGACCCCGGGACGCTGCGACCGTCATAAAGACGAACCAGTTGCCAAGTGTCTGAATTTTGATCACGCGACCCTGGGGATGCTGCAGTGGTCGTAAAGTGTGAAAAACGGTCATATGTCCCTTTTTTCGGTGCTGTTGTAACTTCGGTCACTTAAAGAATGTTTGTAGGTTCTCTGTATTCCAGATAAAACACTCTAGTCTATCCTGTTAAGTGCCTTACTGTCCAAGGTCCTGAACCTGCCCTTTCTCAATTGCTCATCACTTCATCATTGTCGGTCACTTGCCAAAACTCTTGATGATGGAATCTTTGTTCACGGCTTTCTTTTCCGGCATTGTGATCACTTGTGTTTTACTTCCTCTTGTGGGAAAGACACGTTTTTTTCTGTTTTTTCCTAAAAGGAGTTTGAAAGCGCCTGGCTTCTTTCCAGAGGCCAGTTCTCACTCATTAGCTAAAATAAAAAATAAAAAATCATATTATAGAAAAACCTCTTTTGGCGAAGACCACAGAAATGGGAAGGTCAGATTACGGGTGTCTGTGTGTTTAAAGCCTAGCACTTTGGGAAACCTAGGCACCATTTTCTAAAATTTAAGCCGCAGATTAAAGTTAATGGAGAGGAAAGGGCTCAGCCCACAAATTTCAGTGTATGTTCCAGAGTCTAGGCTGGATATTAATAGAGATTACAAAGAGGGCAACAGTTTTGCTCTCTCGTAGGCGGGGATTTTTTTTTGTTCCCTCTCTGAATTCCTCATCTCTCTGAATTACTTAGAAAATTGGTGGTGGTGGTGGTGGTGGTGGTGGTGGTGGTCTTCTTCTTCTTCTTCTTTTCTTCTTCTTTTCTTCTTTTTCTTTTCTTCTTCTTTTCTTCTTCTTTTCTTCTTTTTCTTTTCTTCTTTTTCTTCTTTTTCTCTTCTTCTTTTCTTCTTCTTTTCTTCTTTTCTTCTTCTTTTCTTCTTCTTTTCTTCTTCTTTTCTTCTTTTTCTTTTCTTCTTCTTTTTCTCTTCTTCTTCTCTTCTTCTTCTTCTTTTCTTCTTCTTCTTTTCTTCTTCTTCTTTTTCTTTTCTTCTTTTCTTCTTTTTCTTTTCTTCTTCTTTTTCTTTTCTTCTTCTTTTTCCTTTTCCATTTTCTTTTTCTCTATGTATCTTTTCTTCTTTTCTTCTTTTTCTTTTCTTCTTCTTTTTCTTTTCTTCTTCTTTTTCTCTTCTTCTTCTTCTTCTTCTTCTTCTTCTTCTTCTTCTTCTTCTTCTTCTTCTTCTTCTTCTTCTTCTTCTTCTTCTTCTTCTTCTTTTCCTCTCCTCCTCCTCCTCCTCCTCCTCCTCCTCCTCCTCCTCCTCCTCCCCCCCCTCTGTACAGGTTGTGTTCAACTTACGACAGCAACTGAGACCAGAATTTCCATTGCTAAGTAAGATGGTTCTTAAGGCGTTTGTTCTGTGCCCAGTTTTATCATGATTGTTAAATGAATCACTGCAGTTGTTAAATGAATGACATTGGTTGTTAAGCCAATCCAGCTTTCTCCCATCGACTTCCCTTGCCCCGGGTAGGTCATAAATGATGATCACATGACGGGGGGGGCCATGCTATGTGAGGACCGGTCATAAATACCTTTTTGCAATGCTGTTGTAACTAAACCAACGGTTGTAAGTGCTGCCTGTAATCTGACGTGTCAAGCAGACAGCCTATCTTGTAAATCTAGCTGTAAGGACTCTGAGAAAATAGTGGGGGTGGGGGACGACACCTCCAAAATCTTAATCCAAGATACAATTTTATTAAGCCAGCTCTTGGAAAGAGGGTGGACGTTTTGAAGGAGGCGTGGGAAGAAGAACAATAGTTGGGGTTCGCACTAGGGCTACAGTTTTAAGATGAAATATGCTCTCCGTCTGTAAATTTGTAAGTTGGGTGCAGTGAGGAGAATGCCAGGAATGGTAAAGTTCCTGTGTTTTTAGCAGTCAAGTCTTTAGCAACCTAGGTAAGGTGTCTTGGTTATGGAGAGACACCTAAGCTAAAAATGATTTTTTTTAAAAAAATCCCAATTGTCATTCTTGCTTATGATTTGCTTTGTGTAGCCAGGAAAGAACGGAAAGACATTCTAGAACAGGGGGGCACAATCAGAGGTCTTAGGAATGTGAGGCTTACCCCCACCCCCCAAAAAATTGGAGGCATCCCAAGAATTCATCCATAAGTTGCACGGTGTCACATTTTCTAATGCTGTAGGAGATGAAGGTAGGTCTTTGTACAGATGCAAATTTATTATTATTTATTTAACATTTAATTGCATTTCAATTTAAGTTTTGGATTCAGGAGTTGACCTGGTTCCAGCCACTTTTGGATTTGTGTCTAAATGCAATTCTGGATTTCCCCCAAAAGTTCAGGAGAAAGGACCCAGATTACGTCTCCGGTGAAGCCTTTGTGCCGAAATACCAGTACAGGTAATCCTCAACTTCCAACAGTTCGTATAGTGACCGTTTGGAAGTTACAACGGTATTGAAAAAAGGGACTGATGATCGTTTTTTTTTACACTTATTACCGTCGCTACATCCCCAGGGTCACGTGATCAAAACTCAGAAGCTTGGCAACGGACTCGTATTTATGATGGCTGCAGTGTCCCGGGGTCAAATGATCCCCCTTTTTGCAACCTTCTGATGAGCCAAGTCAATTGGGAAGCCGGATTGACTTAACAACCATGTTACCGACTTAACAGCTGAAGGGATTCACTTAACAACTGTGACAAGAAAGATAGGAAGACGGGGCAAAATTCACTTAACTGTCTTGCTGAGCGACAGAAATTTTGGGCTCAGTAGAACGACAGAAAAACAAGAGTTGGAAGGGACCTGGGAGGTCTTCTAGTCCATCCCCCTGCTCAGGCAGGCAACCCTGAACCATTTCAGACAATGGTGGTTTGTAAGTTCGAGGACTACTTGTATGGCATCTGAATTGCGATTGGCTAGGTTGCACTGACGTCACGGAAGGACCAGGGAGAAGATAGGGCTGGAGGTAGAAGAACAAGGAATTGAGCAACGAGAAATTAGTAGCGTCCTGTAGAAGCCATGGCCTTATTTCCTTGAGTCCTGAGAACTTTTTCAAAGCTGCGTGGTCTTCTGCTGGCTGGGAAATGCAGGCCTGCACAGCTGG
Organism: Thermophis baileyi; assembly: GCA_003457575.1. Taxonomy (NCBI): domain Eukaryota; kingdom Metazoa; phylum Chordata; class Lepidosauria; order Squamata; family Dipsadidae; genus Thermophis; species Thermophis baileyi. Next base: position 556,266 of record QLTV01001473.1, read on the forward strand.
AGAAGACAGATGTCCAACTGGATTGTGGTTTGTGGCATACTCGATTTGTCTTCTCTCTCTCCTCCCTTCTCTTGCAAGCCCAGGCAGTTCCTGAGGATATTTTTAAGCCTGCAATTCAGAGCGTCTTGCCTTGCGCTTTGGATAAAGAGAGGAGATTGTTCTGGCGCACAAAGCTATTTACTGCAAACTCTTCTGGCTGGGCAGCTCTTGACCATGTGGAGAAAGGATGGAGCTATGGATGAGAGAACTTGGGTTAATCCCGCAGGAGGAAGGAAAAAGCAGAGTGGGAAGAAGCGAAAAGTCTCAGCACAGAGACGCCACTCGGTTTGTCATGAACAGAAACAAATATAAAGGGTCAACCTATTCTCCAAAGCACCCGAGGGCAGGGCAAGAAGTAATGGGTGGAAGCTTATCAAAGAGAGGTCCGATCTAGAATTAAGGAGAAATTCCCTGATAGTGGGAACAATTAAAGCAGTGGAACAGCTTGCCTCCAGAAGTTGTGGGTGCTCCATCACTGGAGGCTTTGAAGAAGAGACCATTTGTCCAGAGCAGGGGGTTGGACTAGAAGACCTTTAAGGTCCCTTCCAACCCTATTGTTCTATTCTGGTTCTGATTCTATTCCTATTCTAGTCTAGTCTAGTCTATTCATAATTCATATTCTATTTCTATTTCTGTTTCTATTTCTATTTCTATTATTTCTATTTCTATTTCTATTATTTCTATTTCTATTCCTATTCCTATTCCTATTATTCCTATTCCTATTCCTATTCCTATTATTCCTATTCCTATTCCTATTCCTATTCCAACAAGCTATTCTTCAAAACACCTGAGGACAGAACAAGAAATAACAGGTGGAAGATCATTAAAAAGAGATTCAGCCTAGAACTAAGGAGAAATTTCCTGACAGTGAGAGCCATTAATCTTGCCTCCCAGAGTTCTGGGTGCTCCATCACTGGAGGTTTTGAAGAGAAGATTGGACAGCCATTTGTCTGGGATGGTCTCCTGTTTGAGCAGGGATAGGACTAGAAGACCTCTAAGGTCCCTTCCAGCTCTCTTATTCCATATTTCAAAACTCCCCACAGATTTAAACTCCCCTGCCTCTCTTTCCACGCCCCCCTCCCCAGCCGACACGCGTACCCCCTTCCTTCTCCAACCTGTAGCATCTGGCAACGTCGAAAATACAGGAATCTTTTGTTGGCACCCCTGCGCGGTGTGGTAAAGAATCCCATATTGTGACAACGCTTCAAAATAAATTGCTGTCAACAGACCAAAACACCAAGTGTTCTGATTTTATCTGACGTGTGAGAGTCAAGACAGCCCCACTTGACAAGCTGCGGCGTAGCACCTGCGATCGGCAGGCGCCGGCGATATAAATCTGATTTGCGTGATTTGTGAGATATAACGTTAATGCCGGTGACAATATATCTGCATAAAATTTCCAAGCCGCAAACCCCGCGCCTTCTATTTTCCCTTGCTCTTTCCGTAGCTTTTTTTTTTTTTTTAAGCTTGTAGCGTGGCAGGGATTTGCAATGCTGGCCTTGTTTTTCTTCTTCTCCTTCTCCTTCTTCTTCCCCTCCTCCTCCTCTTCCTCCTTCTCCCTCCCCTTCTTCCTTCTCCTTCTCCTCCTCCTCCTCCTCTTCCTCCTTCTCCTCCTTCCCCTTCCCCTTCTTCTTCTCCTTCTCCTTCCCTTTCTTCCTTCTTCCTTCTTCTTTCTTCTCCTCCTCCTCCTCTTCTTCCCCTTTCTCTTCCCCTCCTCCTCCTCCTTTATCTTCCTCCTCCTCCTCATCCTCTTCTTCCTTCTTCTTCTCAAAAAAATACAATTATGCATAATCATATTTAACACTCCCGTATATTTAAAAGCTGCAGGAAGACAGAACGAGGCCCATCTGCCGTTTCTGAAGCCTTGGCTTTGCCTTTTCCCCCCCTTTTGGTTTCTTTCTTTCAATTCCTTCCTTTTGATTCCTGCTCGCCTCTCCCACTCTCTCTCTCTCTCTCTCTCTCTCTCTCTCTCTCTCTCCCTCTCTCTCTCCCTCTCCTAGAAGAGCAAATGGGGGTGGGGAAGAGAAACCTTGCTGANNNNCCATTCCATTCCTCTCTCTCTCTCTCTCTCTCTCTCTCTCTCTCTCTCTCTCTCCCTCTCCCTCTCTCTCTCTCTCTCTCCCCCCCCCCCTCCCTCCCTCCCCCCCTCCCTCTCTCTCTCTCTCTCTCTCTCTCTCTCTCTCTCTCTCTCTCGTCGAAGACGGGCATAAAATAAGAATGGATCATTTCTACCCTTGTATTAATTTCATAACCCATTGCCCAAACGTTGGGAAAGAGAGGTGGTGTGGGTTTTGACAAATCCTGACAGGCATTCATAGACTTAAAAAATCCGACGCTGGATGGGTCCGAAGAGGAGGTGGACTGAATTGATGGTTAATTTTTACCTTACATTACCAATAAATGGTAATTCTTTACAACAGCCTCATATATCAGCCCGCATTTACGGATGCATAAAACATACCTTGACTTCTGAATTTAATTATTAGGACTATCTTGTCTGTTTCAGCCCTTCCCTACAAGAATAAATGTGGTATATTTCATCGAGGGGTTGGCAGGTACTAGAAATCAACCGGGTATGTAAATTTGACATTCAGGTGATCGGTTTTCTTTCAAGCACACTTTAAAAGTCCTCGGGATTTAATTCTGAGCTGGGAAGTCTCCAAGTACAGTTGACAAGTCATCTCTTCTTGGGTCAAATTCAACTATTCCACCTTGGAGCTGATGGCTTTCCTGCTTCTTCTCTCCCCCCCCACCCAAAGATTGGATTGAGGTTTGGGTGTCAGCAAAGACGTCTTTGTACACAATTTCCAGGAGGAGGGTATTAAAATGGGCTGATTGAATCCTGAGTAGCAAAAGCAGTGTGTTTTAAAACGTTTCGCCGTCAAAAGGAAAAGTCTTGTAGTTGTTCGTGATTTATCATCCAGAACAGGGCAAGCCTCTTGTCTATAAAAATAAAAGCAAATCCCACTCCCTTCTAGCACTGATGGTGTTACCTAGTTGGGTAATGAAACGTCTGCAAGAAAAAGTAACCCAGCTCAGAGTACCAAAGATCCCATAGTCCTCCTCCTCCTCTTCCTGCTCATTCCCTCCACACACTCCACTCTCTACTAGCACTGATGATGTTACCTAGTTGGGTAATGAAATGTCTGCAAGAAAAAGTAACCCAGCTCAGAGATTACCAAAGATCCCATAGTCATCATCGTCCTCCTCCCCTCCACACACTCCACACTCTACTAGCACTGATGATGTTACCTAGTTGGGTAATGAAATGTCTGCAAGAAATCAACCAAGAGAATACCAAAGACCCCACAGTCGTTTTCTTCTTCCTCCTCTCCCCTTTTCCTCCTCCCCTCCACGCACCCCACTCTCTACTAGCACTGATGATGTTACCTAGTTGGGTAATGAAATGTCTCCAAGAAAACCGCCAAGTTCAGAGAGCACCAAAAACACGATTTAACATCATTTCAGCTTACATGGATCACGGCCTCCTTGGTCAGATGGTGGCCTCGGTGGCCAGCAAGCGCCTCTAAGGAGAAGTCATATTTAAAAATAATATATACGCAGGGCTTAATTAACAGAAAATGGATGCTTCATGCAAAACCAGAGTAAAATTCCAATCTTATCAGACGGCCGGTAAAATGAGACTAATTTTGACTGTCCAACCTGAAACCAAGGGGACAGCTGGTTTAAATTTTTGGAGTCTTTGGTACCAAACAATCTCAGAAGATGGGCCTGGTGACTCTAAGTATTATGGGATGGGGGCAAAGACCACTCCCATTTGTGCCTTCCATCATTGAAGTGCAATTCTGCAGCTCACCAAGTGTCCTGCCCATGTTTTAATCGAGTTGGAAAACGAATCTATTGAAGTTTATATTCTTGCACAATAGTACTAACTAAGCCACAATATAGCTTGCGACTTAGTTTGTGGCGCAAAGTGATTTATTCAAGGCACTGTCGTTTTAGAAAACAGAGAGTGTAAATCCACTGCAGTCGGTTTCCTGATTTCAGTAAGAAAGTTTGCGGTTCATAAAGAGTCTAATGTTAATATAAGAAAATGGCGCTGTGCCTACGAAGAAATATTTTATTCGGTCAACATTAACCCTCTTGAATGCTGGCGTTCTGTACAGGACAGGTAGTCCTCGACTTACGGCTGTTCATTCAGTGACCGTTCAAAGTTGCTACATCGCTGAAAAAAGTGACTTATGACCGTTTTTCACACTTTATGACCATTGCATGGTCACGTAATCCGAATTTGGATTACTGCTGGGCGACTGGTTCATAGTTATGACGGTTGTCGTGTCCCAGGGACATGTGATCCCCTTTTGCGACTTTCTGACAAGCAATGGGGGAAGCCAGATTCATCAAACAGCCCTGCTGCTAACTGGGTCACTGCAATGATTCACTTAACAACGGTGGCAAGGAAGTTCGTGAAACGAGGCAAAGTTCATTTGACAACTGTCTCCCTTAAGCAACTGGAAATTTTGGGCTCAAAATTTGGTCAAAATTTGTGCATCAGATCAAAAACTTTGCGAGTGGAGGTGAGACAGACAAATCTTATCGTGGTGACCATGTCAGTTTCAAGAGCTTTGAAGTAAAAAAGGAATTTGTGCAAGAAGTTTTTTTTTTTTTAAATTCCATCCATACTTGTCTGTATTGTTGTTTTATCCCTTAAAGGCTTCTAATGAGAAATAGAGCCTCATTATGATTTTAAGGATGAGAGAGGAAGGCTTTTAATTAATGATATGTAAATGGTCTTGAATTGATTACGTTAGAATATCAAGAGAGATGGGTAGAAGCTGTGGTGTAATATATTTTAATTAAGAATTAATTAAAAATGATGGCAATTTCATAAAGCCTCACAGAAAATAGTGGAATTTACTTTCTGTCAGGAGTAAATTAGCCAGTGATTAAATAAAGGGCCCCGGCATTAATAGCAGAGTTATTTTTAAACTCGGCAGCGAAGAAGTTGTGTTAATTTTATCCTCCGCCCCCCCTCCCTCCCCCCCCCAAGAATAAATTTATTTTTTTTAATATTTGCAAATATTAAATATTTGCAAAGACTTTTAAAATGCGTTTTGCGGAGAGGCGGGGAAGTTTGGTTTGGCAGCAGCTGGAGATCTTGAATAGAAAAGAGACTTGGAGTATTTTTTTTTTAGAGGAGATCTGCAGGGATAGATGGACAAGATTTTTACGACCAATCGTCAGAAGAAGAACCGGTGGCATGAAGAGCCTGGCTTTGTCCTGCCCAGCTTTTGGAGTTTTTCTTCTCTTTTCTTTGAAGTGCGGACACAAGATTTCATTCCTTCCAGACTTTATTGAATGATAAAATTATCAGGTGGTAGCTAGTGCTATTAAAATGGGCTATTAATCCAACTGCTTGTTCATGCTTCTACCTTGCTTCCTTCTTTAAAAGCAATAATAATAATAATAATAATATTGCTGTAACTTCCGAGGGAGGAGAAACTCTTCATTGTGTTCATTGGTTCATTGTGACTGCTGAATCCTTTCATCTTCTTTTAACGAAACCCCATAATCCAGGGGTGAAATGCTACCGGTTCAGGCGAACCTGTATTTCCGACGATCAGCTCGGCAACAATCAGCTGTGACGCATGATTTATATTAGCTAGAATCATCGGATTTCCTGCTTTCTAGCTAATCTAAATCACGCGGCACAGCGGATCCCCCCCCCGCTGTTCTACTTACCTTTGCAGACTCAGAAGGCTTCAAAAAGTTCCTTTTTTAGCGCTGCGCGCTCGGTAGTGGACTCACAGAACAGGTAGCAGACTTCAGAGGATTTCACCGCTGCCATAATCCCTTGCGGGGTGGAGTCTGGGTAACTGAATGGAGCTGAGTGTTTAGTGGCCGGATGCCCTTCCTGTTGCCAATGCGGAGTTTTGTTCAGCAGATATATACTCAGTGTGCCCAGAGAGAGAAATATCTGCCTCTACCTAGGATCGAACTCACAGCCTCCTGATTGTGAGGCGAGAGCTCCACCTCTAGGCCACCACACCACTCCTGACTGCTGAATCCTTTGAAGGGTCTAAAATCCACTTGCAACCTCCTACCTGGTACTGGTAGCCCTCGACGTACGACCACAATTGAGCCCAAAGTCTCTATTTTGTTAAGCAAGATGGTTGTTCAGTGAATTTTGCCCCGTTTCAAAACCTTTCTCGCCCCAGTCATTAAGTGAATCGCTGCCCTCGTTAAGGAACACGGTTGTTAACCGAATCTGGGTCTTGCTTATCAGAAGGTCGCAAAAGGGGATCACGCGACCCCGGGACACTGTGACCGTCATAAAGATGAGTCAATATGCCAAGCGTCTGAATTTTGATCACGTGACCATGGGGAATGCTGCGACGGTCAATAAGTGTGAAATACGGTCACTAAGTGAACTGCTGTAGGTCAAGGACTACCTGTAATCGACTACTTTGTATTAACCAATGTTAAATGGCCATTTTAGGATTTTTTTTTTACCCTTTGGATGTTGAATTGTCAGTAGCCTGTAATTTTTTTTTTTTTAGATCGAGATGTGATTTAATTTTAAGGTTAATTTTACATGTTTTATTTGTTGATCGGGCTGTAAAAATGGATGGCGGAGATTCGCCCCTTTCAAACGTGCAAGATTCTCTTCATGTAGGATTAACCCGTTAGTCATGTTTCCTATCAGGCTTACCTGAAAGTTTACCTGGCAATCCTCCCCTTTGGTTGGGAAATCCATTTACAGGCAGTCCTCGACTTACAACCGTGTGTTTAATGACCGTTCAAAGTTACAACGGCCCTGAAAAAAGGGACTTATGACCGTTTTTCACTCTTAGGACCGTCGCAGCATCCGTGATCAAAATTCTGACTCGTATTTATGACGGTTGAAGGGAGTGGTGCGGTGGCCTAGAGGTGGAACTCTCGCCTCAAAATCAGGAGGCTGTGAGTTCAATCCCAGGTAGAGGCAGATATTTCTCTCTCTGGGCACACTGAGAATGTATCTGCTGAACAAAACTCCGCATTGGCGACAGGAAGGGCATCCGGCCATTAAACACTCTGTTAGCTCCATTCAGTCGCCCAGACTCCACCCCGCAAGGGATTATGCGGTCGTTAAATGATGATGATGATGATTTATGATGGTTGAAGCATCCCGGGGTCAGTTGAGTCCCCTTTTGCGACCGTCTGCCAAGCCAAGCCAAGCCAAGGGGGAAGCCGGGTTCACTTAACAACCTTGCGGCTAACTTACCAACTGCAGTCATTCGCTTAACAACGGTGGGAAGAAAAGTTCTCCAAATGGGGCCAAACTCACCGAGCAAACGTCTCACTTAGCAATAGAAACTGTAGGCTCAATTGCGGTCATAGGTCGAGGACTACTTGAATCTTGTAAGCTTGGCCACCTCAAAGTCCTTTAGGCCTCTCTGGATTTGATGGAGAAGCTTGGCGACTGAGGAGTTCTCCTATGTCCCAGATGAAAGATACCAGCTTGCTTTCTCCCACTGCTTCAAGGGAAGACCACTAGCTCTCAAACCCTTTTTAGAGCAGGCAACCCTACCTCTGGCATCCTTTTTTTGAGTGGAGCAATCTCTCTCGACCTTAGCAACTCTAAGCCGGGCGGACTTCAACGCCCAGAATTCCCAGCATGCTGGCTGAGGAATTCTGGGCGTTGAAGTCCGCCCAGTTTAAAGTCGCCAAGGTGGAGAAACACTGGATTGGGCAGGTTTGAATCCAGACAGGTGTGTAGGGAGCACAGTTCGCTTTGGAGAAAAGGCTGATGTCTCAGCCAAACTGCAGATATTCTATTGAAAAGTTTTCTAGGTTAAACACTTGACTTACCCTGCTTCGAGCGTCGGCTGGCTCCCCGCAGCTCATTAGCATTAACGATGCAGCGATGTGACTGCTATCAAGGTAATTAGTCTCTTATTGTCTGAATCGTGGGTTGAGTTCCTCCTTTACCCGACTTGAGCACTGCAAGAGCGGATTCTCCCCCAGCCGAGCTCCAAACAGCTGAGCTTTGAAAGAGGGGTGCTTTTTAGGGATGGAGGGGTGGCGGTGCCCCTATCTGTACATGCCCTCATTTAACCAAAAGATGGTTTGTTTCATAACCGACCTTGCAAAACGGTGTAAATCCTAAGCAGGTAGACCTGCAATTGAACAAATGGTTTTAACGTTCATTTTGTATTTTGCATCTTTAATTTTTCTTTTCTTTTCTTAATAATTAACAGAGTTATTCTGTGGTAAGATGGGCGGCCAGTAAATTTGAGAAATAAAATAAATATCCGTTTGCTTTCTCCCCCCCACCCCCGTGTCTCGACTTTCATCGGAGCTCTCCCTAAGATTCTGTTCTGACCCACGACAAACCCTCAGCAGTTAACTCAAAGGTTTGTTTATTAGGAGCGCCAGCAGCCCCGGCAAAAAGTTTCTCTCTCACCGCAGGCTAACAAGTCCATCCGGCTGGGAGATGAATAGTTGTCTGGCACATCTATTCATCTCCGCCCCCTGCCTTTTATCCCCAGAGCTAGGGTGGGGCTTCGCTAGCAGCGGTGGCTCTTCCGTCCCAAGGACTGGCCCATAGATTTCCACTGCTCTCCTCTCCTCTGCCTTCTGCACATCCACGCGTCAGGCACTGGACCCAGCTGTTCCTCCTCTTCCTCATCAGCCCCTCCAGACCTGGGGGCTGTTGACTCTCCATCTGAGGGCTGACAGATGGCCCAGGCTCCGCCTCTGTCTCTCTCTGTGACAGCTCCATTCCCCCTCGGAGCTCTCAGGTTGCCTTGATGCTGACCCTGACTCCCACGCCTCCTCCTCCTCATCTGATTCGGCTGCTGGAGGGGCCGGTGGCCGACAGGCCACAACAGACTCTGACCTTGTAAAGGAACTGGGTGGACGTTGCTGCAGACCGAGTTTAGTGAAGAAAGGTAACAATAAATGAACCCCTTACCTATTGTAGAAAGTTGAGCAGGATTAAAGCTGCTTTCAATGGATGGCTAAATCGTATGATGAACGGTTGAGGGAACCTAGGCGTGTCTATTCTATGAAAGAGGAGGACCAGGGAGGACATGATGAGTGTCTTCCAGTACTTGAGGGGCTCTCATGGAGAAGAGGGGGCTGACTTGTTCTCCAAAATATCTGAAGGCAGGACAGGAAGCGATGAGTAGAAGTTCATTAAAGAGAGCTCCAACTAAGAGGAGATTTTTTTTGACAGGCAGAACAATTAATCAGTGGAACAGCTTACCTCCAGAAGTTGTGGGTGCTCCATCACTGGTGGAGGTCTTCAAAAATAGACTGGACAACCATTTGACCAGGATGGTATAACTTCTCCTGCCTTGAGCAGGGGGCTGGACTAGTAAACCTCCGAGGTCCCTTCCAGCCCTGGGGTTTTATGTTCCCGACGGTTGTAGCGTTGGGTGAATTTTGGGTTGGGTTGCTCTCAAAACTCCGAAGATAACCTCTCTCTCACACAGCCCAACCTACAAGTCCCACTTCCTCCGTTCCTTAGCCTGTCTCCCTGTAACATTAACGTGCGATGGGCCGGGGGGGAGGGAGTTCAAAGCAAGGAAGCCAACCCCTCCGAGTGCCACGGGTTTGTTAATAAGATTATAATTGGAGAGTTAAAAAGCCGGTGATTGAATTGAAGCCTGTTTGGGTGGTGTTTTTCCGATGCTTCGGTTAACCGGGCCCCAGGTGCTCGGCCAAGCGTTCCTCACCGACATCTGGAACCCGTTTGCAATACATCACTGTCAAAGCGGCTTTCTATAGGTATCTGCATTTACACATTAGTTACTCACGCAGCACTCATCAAAAAAGCTGAACAATCTTGACACGGTGTCCCTGGTGTAGCGACAAAGGTGAAGGGAAGTTGGGAGGCAGAATCTGGCGTCACTGTCGGCTGCGCTTGTACAACAGGGAAGCTGATTAAAACTGAAAGGAAAAATGCATTGTCAGTTTCTTCTCTCTTTTTTTTTCTTCTTCTTCTTCTTTTTTTTTTAACCGATTTGGGGTGGAGAGCTGGAGGAGTCCTCTTCGGCTCCCTTTTCTTCAGCGTGGTGGTGCCGGGGTCTTTCTTTTCTAGACGGTTTGCCTTGGGGTGAGGCCACTGCTGATCATCACCGGGAGGGCAGTCTGCATTTTGTGGCTGTGTTTTTGGGGGTCCACACCTCTATACTTTTTTTTTTTAAGGAATCCTCATCCAAGGGGAAAGTAAGTTGAGGCTCCAACATTTACACTATTATTATTATTTATTATATTTCTATGCCGCCCAACTCCCAAGGGACTCTGGGCGGCTTACAACAATATAAAAAAAACTATTAAAAGAAAACATAATAAAAACATTTAAAAACAGTTAAAAACTCATACACACCTTTTCATGGCCGGATCTCGCCAAATTGCAGAAGCGAGATCAACGGCCCCAAGCCTGCCGGAAGAGCCAGGTCTTCAACGGCTTTCCGGAAGGCCAGCAGGGTGGGGGTGGTCCGGATCTCAGGAGGTAACTGGTTCCAGAGGGCCGGGGCAGCCACAGAGAAGGCCCTCCCCCGCGGGCCCGCCAGGAGGCTTTCCTGAAGCCTGGGGAGGGTGAAAAACGGCCCAACTGCACAACCGGAAGTTCGTTTCCGAACTTCCGGTAGGTCCGTTGGGTCCATTTTTCGCCATCCACAAGCTCCGGAGGCTTTCCTGAAGACTGGGGAAGGCGAAAACGACCTCCCCCCCCCCGTCCTCCGGAAGGCCGAAAATCAGCTGGCCAGCGTGCACATGCGCGCTGGAGCTGACATAGGGCAACGCCTCGCGTGCCCTCAGATATGGCTCCGCGTGCCACCTGTGGCACGCGTGCCATAGGTTCGCCATCACGACCCTACACCGTTTCAGAGATGGCTGTCCAGTCTCTTCTTGAAAGCCTCCACTGTAGGAGCACCTACAGCTTCTGGAGTCAAGTCGTTCCACTGGTTAATTGTTCTCATTATCAGGGATAACAGAATAATGAAAGGGACTTTGGAGGTCTTCTAGTCCAACCACCTGCTCAAAGCAGGAAACCCTATCGCTAACGCGCAAGCCGTTCCACTGGTTAATTGTTCTCACTGTTAGGAAATTTCTCCTAGGTTGGTTCTCTCCTTGATTAGTTTCCATCCATTGCTTCTTGCCCTGCCTTCAGGTGCTTTGGAGAATAGGTTAACCCCCTCTTCTTTGGGGCAACCCCTCAAATATTGGAACATTGCTATCACATCACCTCTAGTCCAGAGGAATTCCTTAATTATCTGGAGAACATATTGGAGGCTTTTTCAAAAAAGTTATGGGAAGATTAACGGAAAGCTTTCTATCTGTGGGGTCCTTGGTGCTCCCTGAGCTTGCTTGTTTTCTTGCAGACGTTTCATTACCCAACGAGGTAACATCATCAGTGCGAGAGAGTGTGGAGCTTGCTTCTTGTCTATAAACAGTAGCTTGTTCTGCAACCCAGTACCTAGATAAGCAGGGACAAACAAGCAGAGAACAATGCCCTAATGAAGGAACTACCCACACTTCCACCAACATTGACATAGCAAGCCACTGTAAACCCATGCCCCTCTAACACTGCTGATGTTATCTAGTTGGGTCATGAAACGTCTGCAAGAAACCCAGCAAGCTCAGAGAGCACCAAAGACCCCACAGTTCAACCCTGAGCTACAAATGTTCTATCAGTTTCGTACCTCTTTGGAGGCTATTTTTTTAAAAAAGTCATTAACCATTGTGCTGCCTAACAAATATTTGGAGGGGGGATTTCAGGGGGTAGCCTACAAGCCAGGGGCTTGTCCGCTCCTGGTTCACTCTATTGAAGTAGGGTAGATAGATGGACAGGACCAGTGTGATAACAGGAATGTCCTTGGAAAAGCTATGAGTTATTACTGAGACAAGGACAAGTTAGCAAGCATTTCTCCACGCCGCCCGTCACCATGACTCAAATCTGACTTGATGGCTCTGAATTAACTAACTGAGATTTGTGCCTGCATTTGGGGGAACAGGGGAGAGAGAGAGAGAGAGAGAGGGAGAGGGAGAGAGAGAGGGGAGAGAGAAAGAGAGAGGGGGGAGCTGCAAAAACACATTCAATGTAACAGAAGTCTGAAGCTGCATACTCATCTTAATAAGCAAGCAAACACACACACACACAGGGAGGGGGAGAGGGAGAGAGGGGGAGGGGGAGAGAGAGAGAGAGAGAGAGAGAGAGAGAGAGAGAGAGAGAGAGAGAGAGAGAGAGATGGGGAAGGAACATCTGTAAAAATTGACCCATATTTGAAATGGCTTATTGACAATGTAGCAAGAAGCATGTTCAGAAGGAAAAATTCTAAAACCTCTCCGTTTTTTTTTCTCCTATGGAGAACTCAAGAATGCAGCTAACTAGGAGCCATCCTAAAAATTCATAAATGTATTTGGTGTGAGAACGAAATCCAGAGCTCAGCTGGGAGTTTCCATCCTGGTTTGCGGGTGGGGTGGGGTGGGGGAATCCAAAGTGAGCATGTAAAACCTGAAAACTAAATTTCAATTTTTTTTCAACCTCTTTGCATTGGCACGTTCTTTCCCTTTCTCTTATTTCTTTAGTGGCCTTCCATCATTGGACTTCACTGTGGTTCTTGCTTATTTATGAATATCCTATTTCCCCCCAGAGAAGACAGTCAAAGAGGTTAGGGAACAACAAAACAAGGAAGCCAAGCAATTTTATGAACATAATTTTCACAGATCAGTTAGTGTGTGTCAGGAAGAAGTGTAGTCACAGTGTATATCTGACGAATTTGCCCTGTCAGTGTTGATCGGAGCAATCTTGGTGGTTTGTTGATTAGGCTGTTGTTTACTGTTTGATGGTTTGTCTGAGTTGGAAGTCCCTTGATTTGGGGTGTTATTCACTGCTTGACTGTTGGTCTGGTATTAACCCTGGTGTTAATCTCTGCTTATCTGGGTGTTGATTCCCATAGAAGAGAGAATTTGATGAATTGGGGTCTTTGGTGCTCTCTGAGCTTGGTTGTTTTCTTGAGACATTTCATGACCCAAGTAGGTAACATCATCAGTGTTAGAAAGGAGTGGGGTTTGCGGGGAGGGGGAGGAGGAAGAGGACTGTGGGATCCGTGGCACTCTCTGAACTTGGTTGTTTTCTCGCAGACGTTTCATCACCCAACTAGGTAGCATCATCAGTGCTGGAAGGGAGTGGGGCTTGCTCTCATTTTATTTGCTAGTAGCTTTCCCTGTCGGCGTTGGCGGAAGTGTTCTTGCTGGTTCTTTTGATTAGGAACTGTACAATACTTTTGCGGGTTCGGCCTTTAAAAAATTACGCAGATCTGAAGTGGCTTTGCGAAGCCTGGAAGGAGAGAGTTAAACAAAACAATGAGTCGCGTTCATTTCTATTCCCTTCGGCTTCAGAGAGGGACCTCAGAAATTTACAGCCGGGTTGTCACTTCTGCAGATTTGCAAGTTGAGGTTCCGATGCCATTTGAATCATAGGGGCAGGTCTAATTGGATAATATTACAAATCCTGCAATAAAAATAAGGGAGGGGGGGGGAGAGGTTGGCGGAATGAATGGTGAGTTTGTCAGCGCATTCCAATTACTGTTGTTTACAGCTATTAATAATAAGCAACGTCAAAGCTGGAGGGGGAATATATTTACCCAGGTGAGCTGAGCACTTTGTCACTGTGGGTCCAAGAATCCGCTTGGCTCAGACAAAGAGGTTTTGTGTTGCGGCGTGTGACTCTTGCCAAACGGAGTTGAGGACCAGGGGTTTTAATCTCTGGTGGTCTAGTTTGATTTCGCTGGCTGGTTTTGTGTTTTGTTTTTTCCCCTATCTGTGGCGTGGGGTATTCCTCTTCCAATCCATAAATTCCTCCTGGCCCTGATTCTTTGCACTCGACAAGATCCCATCGATTTAAACAGGGCCATCTGGTGGGATCTCAGTTGGAGCACCTGCTGCTCCTTGGAGCACCATAACCCCTGAGTTTTTCTTGTGGTAGCGTTTCATAAGTCCTTCAAGGCCTGATGCTTCCTTAGGCATGGAACCCGAAAGTTGGATGAGGAGATCCATGCTCTTTTTCTCAAGACAACTTTGTCATTGCGTGGATTGGATTGAATTATCTTTGGCCGCCCTCATGGTCTCCTTGGGTGATTGTGGATTTGTTGCTTTGCTTTTATTGCACCGGTTGGTTTTGAGTCGCGATGACCAGAAGAGTGGCTATTTACATATCCAGTCAATCAGTAGAGCAAGGTGCTGGTCAGCAAGACAGAAAATGGGTAGAATTGCCTTCCTTAGAGTGACCAACTTAGTTTGGATGAGGTTTGAACACCAGTGCTAAATTGGTACCAGATAAGGGTCAATGGAATTCAAGAGGGTTGAACTTAGGACTGTTTGTGGCAATGTAATGACTCTAAGCATATGACTTGCTTAACACCGCCCCCTGCTCTTCTCCTACACCAGTATAGCAAACGGAAGGACCTTCCAGAATGGCTTCTAGCTTTGCAGTGAGGTTCTCCTGCTGCTTGCTGGTTGACGTTGAGCTGAGTTGCTTGGACCTCCCTTCCGTTTGGATCCCTCTCGGGGCAAAGTGCTTTGATCCCACAGAGACCAGATCAAAGACAGCCCCAGCTGGGGATCACTGATTCTCGAGCGAGCCAGAAAGCTCGCCGCTGGTAGGAGAAGGACGCCTGGGCCTGCCGGGCTGTCATTTCCAAACATCTCCCCTAGAATGCGGCTAGCCGTCGTGGGACCGCTCCGTAACTCCCACGGCGCCTGGCGGAGCTGTCCTGTGGCTGTCCTAGTTAAATGAGAAAGTCACAGAACGGTGGAGGTGGGTGAAGCATGAACGGAACACAACAGCTGTGCTGGAAGTGTCCCTCAGAAATGCTTTCACAGATGTGGGGACTCTTCGAAATAAATAGATCATCCTCCCCCTGTTGAAGATTTCTTAACCCTGCTCGCTTCCCACTTTCTCATCGCCTTCGCTTCCCAAGCCTCTGCGGCTTCCAAGCTCCTGCTTTAATGGACTTCTGCTCCTTCCTTTTTTTGTGTGTTTTTGCATTAAATTTATATCCCACCTTCCCAGCTGTCATGATTCACCGGTGGACAGAGTTCGCTATGGGATTCATTATCCATTCTGCCGCGGCCCTACGGCGAAATTTGGAGGTGAAGCCTTAACAGATACAAATGTGAGCTTTTCAAGTTCAGCTCTGAGTAAGTCTCCCCTTTGGAGACAAACGCCATTTCTTCGATCCGCAAAGTTTCTTGGGCCGCAGCCGGTACCTAAAAGTTGGGGCAGTTTTCCCAACTGCTTCCTTTTGTTTTGTTTTGTTTTTCCCCTGGCTAATTATTCAAAAGATGTGGCATTTTGCAAGGGCTTAATGCCCAACGCCAGCAAAATATCTGATTGGATATAGAAGACCTCAGCAGTTTTCCAGCCTTCGAACCCTGCTTAAGGTGGATTAATTTTAAAAAAAAAAAGGGGGGGGGAGAAAATATGCAAATGGCTAGGATTCTAATTAGGCCATCTTGCAAGCCAAGAATTCAAAAGACGAGATAACCACTTTAGTGCAAGGGCCATGTGCAAATGGAATAAAGAATGGTTAAAAAAAAATACAGTATCCGTCTAAATTTTAGAGCCATGAAGGATTTGTCAAGTTTTGGGTGTTTTTTTTTCTTCAAAAATCCCCCCCCCCTTTTAGGCAGTCTTTTAGAAAGCCGTTTCATTCCCCACAATTAGGCAAAGCTGACGTTTGAGGAACCTATCCTGACCACTGCTTTATGATCTGTGCAATCGAAATACTCTTAAAACGCTATGCAAACCAACTTTGGCATGCTTGTAGCCTGACAGAGGCAAGTCCTCGACTTACAACAGTTCATTTAGTGACTGTTCAAAGTTACAACGGCACTGAAAAAGTGACCTATGACCATTTTTCACACTTACGGCCATGATCAAAATTTGGAGACTTGGCAACTGACTCCTCTTTATGACGGTTGCAGGGTTCCGGGGTGTGTGTGTGTGTGTGTGTGTGATGTGATTCCCCTTTTGCGACCTTCATACAAACAAAGTCAATGGGAAAGCCAGATTTACTGAACAACCACGTTGCTAACTTAACAACTGCAGTGATTCACTTAACAACGGTGGCAAGAAAGGTCGTAAAACGGGCCAAATTCACTTAATGAATGTTTTGCTTTGGAAATTTCGGGCTCCATAACCGTCATACGTTGAGGACTGTCCTGCTTGAACAGGGGGGTTGGACTAGAAGACCTCCAAGGCCCCTTCCTTCCAACTCCATTCTGATTGATATCATTCTTTAGTGATGTCACTCAAATATGAATTCAGGTCGCGGAGTCTTGTAAATGTGCATCTCTGACAAAGCAGAAGTGTTAGAAAAAGAACTTCCATCCTTGGAGGTTTTCAAGAAGAGCTTGGACAACCGTTCGTCCAGAACGGAACGGCGTCTCCTGCGTGAGCTGCGGGTTGGACTAGAAGACCTCCGAGGTCCCTTCCAACTCTGTTATTCTGTTACTAAAGGCTTTCACACTCTTTGTGAAAGTGCATAGTGGATGGGGCTGAAGCTCTTTTGCTGTTCCAGGGTTTTCCTTTGCCGCCAATAGCTAGAGCTTGCCTTATTGAAGCCAAATATCACCGTGCGTGACAACTTCACTCAATTGTAGCCTGCCGCGACTGCATTAGCCTGCAGAGAAACATTGGATCCACGTTGGCCGTGACACTCAATTTTACTGTAAAACACATTCATGTTGACATGGCATCAGTTTTCAGAAGCATTAATGCATACGGGAGCATCTCTCTCTCCTTCTTGTTTGTGTGGTTGTGTGTGTGTGTCTCTCTCTCTCTTTCTCTCTTTCTCTCGTCGGTGTTATTTGGTTTCTTCTTCGGCTCGGAGGCAAGGCTGTTAGAAATGCTTGGCCAGAATGGATTTGTTCAACAAAACAATAGGAATGACAGCATTCTTTTCTTTTCTTTTTAATCTCCTTGCAAGGACCACTCTTTAGTCCTGGGACCCTAGCGTTTGATTTATTGGCGTTGAACCTTTTAAGTCATTGCAATCAAAAGTAGAGACTCAGGGTTGAACTGTTGGGTTCTTGGTATCCTCTGAGCTTCATGGTTTTCCTGCAGGCATTTCGTTACCCAACTAGGTAACACCATCAGAAGGGAGTGTGGGAGGAGGAGGAGGAGGAGGACGACGACTATGGGTTCCTTGGTGCTCTTTGAGCTGGGTGGTTTTCTTGCAGACATTTCATGACCCAACTAGGGAACATTATCAGTGCTAGGTGGTTTGCAGGGAGGAGGAGGAGGAAGAGGAGGAGGAGGACAACGACTATGGGGTCCTTGATGCTCTCTGAACTGGGTTGTTTGCTTGCAGATGTTTTATTACCGTACTAGCCAACATCATCGGTGCTGGGTAATGACCAAGGATAATCATCAGTGCACTGATGATGTTCCCTGGTTGGGTATTAAAACGCCTGCAATCCAACAACCAAGTTCAGAGCTACTGTATGTAAACAGGGAGCAAACCACACTCACTAGCACTGATGATGTTACCTAGTTGGGTCATGAAATGTCTGGAAGAAAACAACTCAGCTCAAACAGCACCAAGGACTCCACAGTTCAACTTTGAGCTACAGATATTCTCTTCTATTGGGCACGTGTACATGCACGCGCGCACACACACACACACACACACACACACACACACACACACACACTAAGACTGCTGTGGGGGAAAAAGTCATTTTGAGACAGACTCCTTCAACAGAGGATCCGTGATGGAGCTTGAAAGCATCTCTGGAGTTTTGCTTCGGATCCGGAGTTTTCTCGCCAGAAACATGCTGTCAAGAACTTTGCGGTGTAGCAGATAGCGTGTTAAACTCATGCTGAGAAGATCAGGATTCAAACACTCATCCAGCCATGAAGTTCAGGGAAGACATGTCAACCTTTCTGCTTCATAGTACACTTTAAAGAGCCAGGAGATCCTAATATTTAGGCCCCGGGGCAATTTCCTTCTTTTTTTTTTCTTTCCTTCTTTTTCTACCGATCTTTGGTTTGGAGGAAAGGGGTTGAGGAGAAGAAAAAAAAAACGGTTTGAAGAGATGCCTAGCCTTTGTCATCAAAGTTTGCAGATTTTTGACCTACAGTATAGGAAAACCTCCTTCTGCTCCCCCCCCCATCCCACGGGGTTCTGAAAGGAAGAGAAAGAAAGAAGGAGGGAGGGAGGGAAGGAAGGAAGGAAAAAGGGAAGGAAGGGACAAAGAGAGGAAAGGAAGAAAAGGGGAAAGGTATGAAGGGAGGGAGGGAGGAGAAAAGGAGGAAGCGAGGAAAGGAAGAGAAGGAAGGAAGGAGGAAAAGGAAGGAAGGGACAAAGAGAGGAAATGAAGAAAAGAAGGAAGGAATGGAGGGAGGGAGGGAGGGAGGAGAAAGTAGGAAGGGAGCATAGGAAGAGAAGGAAGGGAGGGAGGAAGGACAAAGGAAAGGAAAAAAGAAAAGGAGAAAGGAAGGGGAAGGGGAAGGGAAATGAAAGGAAGGGAAGGAAGGAGGGAAGAGAGAAAGAAAGGAAGGTAGAAAAAGAAAAACAACCCTAAGGGAACAAAAGACCATAATGGCTGGTGTTTGATATCCTTGACAATGATCCTCAAAGAACATTACATTCAGGGTCTGGGAGATATTTTTTTATTATTATTATTTAAAAAAAAGAAAAAAAAGAAGTAGTAATGGCATTCTGTCTCCGCGATGCTTTCAGTCGTCATTCTGGCCACGGAACAGCGAGGTCATAAGCTGAGCTCGGTGAAGGGAGCCAGAACTTGAAATGACGCTGAGAGAACGTCTGGGAGATGAGAGGGACAGAATTACAAGGGAAAGTGCAGGCCTGCTGAGGCAATTACGGCTTAATGGGGTCATTTGGAAGGCAATTGCCAGGGGTTAATGTAGTATGGAGAAACGAGGTGAGATTGCACTGAAATTTGGGGCCAGAGAATGTGTTAAGATGAAAGATCAGAGCGCCTTGGATTCTGCAATGTGCAGAGTGGGTGGGAGAGTGGGTGGGTGGGTGAGTAGGGAGAAAGGCTTTTATAGCATGTATATGGGGGTGGGGGAGAGGGAGAACGAAAGGAACTGGAGCAGACCCACCGCTCCTAAGGAGGGAAATAAGCCCATGAAGGATGAACGGACACAATGACCCACACGTACACCCACATCAAGAGAAACACAGCGCTGTGTAGCTCACGGTTGCCCCCTTGCAATTTTCTCAGCTGGGTTAGAGGGTTGTGGGTGTCCCCCCCACCATAAGAGAGTGAGTGAGAAGATCAGGGAGAGAGGTTGGTGGAAAAGGGGTTGTGGGTGGCTAGAGACACATGCAACTTGTGTATGTTTGTGTACCAGGCTGGCCAAGCCATATAGATTGCTCCTTGTCTGGGGCACTCTTCCCCCCCCCTCCCCGGAGGTATCCACCATCTTAGCTTTGCAGAACGCCTTGAAAAGTGGCTTTTCCCCACAAGCCTTGGGGGAGAGTAACCGTGGTTTGTTGATGTGTGGGGTTGTGTTGTTGTTGGTTTTTTTGGGTGGGGGGGCAATGGGGCTGCTGAGAGCGGTTGGGTTGGTGTTACACCTTGTACTGTTTTGATAGTGGCTTGTAAGCCATCCAGGGTTAAGGCGGCTAAGATGGGTGGCTGGGTAAGTATGTGAAATAAATATCTCTTCTTGCCCGATCTTTTTGCCCTGATGATGTTATCTACTAGGACAGTGAAGGATCTTCAGCCCAAAAGCTTTATTCCAAACTAATGTCTGAGCATTAAGTTCCATGTTTCAAGAAGGGGACTTTTTCCATAGATCTCTTTACCAGATTTTAGGGTAAGGAGATTCTCCTGAATCAGTGAAATGTATTCCTCCCTTAGCAATGGCCATTGGGCTTGGCCTCTATAAAAATCATTTATGGTACCAACCTTTTCAGCACTAATGATCTTCCAATTGGTGTCTTAACCACACCCTTCCCCTTCCTCCTCCTCCTCCTCCTCCTCCTCCTCCGAATAACAGAATAACAGAGTTGGAAGGTACCTTGGAGGTCTTCTAGTCAACCCCCCTGCTCTGTCAGTAAACCCTATGCCATTCTAGTGTTAGAGCATTCACAACTTCCGAAGGCAGGCTGTTCCACTGGTTAATTGTTCTCACTGTCAGAAAATTTCTCCTTAGTTCTAGGTTGGTTCTCTCCTCGATTAGTTTCCACCCATTGCTTCTTGTCCTGCCTTCAGGTGCTTTGGACAATAGGTTGACACCCTCTTCTTGGTGGCAACCCCTCCTCCTCCTCCTCCTCCTCCTCCTCCTCCTCCTCCCCCCCCCCCCCCCCTCCTCCTCCTCCTCCTCCTCCTCCTCCATAAATACATCACATGTGTTCCCTTGAAGAAGATGCATATTGACCTTGGAAACTTCTCCAATGGGACTCCTCTTTGAAACGCATGGAAATGGCCTAGGAGACACTGTGGGTAATAAATGCTTAAATAAATGTTTCTTCTTATAGTCTATCTTGGCAACTCTAAGATGGGTGGACTTGAGGTGGTTGCTGGTTCCTCAAATCAGCAGACAACAAGCAAGCTGGCTGGAGAATTCTGGGAGTCGAAGTCCACCCATCTTCGAGTGGCCAAGGTTGGGAAACATTGGTAGTTTCCAGTATACACGTTTCCTCCCCTCTGCTTGGGGTTGATTGTGTAAGAAACACGCCGAAAGAACCATGATGTGCGTGTATACTGATGTGTTTCAGTCGATCCGTCCCATTATCTCATCCAGAAGCCGAAAACAATCCCTGGCAAAATGTCACAATATTTCCAGGGAATCTTAAGTCAGCGTGGGTCGAGTGGGAAAGCGGCAGCGTGTAGTGAAATATTGTAGGTGTGTTAAATTATAAAGAGAGTGAAAACCCTGAAGGCGTAATGGAAGCCGATCTGTATTCCCCCCCCCCCCTCCCGCAAGCTGTGTGCAGAAACACAACAAGGGAAAGTTCATAAGAATTCAGAGAACAAAAGAGACTCATTATGGCCGGGTTACTCCGGCTAGTTCATTACCTTAATTGCTGCACATAATCGGGGCCCCGAGAAGGAGAATGCCGAGGAAGCTTGGAGGAGATCAGAGCGACCGACGTAGGGCACAGAAAATGGGAAAAGACACCCCCTTTCCTGTAACCACCGCATCTCTGGGGCAGGAAATCTTGATCAAAGGCTGAACTTTTTTCTTAAGCTAGGCCACGTGAAAAATCCCCCTAGAGCTGAGCTGGCCATTGAACCGGAATGATGTCTAGTAAGGGATGAGCACTTTTTCTGTTTGAATGACTGACCGTCCTGGATCACTGCCTGGAGAGAGAGAGAGAGAGAGAGAGAGGGAGAGAGACAGAGAGAGAGAGAGAAAGAGAGAGGGAGGAAGAGAGAGAGGGAGAGAAGGAGGGAGAGAGAGGAAGAAGGAGAGAAGAGAGAGAGAGAAGGAGGGAGAGAGAGAGAAAGGAGAGAGAGAAGGAGGGAGAGAGAGGGAGGGAGAGGAGAGAGAGAGAAGGAGGGAGGGAGAGAGAAGGAGAGAGAGAGAAGAAGAGAGGGAGGGAGAGAAGAGAGAGAGAAGGGAGAGATAGAAGGAGAGAGAGAAGGAGGGAGAGAGGGAGGGAGAAGAGAGAGAAGGAGGGAGAGAGAGAAAGAGAGAGAGAAGGAGGTGGAGAGAGGGACGGAGAGAAAAGAGAGAGAGAAAAGAAGAGAGAGATAGAGAGAAAGAGAGAGTGAGGAAGAGAGAGAGGGAGAGAAGAAAGAGACAGAGAGAAGGAGGAAGAGGGAGGGAGAGAAGAGAGAGAGAGAAGGAGGGAGAGAGAAAGAAAGAGAGAGAAGGAGGGAGAGAGGGAGGGAGAGGAGAGAGAGAGAAGGAGGGAGGGAGAGCGAAGGAGGGAGAGAGAAGAAGAGAGGAAGAGAGGGAGGGAGAGAAGGGAGAGAGAGAGAAGGGAGAGAGAGAAGGAGAGAGAGAAGGAGGGGGAGAGAGGGAGGGAGAGGAGAGAGAGAAGGAGGGAGAGAGAAAGAAGGAGAGAGAAGGAGGGAGAGAGGGAGGGAGAGGAGAGAGAGAGAAGGAGGGAGGGAGAGAGAAGGAGAGAGAGAAGAAGAGAGGAAGAGAGGGAGGGAGAGAAGGGAGAGAGGAGAGAGAGAAGGAGGGAGGGAGAGAAGGAGGGAGAGAGAGGGAGGGAGAGAGAGAAAGAGAGAGAGAAGGAGGTGGAGAGAGGGACGGAGAGAAAAGAGAGAGAGAAAAGGAGGGAGAGAGAGAGAGAGAGAGCGCCTTCTCATCTTCTCAGGTGAAATTTTTAATAAAGTTGCATTTAGCAAGGGAAGATGGTCTCTTTGGCACGTGTGTGTGTGTGTGAGAGAGAGAGAGAGAGGGAGAGAGAGAGAGAGCGAAAGAGAGAGAGAGAGAGAGAGGAGATGGCACCAGCGAAAGGGTGATTCCCCAGCATGCATTGCTGCTGCTTGAGTTTGTGTGTTTGTGCGTGTATGTGTGTGCGCGGCGACAATGAATGCCACTGCGAGACAAACTTAGTTTGCTTTCCAATGGTCTCCGTGAGATGGAGGAGATTTACTAGTGTTTTTTGAATAGAGGAAAATCTTGCAAGGTTTTGCAAAAAGCTTTGAGTGGCTTTTGACTTTGTAGAAATCTCCTCTACTCTTTCTTGTCTACAATCTCCTGGATTTCATTCATTCATTCATTCATTCATTCA
>QLTV01001474.1:1764-13423 GCA_003457575.1 Thermophis baileyi
GATCGCATCACCTTAACATCCGATGCCAGTCAATTTGGTTGGGGGGCTCACGTGCAAAACTACTTGGCGCAAGGCCGCTGGTCGCAGTCAGACCTTCAGCATAACATTAACTGGCTGGAGCTCCGGGCCGTCCACTTGGCCCTGCTCCACTTTCAAGATCTGCTCAGAGGAAAGCATGTGCTCATTCTGACAGATAATGTAGCGGCAAAAGCCCATATTAATCGCCAGGGGGGTACCCACTCACTTCCCCTCATGAGCGAATCCTTCCTCTTAGGGATTTGGGCAGAAGCCAACCTCCTCTCCATCAAAGCAGAACATATAGCCGGTTCGGACAATGTACAGGCAGACTGCCTAAGCAGACTGACTGTGGACTACACAGAGTGGCAGCTCCAGCCTGCCCTGTTTTGGGACATCTGTCGCAGGTTTGGTCAACCTTCCGTGGACCTTTTTGCGTCGGGCCTGAATGCCCAACTTCCTCGATTCTACTCGAGGTTCAGGACCCCAGGAGCAGAGGGGACCAACGCCCTGCGTTGCCGGTGGCCGGAAGGCCTCATACGCCTTCCCTCCCTTGCCCCTGATACCGGCTGTGATCCGGTGATCGTGGAGGAAGCAGGGATAATCCTGGTGGCACCGCACTGGCCCAGACGTCCGTGGTTCGCGGACTTGGTCAGCCTGTCCGTGACTCGACCATGGAGGATCCCTCCGGAGAGAATCTCTCTCAGCCAGGGGGTCCTACTCCATCCGGAGCCTCAGTGGCTCCACCTGACCGCCTGGCACTTGAGAGGGAGCTCCTGAGGAGGGACCGCCTCTCCGATGAGGTCATTCAGTCCATGCAGGCTGCCAGGCGCCCGTCTACGGACAGGATCTACGACGCCACCTGGGTAAGTTTCTCCAAGTGATGTGACATCCACATGCTAGTTCCCGCTCAGGCATCCGTTCACGATGTCCTGGACTTCCTACAAGAGGGGCTAAACAGGGGTCTTGCCCACAGTACGCTACACAGACAGGTAGCGGCCCTGGCGACGGTGGTGGCTGGCAGTGGACAAGACTCTCTTGCCCACCACCCCCATATACGTAGGTTCTTACGTGGAGTAGCCACCCTTCGACCACCGGTGGTGCACCGTTATCCCTCCTGGGATCTACCCAAGGTCTTACAAGCCCTGACTGTCAAACCCTTTGAGCCCATCAGGGCGGCTACCCTGCGTAACTTGACTCTGAAGGTGGCATTCCTGGTCGCAGTGACCTCGGCCAGGCGCATTTCTGAGCTGGCGGTCCTCTCTGTCAGGGAGGACCTTTGTCAATTTTACCCTGATAGGGTTGTACTAAGGATGGACCCTTCGTTTGTACCGAAGGTCAACACGTGGTTCCATCGAGCCCAAGAGATTGTGTTGCCAAACTTTTGTCCTCGGCCTTCTCAGGCCCGGGAGAGCCAGTGGCACACGCTGGATGTGAGGAGGGCACTTCGGATTTATATCAAGAGGACGGCCTCCTCTAGACGTTCGGAGGCACTCTTTGTATCCTTCCAGCCTACTTCTTTCGGGTCGAAGGTATCCTCGTCAACCATTGGCCGTTGGATACGGGCCTGTATCGTGGCCGCGTACCACACCCAATCTCTACCAGTGCCGCAGGGGGTGACCGCTCATTCGACTAGGAGTGCTGCGTCTTCCGCAGCCTGGTCTACACAGGCTTCCCTGGAAGAAATCTGCAAGGCGGCCACCTGGACTTCCCCTACGCCGTTTATCCGGCATTACCGGCTGGACGTATTTGCCTCGGCTGAGGCATCTTTCGGCAGGAGAGTGCTCCAGCAGATTCTCCTGGCATCGGACGATCCAGCCCCAACGGAGGCCCACCCTTAGGACTGCCAGCTTTGGTATGTCCCATTCCTGGACTATCCTGCAACCTCACTGGAGAAGGAGCGTTGGTCCTACCTGAACGCCTTTTCTCAGTGAGGGTTGCAGGATAGGCAAGGAATGGGGGATGACTTTGTCCTTCTGCCTGGAGACTGAGTCATAATTTTTAGCCTATGACCATAGGGTCTGGATTCGGCTGGGTGGGGTCAGGGCATTTAACCTCTGGATAAGTTTGTCTTGTTACAGCTGCGCTTTCGTCAATAACTGGAGTCAGTGACAGAGGCGACGCCAGAGAGAGGCGATGGGGGCGTGGCTAAAAATTATGACTCAGTCTCCAGGCAGAAGGACAAAGTCATTACCCATTCCTGGCCTATCCTGCAACCCTCACTGAGAAAAGGCGTTCAGGTAGGACCAACGCTCCATTTCATCCAGTGGGGTCAGAGGGCAGCCCATGATTTTTTGTGCTGTGCTCATCACCTTCTGTAATGCCTTTCTGTCCGCGACTGTCAAACCAGCATACCATACCGTTACACAATATGTGAGGACGCTTTCTATCGTAGTCCGGTAAAAGGAAGTCATCAGTCATTGTTCCACCTGATTTTTCCGCAAGACCCTAAGGAAATGGAGTCTCTGTTCAGCCTTCCTGACCACCTAGGACATGTTATTTTTCCAGGTGAGATCTTGACTAAGGTACACTCCCAGGAATTTGAAAGAGGAGACCCTCTCCACACAGCCCCCCTTGATGTAGAGTGGGGCAGGTTCCTCTCTTTGCTTCCGGAATTCCAGCACCATCTCCTTTGTCTTGCTGGTGTTTAGATGCAAGTTGTTTTCTGAGCACCATGTAGATAACTTCTGGACTTCTTCCCTGTATGCTGATTTGTCTCCTCCTGTAATAAGACCCAGTACAGTGGTATCATCTGCAAACTTTATTATCATATTAGATGGATCAGAAGATATGCAGTCATGTGTGTACAACGAGTACAGGTAGGGACTAAGCACACAGCCCTGAGGAGAACCAGTGCTGAGCTTCAGGGAGGAGGATGTGAAAGACCCAGCCCTCACTGTTTGTGGACGGTCCGTCAAAAAGTCTAATCCAATCACAGGTGAGAGAGGGGAAATTCAAGTCAGTCAACTTTTCGATGAGGATGCCCGGCAAAATGGTGTTGAAGCCGAGCTGTAGTCTATGAAAAGCATTCTGACATAGTTCCCAGGTTTCTCTAGATGTCTCAATACAGAATGCAGTAGCAATGGCATCGCCTGTCGACCTATTTCCTCTGTAGGCGAACTGATGTTGGTCGAAGTTTGATGGAAGGCATGACCTGAGGTGTTGAAGAACCAGTCTCTCGAAGCACTTCATCACTACAGTCGTCAGTGCAATGGGTCTGTAGTCATTCAGGCTGTTTATTGCTGTTTTCTTTGGGACTGGAACGATAGTGGCTACTTTCAGACATGATGGAACTGATAGTTCCATCATGGTATGGTGATAGTTGGTCAGCACAGGTTTTTACCACTATCCCCAGCACCCCATCTGGACCTGCAGCTTTATTGGAATTCATGGCCTTCAATACAGCTCTCACTTGGTGTTCATGCAGAGTGAGTGGCTGGGAGTTGGCAGGCTGGTGGGGCTGCGGCTACAGGGTAAGATCTCTTGACCTCGTAGTGGGCAAAGAAGGTGTTCAACTCCTCCACCAATGAGGCATCAGAGTTGACTGTCTTCATCGTATTGCCCTTATAGTTGGTTAGGTGCTGCAGTTCCTGCCACACCTAAAATTGACAGTGCCAACCCTTCTTGACATCACAAAAGTTGAACAATTGATGTATTATCATAATCATAATTAGCAGAGAATAGCCGAGACATGGAGACTTCATGCTTTGACCTGAACTGGGTTTTTCTAAGCTCTATAAACTTTTTTGTACTCTGAAATCCTTCCCAAGCCCTTGAATGTTGAATCCAGCAATATTTTTTTGACTGTGAAGGTCAGCTTTTTTTAGAGAAGATGTTTTTAAAAATAGTTTTTTAGAGCTACAGGAAACCTTATAGTGATATAGTGACAGGAGGAGTTTCAATCCATATTTACCCCTATAGAAAAATAGAATATGGGACATGAGTATTTTATGGCCCATGAGCCACATCCAATCCTTTCACTGTTCCTGTCCAGCCCACAATGATGGAAGGGACGGGTGGGCAGTGGGTCTGCACAACAGTCCCAACTTCTCATGTTTCCCTTGGGAAAATTAATTGCCCACCCCTGTAGTAGAGTCTTAATGCATATATTTTTAATTTTTTTACCAAAAATATTTCCAAATCTATGCAGCTACGTGTGAGCAGTATGCTCTGAGGGACACAGAGTCTGTAAAAAGTAGAGTTGGGGCATGTACGGCTGCTCATTTCCCCATAGGGAAAACATTTAGGGCATTCTAATGTTATCAGATGTGTTAAAATATTGGTAAAAAGATGCACAAATATGATTGTGTAAAATTAGATATAACGAATGGCCACAGTACAGTAAATTTTATTATATGGATTCATTGCAACAATTTCTCACTGAGATTTGGGTTTTTTTCAGTAGTCTTCCATTTTAAACCTTTGTTTTGCCTTGAGTGTTCAGTATTGGTCTTTGATCAACAGTCAACAGCTTTCCGTATCTGGATTTTTTGCAGTGGAAAAAAGAAAACTTATTTTTTAGTCGATGCTTTGATTCTGGTTGTGAATATAAGGGTGTGATAAAGAAACACAAAGTAAGAAAAAGTCAGTACAACAAAAAGAATAAACCTATGAAATACATGAATAAAATATTTGAGAGTTGAACTGAAAATTGAGTTTCAAAGACATTTTTGCCTCTTCTTAACTGTTGGAAAGAAATAGGCATTGATGTGCCTCCAGATGATTGCCTTCTTCTAGGTTATAACCTTGTTCTCCTGAGCAATAAAGAAAAATAACCTGTTCTATCTTTTGCATGATAAGTTCTTCACATATTGGAAAAAGGCTGTCTTACTTCCTCTTCCTTTTCTCTTCTATAGGATAAATATTCCAAGATCTTTCTTCAATGTGATATCTGTGAATCACATGTATGAATGTCTAGAAATGTTTTATAGCTAAAAGACAAGCACTTTTCAGCTAAATATATCTGTAGATATAAATAGATGAGCAGATTGTTGATTGATACAGAATAATCAATCATCATCAGTAATCCGGGTTTCCAATCACTGAGTCTGCTTGCAAGATGCTAATTTTAACACGTAGTAAAAAGAGATTCTCCAAGTCATTCCTTATCATGGGAAAAGCTTTCCTTCGTTTGGAAACTGCAAGAGACCTCCAAGAGAAAAAGAATAAAAATACAGAGAATAAAAATATATGACCACAACTGAGCCCAAAATTTCTGTTGCTAAGTAGAGAAGTTGTTAAGTGACTTTTGCTCAATTTTATGACCTTTCTTGCCACAGTTGTTAAGTGAATCAGTGCAGTTGTTAAGTTAATAACATGGTTGTTAAGTAAATCAGGTTTTCCCATTGACTTTGCTTGTCAGAAGGTTGCAAAAGATGATTGCATGACCCCAGGACACAGAGAGAGTGCTTTACTATCCATGCTGCCTCCATAGTGACTGCATTTTGAGTGCTTGGCAACCAGCTCACATTTACAACCAATTGTGGCATCTCAGAGTCATAAAACTGCAATTTTTATTTTTATTTTGCTTGTTTCAGATAAAGGATCACATCATTTTTGTTTACCCGAAGCTTTACATTTGTCATTTATACATTTTTGATGGGGCAATCTATTTTTAGCAACTATGTATTATTATGGTTTGTCTCATAGTTACAGATGTTTAGACTGGATTTGGCATTTTTATTCATCTATTAAGTCCTTCCCATGGACCTGTGATAGACAGAGGTTGTTTGATCGTGCTAAAGCAGGGCTGTCAAACTCGCGGCCCACGGGCCGGATGCGTCATAGGCCCATGACTGGTTTAGCGAAGGAAAAAAGTCACGATACGTCACGTGACGATGCCGTGACCACCTGAGTTCGACACCCCTGTGGTAAAAGTATTGTTTGTTGCAGGTGTAAGCTGTTCCAAGGACAGCTGCCTATTGCAACTGAATGATTGCCAGTGATTTTGTAAATGTTGTGGTATTCAAGTAGTGAATGCTTATCCAGATGCCTATCACTGTTGGTACTATCTTTGTTTCTTTTTGCCACAATCATTCTGCTTGTATTTATAGGTCTTTGTATTTTGATTTTCTCCAATTCTTTATCTTTAATTCTGTTGTCTATAGGTACTGTCATGTCCACTAACCAGACTTTTTTTGTCTTGCTTATCAACAGTTGTTATTACAGTGGTGGGATTCAAATTTTTTTACTGCCGGTTCTGTGGGCATGGCTTGGTGGTGTGGCGTGGCTTGGTGGGCGTGGCAGGGGAAGGATACTGTAAAATCTCCATTTCCTCCTGATCAGCTGGGACTCAGGAGGCAGAGAATAGATGGGGGCAGGGCCAGTCAGAAGTGGTATTTACCGGTTCTCCGAACTACTCAAAATTTCCGCTACCGGTTCTCCAGAACTGGTCAGAACCTGCTGAAACCCACCTCTGGTTGTTAAGTTCTGAATGTTATGTGGCAGGTGTTTGTCTGTTTCAATCCTAAAGTCCAAGAACACTTTAGCTTCCTCATTTTCTATTACTTTGTCTAGCTGAGGAGGAGGAGGAGGAGGAGGAGGAAGAAGAATCACAGTCAGCCAGATATTTAGACTGGATTTGGGATTTTTATCCATCTATCATGCCCTTCCCATGGACCCTGGATAGGCAAATATTATGGTTTATAATATTTAAGTTATTATTATCTATTCATAACAATTTGCAGTCACAGTTGCCAGTTCTTTGGCTGATGTCGGCCTTCATACGGATGAAGTTATTCACAAGAACCTAGTATGTTGGTCTGTAGCAGTGTGATATATATGCAGATCCAGGCAGTGTGGGCTTTTGCCATTGACAGATGAAATGTTGTCAATGGGCATATTTTCTAAGTGCTGTTCAAGAATTTCTGGTATGACACCCAATGTGCCAATAAGTCCTGTGATGGCCATTTTATGTCATAATCTTTCATCTTGGATTTTTCAGATCTTGAAACTTTGTGATATTCTTTGTTTTCTATTCTACTTTCCCCTGGTATTGCCACATCAATTATCAATTATCTTTTCAATCACTGTTAAATTTTGTGTGTTATCAGCCAAGACTTTATCAGTTGGAAATCCCACAATATTTAACCTTCTTATTTTTAATTATTTTTCCAATTATAGTTCAATTATATAACCAATTTTTCATTAATGGTACATGATAATTTTTACAAATGCTCCAGCGAATCATTTTGTTAACTGGATTATATTGTTTATAATCAGTTTGTGGGATCTTCTTACATGATCTCAGTATATGATCTACTGTTTCTACTCCCTCATTGTACAATCTATACTTTCAATCATTTTACAGTTTTTCAATTTTAGGTTTAATTGCCTTAATTAATTACATTTGTTAATAATTAGTTAATTATTATTATCTCCTCAACTACTGAATGTTTTGCAGGTGTCTTTTTAAAAGGGAGTTTTTATTTTGCTATACCTTGTAAAATTGGATATATTTCCCCAAATAGAGGGCACTATTTCTCTCATCACACACACTTAAAACACTACAGGACAAAGAAGTGTCACTTAGATCTTATTTCATTTTTATCTTCTCCCCCCCCCCCCTTGTTATTTGCCAGTAAGGCAATAAACACATTGGGTTGATGAGGGGATGAGGTACTCCCTAAAAATTAGTTGGTGACATATGAAAGCTATTAAGTTGCACAGTGAAAAAGGAGGCTGAGGTAGGAAATGTAGATCAATAAAACTTTTGGGAAAAGGAGGTTTGAGACATTCAACCACAGTGAGCAGCAAGAGGAATAGATATTTCAGAACAATGGGAGATGTATTGGCCAATCTCCTCACCGGAGCTATAGGAGAGGTCAGGGCTCAGTGGTGGAATGGTTATAATTGCAGAAGCTTGCACTTTGAAATGGATGGGTCAACAGGTGATATGAGAGGGATCTTTGAGTCCTAGTGGTTAATCGTTTAAATATGAGCCACCAGTGTGCTGCAGCTGCCAAAAAAGCCAACGCAGACATAGGCTGCATTAACAATGGGATAGAATCAAGCTCACATGAAGTGTTAGTATCACTTTATAATGTAAGACCATATTTACCATCCAGTTTGGGTCACCACGATAAAAAAAAAAGATGTTGAGTGCAGAAAGAGCAACAAAGATGATTAGGGGACGAGGCTAAAACATGAAGAGTGGTTGCAGGAATTGGGTACATCTAGTTTAATGAAAAGATGGACTGGGGTGACATGATAGCAGTATTCCAATATCTAAGGGGCTGCCACAAAGAAGAGGGGAGTCAAGCTATTCTCCAGAGCACCTGAAGGCAGGACAAGAAGCAATGGATGGAAACTAATCAAGGAGAGAAGCAACCATGAACTAAGGAGAAATTTCCTGTCAATTAGAACAATTAATGCCTTCAGAAATTGTGAGTGCTCCAATACTGGAGGTTTTTAAGAAGAGATTGGAGAACCATTTGTCTGAAATGGGGTATGGTTTCCTGCTTGAGTGGAGGGTTGGACTAGAAGACCTCCAAGGTCCCTTCTAATTTTGTTGTTGTGTTAAGAAGAATAGATTACCAAGATAGACAAGCAATCAGGTGACCACCTTCCTGTTATGTTAATATTTATGATATAACAGTAAATTTGCTTTATTTTGTGTGATGAATGTTACTGCATTTAACAGTAATTGTTAATGCATATTATAGAAAGACCAACATGTTTGTTTGTTGTTTGTTTTATTTAAATTTATTGTCTGACCAATTACAGTTGATTAGATTTCAATGAAAGAGCTGGGATAATGCTTTGGATTTGGAAAAACCATTTAAACTGTAAAGTTCCTACAGGGAGTGAACTGCTTTTCAGAGGCTTTAGCATTCTTGGTGCTTACGTTGTATGCATAACATAGTTTAAAAGACAATTGCAAGAAATGCTTGCTCAAACAAGAATTTGGATTTCTGACAGTAATTACCTTTGCCAGCCATCCTGATCAGCATTCTGATACAAACCGCCTTTATATCTTTCAGCCCTGACAAGAAATAAAATTAACAACATGAACAAATTTTAATTAATAAGGAATCTAATAAAAGAAGCAATTTAAATGTCTTCGAGATATGATAGGACTACAATTCCCAGAGCAGACTGAGCGTTGTAGTCCCAATAGAATAAAAGAGCTGTTTCGTTCTGCTTAAAATTCTTGGTTCTGTATTTTAAAATAGCACCTACCAACCAAATGTTTTATTTTAGAATACCTTGTATTTAAAAAAAACAAATATGCCCAGATAATTGAGTGCATTTTAATAATCAAAAATATTTTTGATTAAGCTGAGTAGATAACCAAACAAATTATTCAGTCTCAGTCTTTAGGAGAATTGCCAAGTATTGTTAACGTTCAGAAGTACATACCGGTACTGCATGTTCAAATTGAAAATGTCAACTTTTTAATCTTGTAACTTTATTGTTGTCTTTGTCAGTATTTATTTTAAAATATGATCATGAGAATAGAGTGAAATGAGAGGCCTTCTTGCAGGTCAACCCAAAGATCTAAATTATAGTGGAGAGCGTACAGAAAAAAATCTAATTTAATACTATACAACCTGATGTCCTAAGTATTTTGTACTGCCAGAGAGTCCAACAGTTAGCAAATTATAATTTTTAATATTATAGAATTATACATTCATTAAATGTATGGAAAGATAAAAATGTTACTGAAATTGAATTCAGTTTTGTAGACAGGACTAGGGAGTTTTCTTGGCAACAATATGAAATATATTTGCCTTTGTTATCTCCTGGAATAGTTTTTAATTCCCTTTCTAGCCTAGAGCTGAGAGTTCCTCTCATCCAAATCCTAACTACCGGTAGATGTCATCTGGTTTACTTATTTGAGATCAGACTAGGATGGTTAGATATTGTCACCAGCCGAGCATTCAATACATGAGTGAAGAAAAATTGTGTTTTAACCAGCTTTAATCTTAATTACATTTAAATAAACCAGATTTGCTTTGCACTAATCCCCAAGCATTATTTTTTGTAACACAACTTCATTTTTTTTTAAAGAACACAAATAGTTCAACCCTAGTTGCACACCCTGCTACTAGGTTATTGAAATAAAGTATATTACCCAATTCTTAGATTGGAGTGAAATACTGCTGCATTCAATATTTGGTTTCAATTGATTTCCAAATTATACAACAACATTATCTTAATTCAAATCTTGCTTCTTTTTAATTGGGTCTCTGCCTTTTACTTCTCATGCATCTAAACAGGTTGTACCTATTCTGAAAGAGAATAATATAATTGAGAGCTTAGGATGCCTGAAGTAACTATGACAACCACCTGTTCCATAGCATAACATTGAAGGGAGAGTCATGGAAAACTACTCAAGAATTGCACAATCTTAAAATCTGTTAATTGTATAAGAAATATAATGCATTTAATTTATCATAGCATTTTGGAAGCAAAAGGCAACTTCGTATTTCTTTCATGCTCCAGTAAAAACAGTTAACCTGGAATTGACATATGAAACTTTACACAAATTAATATAGGAATAATCTTCAAGAGTGCCCTGATGTCTTTCCATCATTGTATTTGCATTACAAATTGAGACAATTATTGGAACCATATCCACTTCTGGACAGCCAGAAGGATCACTCTGAGAAGTGATCACCTCTTAGAACAGTGGTTCTCAACCTTCCTAATTCCGCGACCCCCCCCGCAACCCCTGCCCCGCTGCCGTGACCCCCGCCCCCTCCCCGCGCGTGATGCGATGAGGTGACAGGGCGTGGCGGGCTAGCGCACGCTTAGGCGACCCCTGTGAAAGGGTCATTCGACCCCCAAAGGGGTGCACGCGGCCCTTCCGCCGGCGCCTGCGCATTCGAGGGCTGCCCGTGCGTCGCACCGTCCCTCTAAGGCTGGTGACTGGTCCGCCTGGAGACGGATAGAGGAGCGGTGTCTCGGTTCCTAAGACCATCGGAAAGATGTGTTTTCCGATGGTCTTAGGCGACCCCTGTGAAAGTGTCGTTCGACCCCCAAAGGGGTCACGACCCACAGGTTGAGAACCGCTGTCTTAGAAGGATCACTCTGAGGTGCAATTTGTTTTTAGGTTTGTTTGTTTGTTTTTGCTTTATGAACTTTGATATACTATATAGGAAAATCAAACAGTTTTGACAAAAATAATAGATTGAAATAGAACAGGATAGTCTTTGTTATGAGATTTGGTCTACTTATTACAGGAAAACACATTTTTCTCCAGTGAGGTTGCAGGATAGGCCAGGAATGGGTGATGACTTCATCCTTCTGCCTAGAGACTGAGTCATAATTTTCATAGCCACGCCCCGTTGCCTCTCTCTCTGCTCCAGTTATCGACTCAGTCCTTGCCAGAGAGAGACGCTTCGCTTAGTGGCTGCTCGCCCTAGGCAGAAGATTGAGTCATTTTCCATTCAGATCGACTAGCAGAGAGTTTGTGCTGAACAGGTTTGGATTTGGCGCCTTGAGCGCTTGGTCTCCGATTTGGCTGCGTTGATTTTGAGAGCTCTGCCCTGTCAGCTAAGGCTGCCTGGTCCAGTTCGGGCTCGAGCTTCTGGGAGCAGGCTACCCCGGGTCTTCTCGGCCGCCGCCCACAGTTCTCTATTGAAGGGGGGGAAGTTTTAATTCCCTTCCCCTGACATCGCAGCCCTCCTGTCAGCTCCCC
>QLTV01001474.1:17522-53167 GCA_003457575.1 Thermophis baileyi
GGACAAGGAGCGTTGGTCCTACCTGAACGCCTTTTCTCAGTGTAGGTTGCAGGATAGGCCAGTCCCACCCTGGAATGACCGTAGGGTCTGGATCCTGATGGGTGGGGTCAGGGCATCTAACCTCTGGATAAAGTTGTGTTGTTACAGCTGCGCCTTCGTCGATAACTGGAGCAGAGAGAGAGGCAACGGGGCGTGGCTATGAAAATTATGACTCAGTCTCTAGGCAGAAGGATGAAGTCATCACCCATTCCTGGCCTATCCTGCAACCTACACTGAGAAAAGGCGTTCAGGTAGGACCAACGCTCCTTCTATATTTTTTAATTTGAATTTGAGCAAAATGGTGTGATTTGCATTTAGAATCATGACTGAAATATTTAAGACATGGTTTTCCTATATGAATCCTTTAGTCCCCAGATGATTTCTAACTACCTTGCATTGGAATTATTTTTCGTTACAGGATAATTATAATTCCTATGCTAAACTCCTATGCTAAACTGAAACTGTGCTGCATAAGGATAAAAGAGCTAGAAGTAGCATTTTATTGTCTCTGTATTTAAAAAAAATACTTTGGTGCAAAGAACTGGAGCTAATAGAAGTATTAGCAGGAGGGTTTCTTTGGTTCATCTGTTTTCATGACTGAAAGAACAATTAAAATGAACAGTTTGATAGGACAGGCATGTGCCTGCCTTCGACTCAGTTTTGAATTCTGGCAACTTCCTGGACAAGTCCCTGAAATTTTCATGGCAAGATTTTGGAAGTGGTTTGTCATTGCCTGCTTCCTAGGACTGAGAGAGAATGACTGACCCAAAGTCATCTAGGTGGCTTTATGCTTGAGGTGAGAATAGAACTTACACTATCCATGTTTCTCTTCGTGCTAATTGTAATGGCATGTGGGAATGGCCTTGGGAATCTGGAGCAGGGGTGAAATTCAGCAGGTTCTGACAGGTTCTGGAGAACCGGTAGCGGAAATTTTGAGTAGTTTGGAGAACCGGCAAATACTACCTCTGGCTGGCCCCAGAGTGGGGTGGGAATGGAGATTTTGCAGTATCCTTCTCCTGCCACGCCCACCAAGCCATGGCCACAGAACCGGCAGGGAAAAATTTTGAATTTCACCCCTGGTTGGTGCTGTGGCCGTGAGGTGAGGCAGGTGTTGGGGAATTATGGCCTGGCTGCGGGAGCCCTGAGGTAAGCCGGCGTGGAGCTCGTGGGGCAGCTCCATCCCCCACCTCGCCTTGTGGCTGCGGCACCTGCCTATCTCTTAGCCTCCTGCTCTGCCGCAAACAAGCAAAAGTGGGCGTCCCGTACATGGAAAAAAAAATAAGGCACCCCCCTAAAAATAAGCCCTGGTGCTAATTTTGGGGCCCAAAATAAGACCCGGTCTTATTTTTGGGAAAACACAGTATTTATTATTTATTACCCTTAGTTTTGCAAATGGTTGCTAACTGAGGTAGTCTGTAAATGAGGAATGGCTCATTGTCCAGACATGTTGTTGTTGTCTGGTCTGACATTCCAGACTTCCCCCTCCCACACTGTATGGCAATCTGAGAAATGGAAAGATGGCTCTGGCAGGCCTGATCCATTTCAAAGTTGACAGTTATCTGATGTAAGTGACTAACACTCAACCTATAGCATCATACCATAGGTTAATAAGCCACTGGTTTCTCTAAATAGATTTGGAAAACACATTTCAATTTCAATTCTGTTATGGTCACTAGCCAATAAATAAAACAGAGATAAAAGAGGGGAAATATAATCAAAATAGATGGATGCTTACTTTGCTGAAAATCCCAGGATGGCATTAGCAAGAGTAAGCATGTGGGAAGCTTGGTTCCATTCAGATATTGAGGATCACAGGTCCTACAATAAATTTCCATTACCTATGCCAATAAGAACTGATAGGGAGCAGTACCAAAACATCTGGCAAGCAGGCTTACTCCATAAGCAATGCAAATATACCAGCTACACAACTGTAGTGTGATTTGTTTATTTGATTGATTGATTGATTGACTGATTGATTGATTGATTTGATTTAGACAGTTGTCATTCAGTTCCAAGATCTCTCTGTACCCCATCCCTCCATCTCTCTTTCTCTCTCTCATTAAATTTATATGGTGCCTATTTTATTATTTTGCTTAATGAAACTTTCCCTCTTAATGTGGGATTGTATGTCTTTTATCTGCAGAAACTGTGTCCTATATAGAGTACAGTACCTTAAACAATGAGCATGCCTATGTATAATGACAAAACATTGAGAAAACTGACTATTTTCACAGAGTTTTCAGTTGTAAACACAAAAGAAGAAAACTTGAATACTGCTTTTTCATTGCATGTTGAATGGATAAAGATAATAAGGCAGATGTACATAACCAGAATTCTTATTCTCTTACTGTCTGACATGAAGGACAGGACATCTCATCACTGCATAAAAAAGCCAATTGGTAGTTGCATGGAAATATGTCTTCTAGAAAGTGCAATTGACAGCAGACAGAAACAGCTTTCAGGATAGCAGGATAAAAAGAAAACATAACCCCAGGCTTGCATTCAAGATGAAGTGTGATTCATGGCAGGGTGAGCTCACATCATTTGCATCCCCTGGACAATGATAGTCCCTCCAACACAAACGGGATAAAGATCACAACCATTTTTATTTTCTAACTTAAAGCTAGAAAGATAGAAGCACAGAAACTGGTATTACACTGGGTCAAACATTTATCCTTATACTTTAAAATGATCCGCACCAGTGGTGAAATCCAATTTTTTTTACTACCGGTTATGTGGGCGTGGCTTGGTGGGCGTGGTGTGGCTTGGTGGGCGTGGCAGGGGAAGGATACTGCAAAATCTCCATTCCCACCCCACTCTGAGGCCAGCCAGAGGTGGTATTTGCCAGTTCTCTGAACTACTCAAAATTTCCACTATCGGTTCTCCGAACTACTCAAAATGTCCGCTACCGGTTCTCCAGAACCTGTCAGAACCTGCTGGATTTCACCCCTGGCACCAACACAATACTCAGCCTTCTGCTCTGTTGTGGCTACGAGCAAGCAGAAGTAGTGGGCCAGTGGACACGTGGGCTCCTGCCGCACATGGCTGCTAGTGCTGCCACCGCGAGGTAGTTGTCAGGGCGTGGATAGCCTGGTTGGGGGGGCCCTGAGGTAAGCCAGTGTGAGGCGCATGGGGCAGCTCCTTGCCTTGCCTCGTGGTTGCCGCATCACGAGCAACCAGATGGAATGGTCGGGCAGCCAGCTGCACAGGCTCTTAAGTAGGGCTTATATTGGGTTAGGGCTTATATTAGGCGCACATGTAAAAACATGCTAGGGCTTATTTCTGGATAGGTCTTATTTTCGGGGAAACGGGTGGTAGTAAAATGATTTTCCTACCAATGCATACACTTATAATCAAATTTCTACACCTAACAATAACGTGCACCAGAGTGAGAATAACAGTGGTACTGTTGCACAGAAGAATTTCATCTGAATAAGGAAGCAGCGATCCACATTTTTTGCAGCCCCCATCTGTCTATCTGTTTTTCCCTCCCTCCCTCCCTCCCTCCCTCCCTCTCTCTCTGTCTCTGTCTCTCTCTCTCTCTCTCTCTCTCACACACACACACACACACACACACACACACACACAGACAGAGAGAGAGAGAGAGAGAGAGAGAGTTAGTAACCATTTCAGTGGATGAATTGTGGCAACTAAATTAGGATTGTCTGTACAATAACACCTAATTTTTTCTTTTTCTGGCAATTACATACCAAAAAAATTCTAACAACTATACTTAATGTTTAGTCTACAACAGCAAAATAAACATCTGATTAAAGGTTACATTCTTTTTTTCTTATTAGATACTTTATATTTATTAAACTTAGATTATGAACTTAAACAGTTACACAAACTTTTAAAAATAAATGAAAGATTTCAAAATGTTGAACTGAATAAAATAGGTTTTCACATACTGTCACTTTTCAGATACAAATACTTTCAGAATACTTTTAAGATAAGTATAAAAAAAACAAGATTTTGGATTTCTGGCTTGACAAAACTTACTATCTGTATCAATGTTCCCTCTAAGCTGCGCAGCTGCGCGGCCGCGCACATGACAGGGAATCGCCGCACAACAGTTTCCAACTGCCGCGCGGCGATTTTCCATGTCAGAGGGAACATTGACCTGTATACCCCACTAAGGCACACTTATCTGCAGGAATATAATTTGCATGTAACAGTTAGCTAGTTATAAAATACATTTTTATTATAAGCAAAGGAAATTTTATATTTTATATAAAATATATATTCCTTTGAGTGAGAGGTAGTTTTGTCTAGTAGCTAAGGCAACAGGCTAGAAATCAGGAGTTCTAGTGCCTCCTTATGCATGAGTTGGCTGGGTGCTTTGAGCCATTCACACACTCTCAGCCCACCGTGTCAAACTAGGATGGCAAGCTGGTTGGTCTACTCCTGTCACAACCAATGGATCAACACGAGATTGATCGTGGGGGGGGGGAGCAGACCCTGCACTTGCAGGAAAACGCTAGAAGAAGAAAAAATTCCTTTGAGCAGTGTTGTCTTGCTCTAGCACATGGTATTTTTATTTTGAACATTATGAAAGGGATGTTTGATTTTTTTTTTAAGTATATTTATGTACTAAGTATATAGGGGAATAGTCAAGAGTTTGTGCTTGTGCTTGTGCTCGTAGTTTTTTAATAACTAATGACTTTAGTCATATTCCCTCAAAAATAAAAGCAAAATATTAATCTAATTTTTTTCCAATTAGAACTAATAAACTCTTAGTTTAATAGACTAATAGGGGAAATGGATGTACTTTAAGGCAGAATCTATTAAATCCAAATGGGATGTTATGTATATATATTTTACATATTTTTATAGTTTGCTAAATTTGTATCTAATGTTTACTAAGCCAAAGTCTATAATTTGAGAGTTTACGTACAAGTTTATTATTTAATACAGAAATAAGCACTATAGATGACTGGACTTTTTCTCACCAATCAAAAAGAAAGTTCCTTCCCTTTTCTTTTGCTCTGCATGATTGACTACATATCATAATGAAATAGTAAGTTCTTTTTGTTAATTTACTCTCAAAGTAAAATACAGCAGTATTAGAACCCAAAGAAGATTAGAGGAGATAGAAATAGACAGACAGACAGACAATTTCTGAAGTATCCTGAAATGTCTAAATAGCTACAGACAAGTTGTTGGATTTTTTAAAATATTCATTTGAGAATTCCCCCCTCTTTTTTCCTTGTCATTGTATCCTAGGAATGATTGTTCTTTCTTTCTTTCTTTCTTTCTTTCTTTCTTTCTTTCTTTCTTTCTTTCTTTCTTTCTTTCTTTCTTTCTTTCTTTCTTATTTCAATTCATTCATTCATTCATTCATTCATTCATTCATTCATTCATTCATTCATTCATTCATTGAGGTCAGTTATCCCATAAATAGAAGGGCACAGAGAAAGCCAAAATACTGAGCTAACTTTTGGAATAATACTTAGCTGATTAAATTTGCTGCTTCGATATTGGGAATATTGCTGATTCGATACCGATGTTGGGAGTTCAAGTAGTAAATGAATAGAAGCTATCCACTGACAGTCAAGTGAAAAGAAGAGAAAGCATGACTCAGGAACACTCTTTAAGAAGATTGCATTGTTTAGAAATATTTGGGTTCTTAGACTATGACTTATCATAAATGTGGAGAATTCTTAAGAACTTATGAACCACATTGCATTAAGGAAGGAAAAATAATTTATCAAGAATTTTAAAATCTTATTAAGAGGACTTTAAGCTAAATTGGAAGGGGAAAATACACAGATTCAGGCAGAGAAATGCTGAACATGGTTGCTCATAATGGGGAGGAGGTATAAGGTAGAAAATGGCACTTCAAATCCTCAACCCTGGGTTGTAGGGGAAATAGTGACATCCATATTCTCCAGTCTTAGTAAAGCAGTATATGGAGTTTATGTGAAAAACAGGAGCAACTAAAAAGCTTACAGTGGGGAAAGGTGAATATAGTCCTGAAAGAAATCCTGGAAAACTGGAGGGATTAGTGTTGATTGGAGTAACACTTTAAGGATAGTGTTACTAAAACAATAGCCTTTTGAACCTGGCTCATAGCCCATAAACCTAAGCTTTCTAGCCTTTGGCTGTCCCTTTCTTCTAATTGCTTTTGGAATATGCACCCACGCATTGCTTCCAAAAACTCTTAAATGTGCCAGAGATGGCTTTCTCCCATATAGCACTGCATATGGAGTATCATTAATGGATGAACTCCACAGCCTTAATAATACATCATTAAACCTTGTTTCCAGATATGGAATTTGCACACTGCCTCTTCCAATGACCTTAGCCTTCTGGCCATTTGCCAAGGCTACTGCATCTCGAGCAGCTAGATCCAACCTGTACAACAATTTAGAATTATTTACAATTGTTTGACTTGCCCCACTATCTATCAACCATTTGTCTCTGCTATTGCAATAGCTAACGTTTGCAACAGAAACCTGTCCGTTTTGCAATTGTCTTCCTTGCAAATAATTCTTGTCTTGCAAATGGTTTGTCCTTTGCAAACAGTCATTCTTTAAATGTGTTCTTTCACCACAAAGGAAGCACTTCTTTTGTTGCTGTTCTTGCTGCTTGCAAAGTCTTTGCTGGGCTGTAATCTGATCTCTTCTGCTGATAGCCAGTCTGTGGAAATTTCCGCTCTTCTCTCTCTGCTCCTTGGGCCCCCACCTCAGGGATTTCTCTTCGTGGCTCTTTCTAAAATGGCGTTTGTTCTCCTCAGCTATTAAACAAGCCTTTAATGCCTCCAAACGCAAGTCCTGCTCTGGCTTGCATTCAAATACTGCAGACACAATGTCCCAAGTTTCATCAAGGTTGTTTAACACCAACAACTCCTTTTGGGACTCGGGAATATTCATTCCACACTGTTCCAATTCCACAAACAAAGTTTGCATTTACAATAAATGTCTTTCCACAGATTCACCTGGTTGCAGACAGGCTCTGAATAATTTCCTTGATAATTGTACAATATTGCATGCAGACATACTAACATGCACATTTCTTAATTTCAGCCAGACCTCCTTTGTAGTCTTTAAATCAGCTACATTGAGAAATTGTTCATCTTCTAAACTCAAGATGATATAAGCCATTTCTTTATCATTCTTCCACTGTTCTCCAGCTGCAAAAGCCTGTGGTGGATTTACAACCATATACCACAGCTCCTTAGCCTTCAGGAAACATTCCATCTTTGCAGTCCAAATTATATAGTTCTTCTGTCCCAAACAAGGAACAGAGCTTTCCTTAATTTCAACAGCTGCCATCCTGCAAGCTTTCTCTCTGCCTTGTTCTCTTTAAAACACAGACAATCTCTTCAGCTTAAAGTACAATGCAGTCTTCAGTATGCTCTGGGCCCATAACCTATCAGAGTTTGTTGCAGAAAATTAAATCCAGAAAGCACACACAGGGAGACTGATGCATCAGGATTC
This sequence comes from Thermophis baileyi, assembly GCA_003457575.1. Lineage (NCBI taxonomy): Eukaryota > Metazoa > Chordata > Lepidosauria > Squamata > Dipsadidae > Thermophis > Thermophis baileyi. The sequence continues at coordinate 25,004 of QLTV01001474.1, forward strand.
ATTTAAATAAGAAACTTCTTTATATACAAGAATATATATACAATACCAATGTAGATTCTTCTTCAAGCAGTTACAAGCAAACACACAGGCAGGAGAGAACAGTTAGTTTCAGTTCAGAGTGGACTGAGCCACGCCCAGCCTTCTAGCTTCAGTTTCGATTCTCAGATGTGTTTAGCTCCTATTGGCTGACTTAGTTGCTATGCCTATTTATTGGCTGACCTTGTTACCATTGGCTCTCCCAGTTCATGAATTATCTGACATGATTGAAAGAAATTTTGAATTGATTGAAAGAAAGCTTGTTTTCCATAAGCTTATACTTGGATCTGTATATCTACCCATAATCGGAATTGTGTCTAAATGACACAATATCTAAATATCAATGAATATTCTATTAAGAAAATAGCAGTGAGGACAAGTGTTTTCTACTCAGAAATGTGCAGCAGATTTAGACCTGTTTTCTGGTTCAGCAGTCGATTTATTCTTAAAAGGCAGCTTCCTCGTGTTGGTGTCTTTAATTGATGGGGAGGAGAAAAAGATCAGTAGATAAGTTCTTTTTGTATCTAAAAGAATTTTAATAAGGCTGTCACTTGGGAAGATAACTGCAGTTCCTCTATCCCACTAGACAAATGAACATTTAATACTGACTTGAAAGGACAAAAGTATCATTTTATTTAAATGTAAGTTGCAGCTAAAATAGGGTTTTGCTTTTGTTTGTATATCACATAGATACAACTTTAGACTAGAACATAGGGACTAGAATATGTAATCTAGCTAAATTAATCTATGATATCAGGTTTTATATTTCCTGCTTCAAAATCCTTGTTTGTGGACAATGGAAACTGGTTTTTTTTTTAAGTAGTAAGGAAGGGAGAAACTGTGATTTATTTCCTTTGAAGAGATGTGCTCCTTTTGAGCTCAGAACAAAAGACACCCATTGGAAATAACACTTTTGCAGTTTTCCAAGTTAGTTGGAGCCAAACAAATAGCTTGTTTGATTTCTAGTCGAACAAAACTTGAAGCATTTCAAAGATTCCATCTAGAGAAAATTATGGGAATTTAACAGCTTTGTTCCCTTCTTTTACATTTCAGTATTGCAAGAGTAGCCAATTCAACAATTTACCTGTCACCCAATATACAGAAATGGCAGAGGTGGCAAGTAAGCAGTATGAATGGACAATCAACCTATTGATTGATGATGAGCAATTCAGTGGGGCTTTTCTGTGGTGGCATTCTTTTTAGGGAATGCCCTCCTACAAAGCCTCCTTTGGTACAGTTAGTCCTCAACTTACAACAGTTTGTTTAGTGACCGTTCAAAGTTACAACGACACTGAATAAGGTGACATGACCATTTTTCATACTTATGACCATTGCAGCATCCCCATGGTCATGTAATTCAGGTGCTTGGCAACTGACTCATATTTATGACATTTGCAGTGCCCTCAGGTCATGTGATAAACTTTTGCGACCTTCTGACAAGCAAAGTCAATGGGGAAGCCAGATTCACTTAACAACCATGTTACTAATTCATTTAACAACTGTGGCAAGAAAGGTCATAAAATGGGGCAAAACACACTTAACAAATGTCTCGCTTAGCAACATAAGTTTTGGGCTCAGTTGTGGTCGTAAGTCAAGGACTACCTTGTACTTGAATTACAATCCTTTCAACACCTTAGGTCAGAGCTTTCCAAATTATCTCAGTTCACAGAATTTTAGTGTCTCATTAATTTCACAGCACCTAAGCTAAAAAAATGTTTAACAGTATCATTTATTATATAATTACATCCAAGCAACTTAATATTTATGTCCTATGTGCCAAGATATCACAACACACAGTTTGGGAACTGCAGCTTTAGTAAAATGTCCTAGAGGATTTTTAGTAGCTGTTTTAAAAAATAATACACAGAAATGGAAATTCATTTCAGTCCAAAATGATTACAACTATTATTTATTGGAATATATTTGCATAGCTTAAGCCTTGTAATAGGGTTGGACATCACCATCCTCCCTTCCCATTCCACATTGATTTTCATGTGGTACTTGCTTCTTATCATGGCAACTGCAAACACTTCAGTTTTGCAAAGTTTTGTAAAAGATATTGTAAAACCCTGCTTCACAAATGGATGTCACAAAAATGTAAAATATTCACAGGAGTCTCTGTGAGTTTGCTGCAATATGCCAAGATATCGCAACACCCTGTTTGGGAACTGCAGCATAAGTAAAATGTCCTAAATGATTTTTATCTCATGAAAGATTCTTACCTCATGAACAAATGTTCTACAGAAATCTAATGATTACAGCTAGAATACAATCCAGTTTAGGATGGGAGACATTCAATTTTTTTTAATTAGCACATTAAAATAATTGGGAGTCAGAAATCCTGGTGATTTACGTCAAATGAACAATAAATTGAAGTAGAGACTTTCCTAATATTCTGCTTAGTTCCAGAATAAAAGCACAGTGTTCGAGTTTCTTCTGTCTGTTGTACAATGTCCTTTCTGGGGGTGGGGGGGGGGCTTTTCATTTCAAAATTCATGCTCAGGGTATCAAGAAGATTGTGCAGAACTATCTTTCTTCTAGTCTTACTTTTTGATGTACAATAAAAAGAAATGAAACTATTATCCTCTTTTTAGTTCTGCCTTCTTTGAAATGTGACAGAGAGAATGTCTCAGTATAAAGTGATATTCATCAAAGACTGCAAGTTATATTCAGGTTTCACTCAGCATTGTAAGTAAAAATGAAGATTAATAACTATTTTGGAAGGAGGAGGTTGCTGAAACAGCAAATTAGCCTTCGACATATAACTCAAACTATCTCAAACTATTGGAAATAAAATGGTTGGGAAGCCTGACATCTTAAGGCGATACTTCAGACTTTATAAAGAACAAAATTAGACAGAGATATTTTAAAGTAAAAGTCCTGCTAATAAATACATGATTTGTTGGGAGGAAGACCCTTTCTCTGTCCTGTACAAAGTAAAGAAAGACATATTTTGTATAATGTGGGGGGCCTGCAACAGTCGAAGCAAAGAGGAAAAAAAAGTAAAAGAGGGGAACTTTTCCTTGTGTTTTGAGTTTAGGTTTAGGATGGAAACGAAATAATTATTGCAGCTGAAAGTTAAGGGAAAGGTTACCAAAGTTTAAGGAGGTTTTTTTTTTAGTATTCACTATAATGTTTGAGATTAGAATTAATAAATCTTGATAAAATGGGGGGGGGAAATCTAGCTGTCAGGCCTGGGAGCCATCTTGGGCATTGGATCTTCAGGCTTGCCACATTTAGTGCTGTGGGAAACTGGGAGGGGGGATTGTATGGAGCTGGGGAGATATATAGTCATAACAACATTCCTTTCTCCGAGAGTCAAGGACATTCTGCCCTGCACCTGGAGGGGTGTGCCTAGGAGGTATCTCCAGTTGGGACGGTGCATTGATTGGACCATGTGATGGACATGTGGGTGCTGGGGCAGGATCTTGGACTTTCTTTTGGGTGGGGAAAACCTGGAAGCTTTCAGATTCGGGTTTTCCCAGATGTGCCAATATGACATCTCTAATAAAATGGAACTTTGAGGAACTTCAAGCCTCGGAGTCTTCTTTCGTTAGGGGTGTTACTTGGATCCCTGACACTAGCATGGATTTTAAATCAGGAATATTTTTTTAATAAATCAAACATTTTAAAGTTAGGCCTATTCTTTTTTTCACATGATAAAGTAAATTGTGTTGGTTAATAAAATATTTATTAGTAATTCTGAATTGTTTGTCCAAATATAAGATGGAAAAAAACTATTGGGATTTGCTTTTTAACACAGCACTCTATATCCGACTGAGAACATCCCTTAGCTTCCCAAACGTTGCCCATGAGTTGTATAATTATGTCTTGTAAATAAATAATATCCACTGAATATCAGTCACAGAATAGCAACAGTTTTGGGTCAACATTTGTTTTCAAACTTCGTTTGTTGATATCTTAGAAGAAGTGCATAGCTTACTTTGAAGCCACAAAATCATAGAAATGTGGAGTTGGACTGTATTAAAGTTTCCTCTAGTTTACCCTCCCTTTCTTACTGAAAATCCAATTAATCCATGTATGAGAGAGGTAGTATTGAGCTGCTTCTTAAAAAGCTCAAAAGATGAAGAATCCATCATTTCATCCCTTATCTTGTCACTCTGGAATTAATCTGTATCTTCATTTAGATTCTGTATTTTAGTGGCGGGATTCAATCAATCAGTTTGATTAAATCATAGAGTGGTGCAGTGGCCTTGAGGTGGAGCTCTCGCCTCACAATCAGGAGGCTGTGAGTTCAATCCTAGGTAGCGGCAGTTATTTCTTTCTCTGGGCACAATGAGTAAATATCAGCTGTGAACTCTGCATTGGCGACAGGAAGGGCATCCGGCCAGTAAACACTAATCTCCATTCAGATGTCCTGACTCCACCCCGATGCAAGAGATTACGGGGTCATTAAAAGACAAAAAAAATCAATCAATCAGTTTATTACAGCCCAATGCCAAGATACAATAAAATATGTAATAGTACAACCATAAATACATACATACAAAACAGAAAAACAATGATTGTAATAGGAACTTAAAAAGTAATTAAGAATATATATAATAAATAAATCTGAGCAGGAGGGCTTCAGCTACATTTTAGCAAGACTGCAATAAGTATATGTACTTGCATAGAACTCAAGCTATCTGATACTCTTCTCTGTTTTGTACTAGTTACTGCATTCAAATTATAGAGAAAATATTCAGGTATTGGATGATCTTTCATGGTTCATATTTCTTGAAATATAAGGAAGAAATATATTCCATAAATGAAACATCTGAGATCTTTGCTTTCCAGCCTACAACATTCCAGAAGAGGGTAGTGATTCCATCCTTCTATGAGAAAGTGTCACTCAGAGTCTAAGGGTATCACCAGTGGATTAGTTGGAAATATAGTCTTCCATTAATATAGATATAAGTGTATTAGAGATCTGCTCTGAATACTCTAACATCTGGAAAGGGGCCACAGTTGAACTGTCATCTATTGCCTGTTACAAAACTGAGTTTTTTGGGGGAGGGGCAGCTTCTAGTTGGATAATTTCAGAACTTCCATTAGCAGTATTCAGATTTTAATTTTGATGATAAAGATTAGTAGGTTCCAAAGGATATAATGAAAGATTCTCATGTGAGGAAGGTCTAAGATCCAGAAAGCATTAGTTAGCTCCTGCCTGTGGAATAGAGAAATTTTCTGCCTGAATAGTTAACAATGGCCGGCACTTTCCAGCAGGGTTCCCATCTACCCCATAAAGACAGGGACAAATATTATTTGGAGGACAATTTCCAACCATTGCATTACCAATAGTGCCTTGTAAGCTTTTCTTAAGATTTTCCAGCTTATGTATTATATTATCCTATTCATTCCTGGGCAGGAAACTAAAGGCACTGATAAGGCCACCTACCACTGAACCTGACACATCGTCATTTAGTGAGACTGACTGACTCCCACCACTAAGGCTAGGTTTTAGGGAGATGAAGACTAGCTGATATTTGGTAAAATTTTGGAATAGTTACAGGGTCATTAAGGCAGAGCTGAGTAAAGAATTAACTTATATTTTGCAAAATACTCTGGTGGGGAAGATTTGAAATGATCCTAAGTATGATCTCATCTTAAATAACATTAGAGGTGGGATAGTAAGCTAATTAAAAGACAACAAAATTCATTTCTGGGTTTGAGCATTTGGAAGCTGTTGAGCAGTACATAAATCTATAATCACAGAGAAGAAATTGCCTTGGGAGATTACAATTTCTCTACTGTAGTAGAATCCCAGTATCTCACAGGGAACTGTTGTAAATGTTCAACATGGGTAGTCCTCGGCTTACAACTAAAATTGGTACTGGGGTGTCCATCACAAAGTGATGCAGTTGTTAAGTGAATCGTACCTGATTTTATAAACTTGTTTGCTGCAGTCATTAAAAGAATCACCAGAGTCACTGAGGAAACCACATGGTTGTTAAGTAAATCTGACTCTTCCTGTTGACTTCTAGGAAGATTCAAATTGCAATCATGTGATTCCAGAGACTGCAGTCATTATAAATATATGCTGGTTGTCAAGCACCCAAATTTTGATCATGTGAACATTAGTACATTATAACAGTTGCAGTTACAAGATCGTAAGTCATGTTTTTTTCAACTGTTCAGGGAAATATAGAGAGCAATCTGTTGTGTCAGAAGTGAATGATTTAACTTGCAGGAATGTCCTCTTTTGTATCCAAAAAGACATTGGTACGTTTGAAGCCATCACTCATTGCCATTTTCAGAAAACAGGATTTTATTAATACAATCATTGGATTGTTGCACGGTTTTGTCAGTTTTTTTAATTTCCTCACCACTTTGGCCTTTATTTTCATTTATTTATTTATCAGATTTAGAGACTGCCCATCTCTCTACCCGAGTGACTGGGCTAGATATAATTAAAGACCGTACTGTGCTTTATTGGACTGCAATGTCCAGAGGGGTGTGACTTTGCAACAGTTGATTAGAGATAGATACTCCGATTATGAAAATTGAGAGAGGAATTGAAATAAAAGAAGAGACAAGACTTCCAAAAAAGGTAAAGGATGGTTGGGGAAATGCTGTGAGTCTATATATTCTATGGATTGGGAGTTCCTTATGAAGTTCACAAAACTGCCAATTGATTAATGAGCAAAGATATGGAAACTGCAGACAGCAAATTAGCCTCCTATAAAAGGTAACACGTTATCTAAATGATAAAAGAGTAAAACAATACAGTTCTTAACTTGCAACCATTCATTTAGTGACCATTCAAAGATACCATGGCACTAAAAAAGTGATTTATGGCTGTTTTTCATACAACCTTTGCAGCCTGCCCATGGTCACATGATCAAAATTTGGATGCTTGGTACCTGACATGTATTTATGATGGTTGCAATGTCACTGTCCCAGGATCATGTTATCACCTTTTGCAACCTTCTAACAAGCAAAGTCAATGGGGAAGTCAGGTTCACTTAACAACCATGTTGCTAACTTAACAACGGAAGTGATTCATTTAATAACTGTGGCAAGATATTTAAAATGGGGCAAAACTCACTTAACAACGGTTCGGCTTAGCAATGGAAATTTGGGGCTCAGTGGTCAAAAGTCAAGGATTACTTGTACAAGTATTTTGAAATGAAGAAATTCTTTGCAGCCAACTGATGTGTATTTTGTTGAAGATTTAGGAATATTTCCTCTCTCCAGCATCACCACCACCAGTGCCACTGCCCTGGTCTTCCTAGTAATTTGCACAGAGGAACTAGGCTCCTGGGAAAGAGTCAATAGAAGCTTGTGGCTTTTGTATCCAGTCTGAAAGATTCACAAGTCCTTGGTGTTGCATTGGCAGTCATCACTATGTGTCTTGATACCCTTATGGAATTAGTTCAGAAGCCTCTCCAGGGCATATGAAGTTCACATATTCAGACTGTCACTGCAGTTTTGTTAACTGTTAAGAATGGTTGGCATAGTCTTTTGAAGCTATTGAAAGTTTGGCCCCTGCCAGATGTCTTCCCATAGCTGAAGTTTTATTGATGTAGTGAGGCTTTTGGTCTGCCAGCAAAAAACCAAGTGGAAGCACTTTTTGTAATGCCACAGGGTTTTTTTAAATTTTAGTCAAGACTAATCTCTTTGAAATATCCTTTATTTGTGTTTGTCCTCAAAATCACATTTGTGAGTGAGAAATATTTTTTTAAATGTTGTTTATACTAGTTTTAGCATATTGAAAATTAGAACATACGACCTTTGGACTTTTCACTAGAAGTAATGCCATTGGTATTTTGGCTGGTGTTTTCTGGAAGGCACAAAAATGTCAGAGCGTCTATAAAATGACACAAATTGCCATGTGCTTTACAAGGAAAAACTGACTTCAATCTTTGAATAAGTGCTCTGTACCAAAAATCAGTTGTTGATCCTCACAAGGAAAAAATGAAGTTGCAGACAGTTTATGAAAGCATGCATACTATTGTGCCATAGAGGAATTTACATAAAATATGTAAATTATTTCTAGTCCATTCTTTCTTTTGGGGTAAATGGATTATTTTATCTGTAATCATTACAATGTATTTACATAGGTTAATAATGGCCCTGTCAACTTCCTTTCCAATAAAAAAGTTGATTCACAGATTGCAAGCTGACAGTTTCTGTAATTTATTTAATAATTGTAATTTTGTGAGCTAAAGGAGAGCAGTCAACAAGGGCAGTCCTAATTGTCACCACATGTTAGCAGAAACACAGATCATACATTAAAAAAAATTAAAATAAATAATTTGTGCTTCTAAAGTAACTTTAGCTTACAAACTTTTGGCCTTGCAATCTGTTAAATATGCATATAGAACCATTAGTCTGCTTTCTTAATTCATTTTGATTTAATGTCATTGCAATATGAGCTTTTTTATTCCACTAAGCATCTAATACTTTTTCCTTTCCTAAACCAAAACATTATTGCAAACTGGGCTTGGAGTAAATTACAGCCAGTATCCTCAAGTTGGTATATGTAGCTTGGTCAAGTTGTCAGAGCATCTAAGATAGTCTTTCCCAAAAAAATTTCTTCCATTATCCTAAATCACTCAACAGAAAGCCTACTCAGACTTTGAGGACCACTTACCATTGGTAATTTAATTGATTTTTGTTTTCATAGGAATACTTTGAAAGATTTCTGAATACATTTTAGTATCTGGGGCAATCTTTTAAGTTAACTTAAATGTCCCTGTTGTGATGGGTAATTGTGATGGGAGGCTTGGATTTTTGATTGGACGCTACTCAATTAAACAGATGGGCAGCTAAATAAACAAAGAAACAAATAGCTCACGTGTTGCTAGCCAAAGAAAAATCACTACTGCCCAAGGATGGAAAGCACTGGTCTAAGACAAAACAAAAAAACATAATGTTCTTTCTGTTCCTGAAACTAAAATTTTACACACACACACACACACACACACACACACACACACACACTACTACTATTTTATTACTTCCTAGATCAACTGTCCCAAATGTGACATTAGTTTAAAGTACTTAGGTTGGTCTCATAGTCAACCAGATTTTAGGCTGGATTTGACATTTTTATCCCATTTTATTTATCAAACCTTTTCTTGGAATAGGTAGGAAGGTAGGTAGGTAGATATATAGATGATGGATGGATGGATGAATGGATATCCTTGACTTACAACAATTCGTTTAATGACCGTTCAAACTTACAACGGCACTGAAAAAAGTGACATGACCATTCTTCACAATTATGATCTTGGCAGCATCCCCATGGCCACGTGATCACAATTCAGATGCTTGGCAACTGCTTCATATTTATGACGGTTGCAGTGTCCCAAGCTCCCACAATTCCCTTGTGCGACCTTCTGATGAGCAAAGTCTATTGAAGCCAGAATCATTTAACAGCCGTATTACTAACTTATCAACTGCAGTGATTCACTTAACAACTGTGGTTAAAAAGGTCATAAAATGGGGCAAAACACACTTAACCAATGTCTCACTTAGAAACATAAATGTTGGGCTTAGTTGTGGTCGTAAATCGAAGACTATCTGTATAAGTAAGGTATGGTATAAGTGTGTGTATGTGTGCATGTGTATGCATACATACATGCATGTTTACACCATACCATACCATAACACACCATATCATACCTTACTTATACCTACACTTTAACTATAATTATCTACTTTCTAAGTCCCTTTGAAACATTGACTGTGTATTTGCTTAAGTTCTAACCTAGTTATCTATGCTATAAAATTCAATTGTATTATTCTGATTCTTTCCAAATTGAATCATGCCATCTGTTTCTCCAATTCAAATTTGATTTTATTTTCATTCTGAAAATGTTTTTTTTAATCAGAAATGTTTAATTTTTAATCAGTACTCTCTTCAGATGTTTCATTAAAGGAACAAAAATTAATTTTCAAACTTTCTAGACAATAAGTTGAAGCACCTAACACATTATTGCTGCCAATACCATACACATCAAAATTGTTTGTGGCTTCTGTTTGGATAGTCTTAACTTCTTTTCTTTTCCAATTGCCTTGTGTGCTGTTAATTAACAAAGTAAAGTGAAATCAATCTAGACAACTGCAAATTAAATAATTGTCAATTAAACAGAGCAGACCATGGTTAAAGAATTGTTTAGAGTTTAAGACACAGGAAGCATAAGACAGCTCTAAGATCCATTAATGTGTGTGTGTGTGTGTGTGTGTGTGTCTGTCTGTCTGTCTGTCTGTCTGTCTGTCTGTCTGTCTGTCTGTCTGTCTGTGACACATGTATCCCACAGAATCTGCTAAGGACTCCTGGTTTTTGTTAAGAGATTAATTAAAACATCCATGGTAGGCAAAATTTACATTTGAACATAATCCAACCATTTTGATAGAGCCATTATCATAACTCTCTCTTTCTTGTAGTGCCATGAGGTATGCTGCGTAAAACTGATCCTATGTAATTGGTTAACAGTCTCCTGTTCTCGAAAGGGAAGTGACCCAAAGAGTTGTTGTTTCCTCATCTTCTCCCCCTCCTTCTTCCTCTCCTTTTAATGCAGCTGCCCTGAACAAGTTGAACAGATGGAAAATCAGGAACAGTGATGGTAGTGATGTATCAGCTGCTGTTAGAACCAGGCGGATTATTGTATCATCCATGGAATGCAGAGTCAGCAGCTGAATGGCCTGGATTTCTCGGCTTAAATTGAAACATTCTGAACATGCTTCAGAATGAAAAGAGAAATGACTCCAGGAAATACTGTAGGTCTAACCCACATTTTCTTTTCTTGAACCAGATGTAGACTGGAATACCAGTAAATGAATCTGCAAGCAGACATTCCACTAAAGGAGAATATTTGTAGCTCAGGGTTGAAATGAGGGATCCTTGGTATTCTCTGAGCTTAATTGTTTTCTTGCAGATATTTCATTACCCAAACATCATCAGTGCTAATACATCAGTGTATCATGCCTAGCACTAATGATGTTATCTAGTTTGGGTAATTAAATGTCTGCAAGAAAGCAACCAAGCTTTCAGACATTCCACTCTACACGTATCTCATCAGGTATGCTTGAATGATGGTCTTTGGTTGCTGGTTGGCCAACGCTTGGCCAGTGACAAGCAGGAGAATTAGTTCATGAAAACAAGGGTGGAAGCATCATGCATGGCAGGGAGGCGCGTATGAGCTGACCCCATTTCTCTCCTAAACCAAGTGGCCTCATGCCATTGTCAAGAAAAAGTCTATCTCAAATGTACTGCAACAATTGCAGGAATGTGGAATATCTTCCTTGAAAATTGTAATAGAAAAATATAATTAGAATAGCTTCTCAATGAAGAAGGGAAAAAATCCAAAAAAACAAGCTAGTATAGACCCATGATGGCGAACCTATGGCACACGGAGCCATATCTGAGGGCACGCGAGGCGTTGCCCTATGTCAGCTCCAGTGCGCATGTGGCACTGGCCAGCTGATTTTCGGCCTTCCGGAGGGCGAGGGGAGGCTATTTTCGCCCTCCCCAGGCTTCAGGAAAGCCTCCGGAGCCTGTGGATGGCGAAAAACGGACCCAATGGGCCTACCGGAAGTTCAGAAATGAACTTCCGGTAGGCCCATTGGGTCCATTTTTCGCCATCCACAGTGCGATCTGCGCGAATGCACAGGGGGTCAGTGCGGGGGGGGGGTTGTGGGTGCATGCACGGGGGAGGGCATTGCATTATGGGTGTGGGCACGTGCACTATCGCATGCGCGTGCGCCCTTTTGGCACCCGAGCAAAAAAAGGTTCGCTATCACTGGTATAGATACTAGCTAACTATGGCAAAGGGAAAAATGGATTTTATGTCAATAAACAATTGATGAAAAGCTTTAGGGGTCAAGCTCTCAATGTAGAAGAAGAACCTTGTTAGTCTATGATGCAAAAAAACCAAACAAAAAACCAAAAAGAATATGACAGCATCTTTACTGGCTAAAATGTTGGAGACATTAATTTCTTGCATTTAGTTTGAGATTTAACAACTTTCTGAAATTGTATGATTGTTTTGCACAGCAAGGAAATACTAGGTTATTCATTAATTTCTATTGTTATTGCCAATCATTGCAAACTATTTTAAGGATTATTTAGTCCAAAGGCAGGGCATCAGTTTTCTGAACAAATAAACACATGAAAAAAGTAGATAATGAAAACTGTAAAATGGCATTCGGTTTCTCTTTTCCAATAGTAATATTCTAATTGGATATTACTAAGAAACAAAAGTAAACCTAGCAAATATGACCTCATTACAAAGCTGCTATTACTTTAGTCCGTTTTAAATTAAACTGCAGTATTTTTACAGCACCATCCAATAATATCTAGCTTAGTTTGACCTTATTTTGAAGCACATGGATGTCAGCTTCTCTGATGTACTAGCAATATACCATTAGAATTGACTCTGACATGATTATCTATAATAAACTTGTTATAGATTAACAATGTGGAATAGGGTACTAAGTTGCATCCCACATGGAGTGAGAGAGGGGGGTATATACATTAGTCTAACACAATGGTATTTTTCTGTAGAAATGATGTATAAGAATCATTGAATAAAAAAGGTATTAACATTTTTAAAGGCACCAAATATGTTCCCATACACGATCCACAGTTATCAAGCAATGTTATTATATAGATTGTCATTAAATGTGTGTGTGTGTGTGTGTGCGCGCGCGCGCGCGTGTGCGCACATATGACTTTAGGTCACAGGGATTGTCTGGACAAATCCCTGAATTTTTCTTGGAAAGGGTTCGGAAGTGTTGCCCTGGTTTACTTCCTAGGGCTGAAAGAGAGTATCATCCCACTGCCATTGTGCCTAAAATGGAACTAGAATTCCCAGTCTCCTGGGTTCTTGTGCTTAAATTTCTTCCTGAATTATACAATTCAGAATATTTATGATCTCTACAGGAATTACTTGCAGGCAACTTGAGTTTGTCACTGTACAGAGTCACATGTACAGTATGTATAGGGAGGTGTCTTTGAGTTCTGGATTAGACTCTACAGTTTTTTTGGCAAGATTTTTTGGGAATTGGTTTGCCAGTGCCAGTGCACCTAGGTCTGAGACTGGCTCAAAAGGCTTTGTGCTTAAAGTGGAACTATAACTCCCAGTTTCTAGCCTGTTGGCTTAACCATTACATCAAACTGGCTCATATAAGCATCTAATCTCCCTCCCTCCCTCCCTCTCTCTCTTTCTCTCCCTCCCTCTATCCCTCTCGCTGTCCCCTTCACCTCCCCTTTTTCTCCCCCTCTGTATGTGTGTATGCAGATGAATGTTTGTTTACAATCCATCTGCCTATTTACAACTCGTATGAGGCTATATATTAATACAATGCCTTAATCTAACCCACTTAGTTTGTTTTCCAGCCCATGAAATTTGGTTGAATTTTACAGTAGATAATGATAACTTAGTTTTTTTCAGTGCTGTATAATGATAGACCAAAGGTGATGACATTTTAATAACAAGTCTCCAAGGGAATGTTTTTGTTTGCTTGATAATCTAATTATCATTTTTCAGCCCTTGATTATTATGTTAGATAGACGCTAGGTAATAATATTGTTGATTGTTCAATAAATTAAAATGCTGCTTTTAAATGTCTCAGATAAATCGGATGCTTTGAATCTGGAGAAGCTAAAGGAAATTCTGCCAGAATAACATGTTTGTGGGTTCAAGTAATGTATTAACTATATTGCTATTTTAGACTGATAAGAGTAAATGTTTAAATATTCAAAGATTCATTGGCACTGTTCTCTAACTTTAAAATTAGGCTTATTGCTAATTGGCAGATAAAAGTATTTTAACATATTTGTCCAATATACATTTAATTTTAAAATACACAAAGTTTGGCATTAAGGAAGATAAGTTAAGCTTTTTCTAATTTGCATAAATAAGCAGACTTAGTATAAAGAAAATTGGGTTCCTTTCTCCATTTTCTTTCATCCAAACTTTCTGACAACCATACCTTAAACAAGCTTATAAGTAGTAGTTAATGTCAGTCTACTGGTATCCAGAATCTTTTTAAGAAAGTAACTAAGAATTTATTGGAGGTAATGTGTTCCCCAAGAGATAGCTGGTGAAATAAAGTAGCATATGAAATTGCCACTATAAGTGGTGCATATTTAGCTGGATTCCCTATCAATTCATTTATTGTGAATTGCATTTTTATATTGTTTGTATAAATAATAAATAAATAAAAAACATTTGGAAAAAAATTGAGATAGACATTCTGAGGGAAACAAAGCATCCAACTATCTTTTAAAAAGCCAGTACATTTTAATTACAAAAAATACTGAATAAGTAAAATGTGATTAGTGATAAAAATGTGTATCTGCATGCGTAGTCCCAGTACAACCAGGTGTAGAAAAAAATTCATGAGCATAGCTGGTTATAACAATAACTAAAGAGAGACAGTACCAGTATTTCTTGCTCTCTACATATCTTCAAGCTTTCCACAATCATTTTACTTGAGAATCAGGCCCAGAATTTTTTAAGGACTGATAACATTTTCATTGGTCCAATCCAGGGGTGAAATGCTCCCGGTTCGGGTGTGCCTGCGGGTCGCCGGACAGCCGGTAGCGACGGAAGCGGGAGACTTCGCCCACCCGCCGGGCGCCACCATTTGGGTTCTTTTACCCTCTGCGCATGCGCAAAGTGTTCTGCGCATGCGCAGAGGGTAAAAGAACCCAAATGGTGGCGTTCGGGCGGGTGGGCGAAGTCTCCCGCTTCCGTCGCTACCGGCTGTCCGGCGACCTGCAGGCACGCCCGAACCGGGAGCATTTCACCCCTGGTCCAACCCACACATATTTTCTTAAACTATATAGTTTTTAAAATCTCTTAAAGAAAACTGTTATATAAACTTGAGCTCCGATCCAGTTTACCAGTGAAACATAATCTTTAATCTCATCAGAATGAAAATACTGAGCTTTTATAGATATGCTTTTCTTTTCTTTGTAGGCAAGACTGTATAGAATGGTTCACTCATTGTAGTAAGAATTTCTGTCCCTTACCTAGAGATGTAGAAAAAGTATACTCCTATTTTTTTCCCCTCATTTCACCTTCCTTTAGGTCAAACATGCTTGATAGATCATTTCTCAATAGGATTAAAAGGGGCGGGACTGTATGTTGAAGAGAAAGTTATTTAAACAGATGTTTTAAACTTCTATGGGTATCATTTAATCAGTGTATAATAATATAGTATGTTGTATGTGGAAGCCTGCCCTTAAATGCAGTCAGTCTTGAATAGAACTGTGACAGTGCTATTTCTATGTTGTTAATTTTTGAATGGCAGGAAGTGGTGAATCTTATGGTTGACCACCAATGGAAAGAGAGTGAGTGGACATTAGCACTCTGGTCAAACCAAATGTTATTGGCAGTGTACATGGTCTTGGAAGTGGCCTGTGGTTTTTGGAACTGTACACTAGAGAAGCGTAACTAGAAGACATGGTTAGAAGACTCTAATAAAAGAAAAATAGGAGTTTTGAACAAAATAATCCAAAACTAAATATTTCTCAAATTCCTTCGGTCTTTTCATGAAGTTAACCAGAATATTAGCATGCAGTATCTGCCTATGCCTAATAAAAACATGCAGTTAGTCAATATGTATTTCACCCATAATTCAGTATAAAATATGTAACATTATTACTATTCTAGGTATAAGAATTTAAGGGACCTGTTAGAAATATGAATATTGGTTTAGTAACAAAAGTGTAAAACGTTATATATAGTTATGTAGATAAATATAACAATTGTATTTATTAATCTTAAACTTATAACAGTTTGCTTAGTGACCATTTTAAGTTACAACTGAAAAAAGTTACTTATGACCATTTTTCACACTTATGACTGTTGCAGCATCCCCATGGTCACATGATTTACATTTGGATGCTCGACAGCTGATTCACATTTATAACTGTTGCGGTATCCTGGGGTCATGTGATCACCTTCTGCAACCTTCTGACAAGCAAAATCAATGGGGAAACAGATTCACTTAACAACCGTGTTACTAATTTAACAACTACAGTGATTCATTTAACAACTGTGGCAAGAAAAGTCATAAATTGGGCAAGACTCACTTAACAAACAAAGTAGCATAAAATTAATAAACACCCAAATATTTATTGTAGCCAGCAAATCAAACAATTGGGACTATAATAAAGCAAGAATTTACATTATTGACTTAATTGTAGATTAAGCATTGTTTAATGAATATGTAAGCTTAGCATTTTCCCATTTTGCCCTTGCCTTGCTACTTTAGTATAAATATTGGTATTTATACTAAACTATAAATACCATAGTTTAAGATATCCTGGCTTCGATAGTCAATTAAAGTTCTCTATCCATGAAATTCTTTCTTTCAGATATAGAAGCTTCCAGTCCTAACATAAACATACATTTAAGTAATAATATTAATTACAACTACTACCACAACAACACAGCTATAAGCACTAATAATGCATACCTAAACTAGAAACATAAACATAAACAATAGTGCTAATGGAAATAGTACATTCAGTTCAGTACAATGGATTCACAGAAGTTAAGAGTGCTTACTAGAGATGGATTGATTCTTTGCTGACTTGGAATTTATGCTCTTTCTCATCTGAATCAAAATGTGCCTTGCCCAGAATACCCATTATCTAGACGCCATTGTCCCTGATCTCATTATAATAAAACTGCCTGATTTGATAAGTGTGTTTACCAGGCTTATTCTTTGTTTAGTGATAGATACAGTACAATAAACCCAACCATTCTACAGCACTCAACAAATCAGATTAGTCCAGAAACTATTCTTTACCACAAGATGTCAGAAGTTTGCTTCCAAACCTAATGGTGGCTTTAGTGGTTGAAGATGGGCTGTCAGCCAGTCTGTGGTTTGAAGCTAAGGCAAAGAAATAGAAGGAGAAGAACAGAAAAACTAAGGCAAAAGATTAGTAGGCTGTTTTACATTTTTCCTGTCGTTAAAGATGGCTGATAAATTACCTTTCTTACAGCTGAAGGATGTAAAGGAAGAAGTCTGTTGACTTTTTATTCTGGTGAAGAAGAAAATCTCTGTCAGTTCAGCATAGCTATACACTTGTCTAAAGTGCAGATTTTGGTAAAAAGAATTAGGAACCAAAAAACTCCCACCCCACTACACTGTAGGATAATTTTATTCCTCTTCCAATGAAGCAGACCACTTCCCAACCAACATGTTTTTCCTGTGAATTACTATATATTATGTATAATAATAGCTCATTTACTTTGACCATGACAAATAGAAAGCAAAATGTTTGGATTCTGAAGTTTCCCCATCTCATTATTTAAGAATTTTATGTTTCATTCTAAACAGTAACTGTAGATATTTCCTCTGGTATTTCCTCTATGTTAAGGTATGTCGTGGAAAATATATAGAATATTTTTAGCAGGAAAGTTTCTTGTATTCCATACGAACTATTTACCTTTCCATAGATATCTGCCCCTTTATTAAACAGGCTGCAATGTTTATGTACTATGTATAAAAGGCTTCAGCTTATTTTGAAAGTTCTGTGTCCCTTCAAATATTTCCTTCTCTCTTTCTCCATTGTTTTGTGACACCCTTTAGATCCTTGAGAAACTCAGGTTAAATTCCTAGCAGGAAAAGAATGGGTATGCCTGCTTTATATGAATCTCGATTAAATATTAATGCTTGATCTTGCAGAAAAATTTATAATCGAGCAATTGACTGGAAGAATCTATCTTAGTATATGTCCAGTGAGTTTAAATAAGGTTGAGTTGGCATTCTCCAGAAAATCAAGAGCAGAACAGAATTTGCATTTAAATGAAAGATTAGAGGTTTCCACTTTTTCTTAAATGGTAAATGATTCTAAAAGGTATGGTAAGCTGTCTGGTAAGAGGTCAGCTGATATTATTATGTACATTAAATATGTGATATTGGTTTACTCTCTGCTTCTATTTTATATGGGAGCTAGAATTTATTATTTAACCTTTCTAAAGCCCACCATGATGGTGATCATAATTTATTTTATAATCTAGGTGGGATTTTTTTCTTCTTGTTGTCCTGACTCTCAGAATGTAATGTCATATCAAATGCAGTCATTTTGAGAAGCATGTTTAGTCTGTTTTCCAATCCACATAGAAAAACCTTTATATCTCTTGTAATTCCTTGCATTTTTTTAAATAAATGGCAGCCCTCTAGACACCTTATTTAATGAATTTTGAATGCCACTCTTAAGTTTTGAAAACATAAAAGAGATTTCTTTTAAAATGCACATATTTATTGTATAAATGCAATGGCATACACTTTACAAATGCAAAATTATCTTAGGCTAAATTTGAATTTATCTGTTCAAATTTATTTATTTCCATTTGTTATGAAAAAAATCTGCATTGTGATCTCCCTTTTCAAATAAAATCAGAAGTGTTAAATAGAGTGCCCTATGGAATCTCAAAAATGGGGACATGAGAATTGGAAGGAGAAAACATTATGCAACAAAAAGTATTTGTGATTTCCATAAAAGTAATAATACCTTTTCTGATGCTGAATTTTGTTACCTAGGTAAGAATATAATTGCATGAGACAGTGGCATATGCATAGACCTGAGTTATTTGCACAAGCAAAACAAACACTGGTTCATTGGGAATTGTTTTATGGAGTCTACTTCAGTGCACCATACTGTATATACTTGGATGGATGGATTTTCTCCATTTTCTGAAGACTTTTCATAGTCCTTGACTTATTGGCAAGGTAACAAATTTGGGACTGGAATTTCAGTCATTAAGCAATAAGGTCATTAAGCAAGGTATCATGTGGCAGATCTGATTTTACAACCATTTTTATCACAGTTGTTAAGCAAATCTCTGTGGTCTTTAAGTGAATCTAGATCATCCAATTGATTTTGCTTATAGAAAGTCAGCTGGAAAATCGCAAATTATGATCATGTGACCTCAAGGCACTGCAACCATTGTAAATGTGAACAAGTGCCCAACTTGCAACCTACTACCTATATTCCAAACAACTGGAAGAAATTGTAGTGTGAATCTAAGGACATAAGCACACAGAGCAAGTTTCAGTGACAATTGTTGGACTGAACAATTAACATTGCATATTACACCTTCTCCTTTTGGGCTTTTCAGTTATTTATCTTATATCCTGATTCAATAGAATTCAAGTTTCAGTTAATATATCTCAATAGAGCAATTCGGAGTTTATGGAATACTATAATCAAAACAGACTATATGTGATTATCAAATTGCTGGGTTTTTTAGACACCAGATTCCACTCTGACATCACCACTCAAATATTAACAACAAAGTAAATAATTGCTTAAACCTTAAAATATATCTATAACACTGAACATATTTTAAAAATTGAACATGTTTTAAACACTGAACATGTTTTAAAAATCAGCTTCTTTGTGAAGCTTCTTTGTGAAGCTAAAAATAAGCAGAATAATCTCAAGTCACCTATTTTATATGATGTGGTCCTCTCTACTTCATTTTACATACTCATTTCACCACTCCAGTCCTCAGGACCAAAACACATTAAAAAAAAAAAAAAGCTGTCTCTGTTCTGTGAAGGTTTGCTTGCCTCTGGCGTAAACTATATCTTTGTTTTCAGATTCAATGTCTTTGGAATGTCCTCTTTGTTTTGTTGAGGGGGCTGTCTTCCTTCTTGCTTTAAAAAAAAGCCTTTAAAACACTTTTTTCTCAACAGGCTTTTGATTGTTGCAGTTGCTCCTGTTTTACAGTAATATTTTTGGTTTTAAATCTGGATTCTATTATAAACTCCTGAGATTTAAGTAGTGTGCAAAACAAAACAAAATAAATAAATCCTGGTTCTCATCTGGAAAGAGAGATGAATTTAGGGAATGCAAAAACAGGAGTGTTAAGTTTGGATCAATCCCTGAGTCCAATTTTTATCTGTTACATCCTGTAACAATATATTGGGAGATTTCTTGTTTTCCCCAAAACAGCTGTTTATTTTTCTCTGCCAGATAAAATTAGTTCAAGGACCTCTTTGGGAAAAAATGCTATCTATTCAAGATTTCTATTTACTAAGGATTTGTTTTGTTGTTGCTGCTGCTGCTGCTGCTGCTATTATTTGAAAATGAGTTTTGTAAAGTATCTGTTCCTCTGAACCATTATAATGTTCTGAAATAAAGAGGACCTTGAATTTAAGAAAATATCCCTTAACAGGAAGAGTGTGCAATCAATAAATATGTTTGTGTGTGTGTGTGTGTGTGTGTGTGTGTGTATGTGTACACACACATACATAGGACAAAAGAATAATATTAATATAAAAAGTACTCATTAAAATTAATTACTTCTATATTAAGACATCCTATTTATAAAATTAATTTAACCCTGTCTACATATATCAAGCACACAATCACAACCATACCAAGAGAGATTTTTTTCCCCTTAGTTCTAGCAGAATGAGTAAAGAGAGAAAAGAAGAAAGAAAGGAAGACCTTGGATGACTATTGTAATGAACAAAAAAAAAAAAAGAGTAACTATCTGGGGACAGAAAGAAAAGGGAAAGGTGAAAAATTAGTTTACAAAAAAAAAAGGATACTTTATTAGACAAATAGCTCTCTCTATGCAGTGGCTAATCCAGGGTAAACAATATAAGCAAGCATTCTTTAGAAAGTTAGCATAGGCTATAACTTTTCATCTTCTGCCTAGTTCTGTGATGGCGAACCTATGGCATGCCACCCCAGGTCAGATCTCCGTGGCGTTTCTTTCGTGAACTTCTGTTTCCCTGCAAACGGCAAAACAGAAGCTCTACGAAAGAAAAAGATCTTACCTCTTGCCGCACTGCCAGTGTTGGGATGCCCCGCCTCCTGCCGGCCAGCTGGTCTTCGGGTCTCTGCTGCGCATGCAAGCATGTCTGCGCATGTACATGTAGATGTCCATGCGCATGTCCGTGTGCATGTCCGAGCTCCGTTTTCGCTGGCCGAGGCACCGTGGGCCATTCCTTTTTTAAATCACAATAATGGTAACTAAATGGAAGAAACCCAAGCTTTGGCAAGAATGACTCTGGAAAACAAATTAATCATCTCTTTTCTAGTTAAAGTTTCTTTCACTTTCTTTGACCCTATGTGTTTTCTATTCCTATTTTAGTTTTTGCAGGAAGTGACTTGGTACAAATGCCTTTGAGACTGAATGAGGCCTTGCCAATAGCTATTATATTTTTTTAATAGCAGTTTCTTTCCATTCACCTCAGCCCCTCTGTTAAAATATTCTTTTCAAGGCTTCCTGGATTGAGTGAATTATAATACGTGCATTCTTGCTATAGTACTTCTCATTGATTGCGTTGACTGGGCTGATCAACAGCAAGCATAAGTGGTCCAGAATGCATGCAACAACTCATTCATTAATTCTGACTGGTCTCAAAATAGTAAGTGGTCAGAACTGCTTCTTCACATATTCTCTTTCTCTTTGTCTAATGTAGGGCTTCAGTCTCAATTCAAATTCAATCTAAGCGGTGAATAAAATTGTCAATGAAATTTCCTAATTTCATGCAAACCTCTCAAGGACAACTGCTGAAATCATTAGAGCAAAAAAAGCAAGGTTAATTACATATTCATTATGTACCCCTTGTTTCTAATCTTTCTTCTTCTCAAGACACTGCCCTGATATATTTGCTGTACCTTCATGGTGTGTTTCCTCATGTGATGGGAAGATACTAAAGATGCACATGTTTGACCTAGTGCTTCTAAACAGTCTACTTGCAGTATTATAAAAGCACTAGCTCAGTCCATGTAAGGTGCTAGGCAAGTTTTAATTAGTCGGTGTATTTCCCTTATAACTGAATTATTTGTTGATGTCGTCTTAGCTGTTTCCAATGAAGTTGAATGACATTGCTGTGCTAATTGAGTGCTGGGTTTGAAGATATTCTCTATTAACTCTGTCAGGTCCTTTGTTAATTTCCCTACAAGCCTAAGGTCTTTCCAACAGGAAAGGTCATTTGCTGCATTTTCTTCAAAGAAAGGAAGCAAGGGGAATGAGAAGTGCAGAATTTGTATTTCGGGGAGGGGTCCTTTCTTCTTACAAGTTGTGGAGATTATTTGTATATAAAGGCAGCTATACTTTCCCTACATACTAGTCCAAATCATTCTGTGCAAAGTTTTCTTACAGTTAAATATTTTCATTTTCATTTCCTGCAGTTAAGTATTTTCAGGCGAAAATTATTTTTAAAGCATTTAATGCAAATAACAAATTATTTTGATTGTTGAATGCTCAATGGATTTGCTGGTGTATTATCTTATACACCCAGATTGTGGAACTTCCAGTAATGCATTCAGTCCTTGTAGTCTTATCAGCGATAATTGTTGAATATTTCTTTTAGTTTAGCTTGGCTTTGTTTGTTTTGATTAAATATTTCTGACAGGGATTGCTCTAAAAGTTTGTTTATTCACTATTAAGTTTAATTTGCACTTTGCCACAAAATATAATACCAGACTGGATCTATGATGAATATTGTTCATTGATCCTTACACACATCCATCCATTACACCAGTCAGAATCCCATAGCTATGGAGAAAATTGAGCTCACTTTGGGATGACTATGACCAAGTTCATTTATATTTGAGCAGGGATGTGATAAAGTTCAGGAATAACAGTGGTAAATCTGTCTTCTCTAGGAATGCATCAAATTAAAGAACATAAAGAAGAAAAAATGTATGTGACCAAAATGTGATACAATGTGTAGTTTTGTAGTGAATAGCATAAGTATATGCACTACAGTGTTCAGCTGTGTTAGGGCTATCAACAGACTCAACAGAGAGGAAATACAGGTTATGCTGTAACACTTTGTGGATGGGTATCAGAGAAGACCTACAGAAAAATATAGTCATACTTGGCTAGACACGATTATATTCTCTCTGAAACCATTGCCTCTCAATTTGGGTAGATCTGAGTTGGAGAAGTTAAGTTGTAGTCTACACCTCAAATTCCATTCAGATGTAGATATTCTGAAATTTTGGACCATTTGTTCTTGGGGTAGGGGGTTGGGGTAGGTGTAAAGATCAGAATGGATGCCTTAAGCCTTTCCAAGGTTTAATTCATTAATGGAACCCCTTTAAAATCCTAAATTCTCCCTATCCTGTAGATTTGTTCTGATTCGTGGATGATTTAAGGGACAAAAAAGTTCCTTCAGATTTTTCAAGACTGCTCATTAACTTCTTCACAATCTTCAGGGGAAAAAATGAAAATTTTGGCTCCCCCCACAATTGTGATATTACAATGTTATTTATCCATCGGTCTTTAAGGTCCCCAAGCCTAAAAGGTTGGCCATTCTTGTTCTAAAGATAAGGAATTCTACTGGAATTTTATCAACTGTTCTAATAACAACCACAGGCTATATTAGATTAATATAGCCAATATGCCATTATTCAAAACTTTGGGAGTTGGATGTGTTGTGTTTTGAATCTGAGCAGAGGGCGACTGGTGAAACCTTCTTAAATCAGCTGAGCCTTTTGGAAGAGTTGGAGAGTGGCTGCATGATCCCAGGAAAAGATATATTTCAGTTAAGGAGGTGCCAATATTGTGTCCACTTCCAAAGCTCCACTATATATTTTCTTTAGCTTCTTTGTGGATACTGTATACTGACTCGTCTCCACTTCAGATCATCTATTCACCTTCAAATCTGAAGTGTAGCACATTCTCATTCACTGGATACCTCTCACAGACAGGAAAATGAATGCTAGTGATTGTGAAATACTAAAGACAGGATGAATAGGGAGGGAATGGAAAACTAGAGAAGGAAGATGAATGGAGTAGCACAGGGGTGTCAAACTCGCATTGTCACAGTGGCGTCACGTAATGTATTGCAACATTTTCCCCCTTCGCTAAACCAGGCATGGGCATGGCCAGCGCATGACGCATCCAGCCCGCAGGCTGTGAGTTTGACAGCCCTGGAGTAGCATATTCTGGAAAACACCATGAGTGGCTTTCGGAAACCCTTAGCAGGATTCCAGGTTCCCACTTGTAAATAAGAAAAACAAAATATCTTTGACTTCTTTTTATCTTCATTAAGAATCCTATCTTATCTCTTTATCTGATAGGTGCATTTTATGAAATGGTTCAGAGCTTCCCTCGAGTGGAGGAAAAAGTGCATATGGACTCCTACAGATATAGCCACAGATGGAAACGACATTCGGAATTGCTCAAATCAGTGGACACCAACAGAGCCAGCATAGGACAGGACTCCTCAGAACCTGGAGGTTTTACAGATCTACTTCCTGATGACACGCATGATAACACTACGCAAATTGAGGTAGTGGGCTATTCTCTCTTGATGTTGTTGACTTCAGATAGCTGCACAGTGAGCAATGATATAAAACCTCATTATCAACCCCTCACAGCTTTCCCATAAAAGAAAGCTATTTATCAGCCAGCAAGTACAGGCATTTCAAAATATTATATACCAGAGCAGGGAGCTGGCCCAATCAGATACTATCTTACGGGTGCATAGACAGTAGGTAATGCAACACCAAGGGTATAGCTTTTCATTACAGCAATGTTCTCATCTCATCTGATTAAGTTAGTTCATTCCTGTGCCACACAAACACTGTGCATACAAACATAAACAAAGATATATAGAGAAAAGGAGGGAAACCTTATCCATAAACCAAAGTCTTAATGCATTTTGAGAATTCTATTTTCTTTCTATATGCCCAGTGAGTCAGAAAGAGCAGGTTAATGTGTGCAACTTACAAAAAACTCTTGAGATGTACAATAATTTCTGTGCACCAACAAGCTTTTGCTCTCTTATTATATCCACTTTGTTCTGGTGCTTTATCCTTTTCTGAAGGCTTAACTCCAAAATAAAGAATCTCACGAATATTTAAATCACTTCCATTATACTTATTGTACATCCATGGATGTCAACTTTCATGTCTTAGGAATTCCAGAACAAACTTGAAGTAGAAATGTGTATGTGCATTATGCTCTTGTGCATGCACATGTGTGTGTTTATTCATAATAAATGTCTTTTTATAATAACCAGTTTTTATCCTATAGATTTAAGCTCATTAGTAGTTCTGCAATGACAATTTCAGCTGCTCTCCTTTCTCATATTTAATGTTTCTATGAAATGAGATTCACGAGAATCAACTCCTTGGTATAATGCAACACAATGTAATATTATTTGGAAATGCTATGAAAAGATAACCATTTCAAATTTCTGTTAACTCTTCTCCATTCCCTGGCTTCATTATCATGGTTACTTTTCCTTTCTTATTTTTTGTTTCCAGTCATTATTAGAATCTTACAAAGAATAGGAATTACATTACATTTGCTTAATGAAATGTGAGGGTTTTTTAAAAAGTTTCAAGAAAACACAATTATAATTTGTTCGTCATTGCAATTGCTGCTCTGTAGCACCTAAATTAATTTCCTATCACCATGATGGTTTGGTTAATTCATACAGTTCCATGAACTGATTTCTGATTCCATTTGCAATACACAAAACTTTGCATTGTATTTTAACAAGCTATCTGTCAATTCCATACCTAAAACCATCTAGCGTAGTCAACTTAGAACCACATTTGGGACCAGAATGTATACTGCTAACAAGGTGGTTGTTAAATGAATTGCTCCTCATTTTACAACAGTTGTCAAGTAAACCATGTAGTTGTTAAGCAAATCTTCCTTCATTGACTTTGCTTGTCAAAAGCCAGTTGGGAAAGTTACAGATCAATACACTAGGATGCTGCAACTGTTGTAAATACATGCCAGTTGTCAAGTGAATTTTGAGCACATGACAGTGAGAATGCTGCTGTTTGAGAATCATATAGTTGTAGACAATATATGGAGCCTGTTCATTAAATCGTTGATGTCACTTGGCTAGTTAACAGCAGACTGTGAGTTATAGTCCCATCTTAGGCACAAAGTCACCTGGATAACCTTGGGTCTGTCACTTACTCACAGCCATAGCACAGCCATAGCAAAAACAAGGACAAGTGATTTCCAAAAACGTTGCCAAGAAAACTCCAGGCACACCTCCAAAGATAAAATATGAATAAATATGCATGCATACATTCACATATACATAGAACAGAATATACAGTAGAATTGTTCTTAAAAGAATAAGCTATGTAAGGAAGAAATAGAATTGTGTTTCTAATCTCCGGAGGTCAAATCTGCTTTTTGTAGTTCCTGCCATTTTTATTTAGGTACTTAGGCATATCCCCAAGGAGGGGCAATGGGTTCAGAATAGTGGGTGCCATTTCCAAAAAGAGGCACAGTGTTTATCACCTGAGTTGTGCCGAAATGTTGATCCTGTTGCCCTATTTTCCCATGAAGTCTTCTTATATTAGCAATAGCAATAGCAATAGCACTTAGACTTATATACCGCTTTACAGTGCTTTACAGCACTCTCTAAGCGGTTCACAGAGTCAGCATATTGCCCCCAACAATCTGGGTCCTCATTTTACCCACCTCGGAAGGATGGAAGGCTGAGTCAACCTTGAGCCGGTGAGATTTGAACCGCTGAACTGCTGAACAGTCAGCTGAAGTAGCCTGCAGTACTGCACTCTAACCACTGCGCCACCTCGGCTCTATATTCTCCTTTAGATTATAAATTCCTGAAGACATATTTTTCAGGGGTTGTTTATTTTTTTAAAATGTTCAGGTAAAATACTTATACTGAAAGATTCATTCTGAATTCTGATATGAGGGATAGGCATTTATTAAAATATTTTACTTTATACTACATGAAGAACTGTTTCATATATTTTGAAAATTGTCTTGCAACATTGAAGATGAATAAAAATTGCAAAAAAGATCAATGTAATCTGCCTATTTGTCTAAAACAACCCTTGCCAATGATGAAGTCCTCCAGATATTTAACTTCACTTCACAAAATTCTCCTTGCCCCAATGACATTAGCTGATAATGCTGGCAGTTAAAGTATGTGCAGCGAAGAGTTCCAAGGTTATGGAAGGTTAGCCTGGGATGTGCAGGATTATGGCAGATCATATTGGCATTCACAAATTATCCATTTTTGTTAGGGATAATTTCAAACACGAAAGCCCCCTGGAGTTATTAATAAAAAGAGCCAACCTGAGCAGATGCAAATTACTAGTTCCACTGAGAAGGAAATAGCTCTTTTTCTCTCTCTCTTCCCTTCCTACCCATCTATCAAGAGCAGACTTTGCAGTCAGAGTGTAACTTCAAGGCAATTAAGCTGTTGCACTTCTCATTTTAGAAATCAAGAATTGGAAGGAACAGATAGCAATCAGTGGTGGGAGAAAAAAAATCTCCTTCTTGCCTTAAAATCTCAGAGTTAATTGCATATGGAAGCATTTTCTAGTCCCACCCTTTCCTTGCTCTTCAAAACTGCAAACAGCTGCAGATCACCTTCACAGTTCAATTCACAAAGTAACTCAGTTATGCAATTTTATTTTATTTTAAATGAGATGTATAGTTGCTTCAAATTTTATTAACACAAGTTCCATTTAGATGGGAAAATGAAAATGCAACACAGTGCTATAATGAGCAAAAGTTGGTTTATTTTGTTCTTTAAAGACTAGAGTCTGCCACTAGCTGATGGATTCATGAGGTTTGCAAATTCCAAAATTCCTTGCTGCTGAATATTGGTAACAATTGGTCCTAAGCATCAATAAGGCATTAGATTATGTACCTCTGCTGCAGCCTTTTCATATTTTCCCTACATGTATATACTACATACATAAAGAGAGGCAATGAATTATATCTGTCAGCTTATACCCAATTTTCCCATTTCAGTGTCAGTCTAAATCAGCGGTTCTCAACCTGTGGGTCGCGACCCCTTTGGGGGTCGAACGACCATTTCACAGGGGTCGCCGCGCGCGTTAGCCCGCCATTTTGGTGCCACCGTCACTACAGAGTGAAAAGGTCCCGGTTCGGCCGTGATTGCGGGTCGCCGGACAGCTGGTAGCCTGGACGCCGCCATTTGGGTTCTTCTACCCTCTGCGCATGCGCAATGCTTTGCGCATGCGCAGAGGTTAAAAGAACCCAAATGGTGGTGTCCGGGCGAAGTCTCCCGCTTCCGATGCTATCAGCTGTCCGGCGACTGGCAGGCAAGCCCGAACCCGGAGCATTTCGCCCCTGGTGCCACGCCCCCTTTGTCAACTCATCCCGCGCGGGGAGGGGGGTGCGGCGGGGGGGGCGGCGTCGT
>QLTV01001474.1:54160-72790 GCA_003457575.1 Thermophis baileyi
TCCCGGCTTCGGCTCCGGGACCTTTGCGGGCCGGGAAGTGTCGGGGCGCGCACCTATGGATGCTTCCCGGCCCGCAACGGTCCCGGAGCTGAAGCAGGGAAAGCGAGAGGGGCGGGGGCAGCAGCAACCGCGCTCCGGCAGCGTCGCATTCCGTGTCATGTGCCGTCCGGGAGCGCGGTCTCCGGGCTGGCGGGGGCCTTCCTCACCGGGCGCTGCTGCACCGGTGGCTCCGCCCTGCCCAGCTCCGCCCGCCGCCACTTCCCGCGAACTTCCCAGGAGACGGACGGAGCGAGGGGCGGGCGGGAGCGCGTTGGCCCAGTCGTCGCTCGGCTTACCTTCCTGGCGAGGCTCGGAGACCGCCCAGCACGCCCATCCGCCGGCCCTCCACATTCTGCCTGCCCCGCCAAGGCCCCCGCCAGCCCAGAGACCACGCTCCCAGACGGCACATGACGGGACGCGATGCTGCCGGAGCGCGGTTGCCGCCGCCATCGCCCCTCTCGCCTTCCCAGCTTCAGCTCCGGGACCTTTGCGGGCCGGGAAGCGTCGGGGCGCGCACCTATGGAGCTCTGCCGGCCTCAGGCTGTTGCTACCGGTATGGCGAACCACCTGCCGCCCCCCTTGCCCCTCTTAGCGCCCCCCTGCCGCCACCCTTGCCTCTTAGCGCCCCCTAAGTCATCCCACCGCCCCCCAGGAGGTGGTACCACCCACTTTGGGAACCACTGAAGTAAAAGGTGCTAATGAGCAGTTATGTCAAAAGCCAGATTATCTCTATTCTACAGATGAACCAGATGATCAGAATGACTGTCCTCATAGTAATCAGGAATCTTCCCGTTCCATTGTTCTGAGGGCAGCCATTTTAATATATTTCTCTTGGGGAGTTACATGTTCCAGCAAATCTAAATTATGTAGAGAAGATCTGCAATTCACAATAGAAAATATTGTGGACCAAAGACCTATGACCTCATTTAGTATCAAGGCTGTTCCTCAATTTTCATTATTTAATTTTAAATAAAAATTAGTATGGATAATTTAATATTTTAATTCTTGCTTATCCATGGAGCTGGGCAATGATCTTTTGGAAGTTAATAGTTTTTAGGGGTTTAGTAGTTATAGAGCAGATGCAGCTGAGATTTTATGTTTTTTAGGACGGGGTGACAATAGGTGGAACTTTACTAAGATTATCCTAGTTGACGGTAGAGTTTTCATGTTTCCTGACTCAAAATGGTGAAAAAACAAAATCTAGTGGTGCTGTCAGCTTTGGCTCTGTCACTTGTCCAATTTGTTGTACAGTAATTTCCAGTGAACATATCATTTGATTTTAAGTGCAAAACATCTGGAAAACATCAGGTGGCCTCTTCATGCTGTTAGATCACCATGTTGGTGCTTTCAATTCACATCATATTTTTATGAGAAATGACACCCAAAGGCAATCCATTCAGTAATCATAATCAGATTCTTGATTCAAACCTAAGTGAAAGAAGGCATTTTCCTTATAAAGACTGATTGCTCAGTAATGAAATGGTAAGAAAAGTGGAATCTGTTCTTCAGTATAATATATTGATGCTTTGAAGAATAGAAGCAGCATAAATTAGACCATGTTTTAATTGAAAGCAAGCACTATTGATATTATTCCTGAGGCTGAAAAAACAAATTAGTCTTTTTTTCCTTGGGAAATTGTTGTGTTATTGCTGAAGAATTCCTAATGTTGTATTAAACCAGCTTTTCAGGCTATTAAGAATTTATTCCAGAAAATTACCTTCCCATTAAACAGAAAATACAATCTATCCTATGCATAAGAGAATTGTCTGGGTTCAGGTGTGAGAAAGGTATAAATGAGCATCTCTGGGTTTAAAGGACTGTGAGTGAATAAGAACAATTTTTGCCTTGTCACAGAATTAAAAGAGGAGGTTATGTCTTACCCACAAAGATTTTTTACCTACTATACCCTTCAGCTATTTGGGGACAGAGGGATCCAAATGTGTCTCTGCAATATGTATTTTACTTTGTAAACAAAGATCTGAAACTTAAATTTATTCAATCATGCTACTAAATAAATACAGTTGGTGCTAAAACTGCAATTCATCTGTGATCGCAATTTATATAAAGTGTTTTTGCAGTCCAGATGATTTTCTGTTTTACTTCTAGGCAGCTAATGCACTAATATATCTCTGTCTTGTTTTCCTATTGGCTTTGTTTTCCTACTGAACATATAATTAAAATAGTATTGAAAAATATGCTTGGTTGGAAATCACGTCAGCTAGTCTCATTTAAACACCTAATTTTGGAGTAAAATAGTAAAACAGCTTAGTAGGACTAATTTATAATAACACAATTAATTTTATTATGAAAAAAATGGGAATCTTTGAGATTAATTAAGAGATAACCTTCAAGGTTTAATGTTGTATGTTAATAGAGTATTCACTTTAGTAAAAATTGATATGGTAGTCTCAAAATCTGCATCAGCATTTTAATTCCTGTTCATATAAAAAAGCGCTGCACCATTTTTTCAGGAGTTTTATTCAGTAAGTAGCTGGTCCAGGACAGCTAAGTAGGCAGGGATAGAACATAATTGTGATTTTGTTTAAATTAAATTTGAATTGTTTCAACAAGTGGTAACATCTGATTGAACTTGTCTGAAGTTTTTGTGTAAAATTTTGAAATAAGAAATTTAATCAAGATTGCCTTGGTTGATATATGGATGGGACATGGCAGAGATCTAGCTTAGACTGAAAAGTTCTCCAGTGTAGTTGCGGGATAGTCCAGGAATGGGTTGTTACAGTCTGATCTTCCCAGAGACTGAGTCAAAATTCTTCAGCCACGCCTCCTTGCCTCTCTCTAAGGCCCCCAGTTTTCGACTCAGTCGGCCCGAGAGAGATGTTTTTGGAGACGGTTGTCTCTAGACTTCATTCCTGGACTATTCTCAACTGCTGATCAGGTTTTTCCGAGTCTGTTTTCTTTAAAAGCGAAGTGGTATTTCGCTCCTGTAATCGCTTCGCTAGTGCAACGGCCCTCGCCGATCGTGCTGGCTAGTCCAGTCTGGCTGGCAAGGCCGCCGATCCTTAAAGCCCGACAGTCAGCGTAGCAGGGTTTTTTGCCTTTGGACGCTCCCAGAACATTGAATGAATCGGCCCGGCTGCATATTAGCACAGGCGCTGATAGTTAAATGCGCTGCGGCGCGCCTGGACTCCATTCAGAGCGGCGCTAGATGCTCCCTAGCCATTGAGTGAGTTAGCCTCGCTGGGTATTTCACAGCCACCGATAATTAAACGCCGCAGCAGCGCCTGGATTGAAGCGCCTAGACTCGCTTCACAGCGGCGCTGGTTGGCTGTTTAGCTGCCCCTCCCTGGCTCGCCTAGGTCGAGAAAGCGGCATAAGGTGCTGGCTACCCCTAGGTTCGCCCTAGGAACGCCGCCCGTTGGAGCAGCCTCCTTAATCTGCTCGCATGGGTGCTGGCTACCCTGGTGTATTCCAGCAGACCCGCCACCGCATTGTTTTCCCTCCTGTCTTCGGGGCTGCAATTGGAGGCCCAGGGTCCCTGCCTAAGATCCTCTGAGCATTACCCTCGTTGTTCACACACACACACACACACACACACACACACACACACACACACACACCTCCTATAAGCTCCTGAGTGACTGTATCGTCGCCACAATTCAAAATGGCTGATCGCTCCGTTGTGAGGGAGGAGCAACATATTTCAGCTCCCAAACCGAGCGCTGAAGCCTCGGTCTGCAGGAAAATGACCTGCAAGTCTTCTAAAGGAAGAAAGGGCAAACATGTCTACAAGGCTGAATTAAACGACCAGGAAAGGAGACAAAGGGCTCTGGAGAAACAAGTCTCCAGAGCTGAGAGACAACAGACAAGGAGACAACAGACAGAGTTAGAGAAGTTGTCAAGCTCTAATGAGCCATCTGTTTCCCGCCCTTTTCTGCCAGAGCAGTTAGCTCATTCCTCTCAGGCTCCTCCAGCTTGGTCACCAGAGGGCGCTGGTGAGCTATCCCCAACTCCAGCCTTGCTGGATAGCAGGGAAAGAGATGAGGAAAATGATCCTTTTGCTTGTCAAATAATGACAGCATGGCCTCAGTCTACCTATGATAGGCCTTGTGCCCCAGAGACTTCTTATACGCCCTCAGCGGCTGGCTCACGCCCTGAAGCCCATCTGTCAGATTTGCCTGATAATATTAAACAATTGATTTCTCAGGCAATAACTAAAGGCATTGCCGCTGGATTACATCAGCAACGCTCAGCTTCATTAATCTCAGAATCTCCCTCTCGCTCTCAGCAGCAGATTTCGCTCTCTGCAAATTTAATGGAACTTCCTCATCAGTCACCCAATCACTCCATAGGTAGTGATGATTCCTTCTTGGGAGAGGAAACCCAGAGAGAACTAGACCTCTCTGACGATGAGGGGATATCCCCTGACACCCCCGCCTTCACTGGGCTTTTTCCCCCAGGGCTGTTTAAATCTTTATTACATAAAGCAAAGGCCACAGCCCGCTTAACAGAGGATTTACCAGCAGCTGAGCCGGTGGCATCTCCTCAGGACCATAGTCAAGGCCTATTTTCTGAACCCATAGCAGAACAACAATTCATTCTGGCTCCCAAACTATTTCTGGATGTTGTCCAGAAACAATGGGCATCCCCTTCATCGCTCCCCACTCCAAGTGGGAACGACAAACGATTCTATGGCATGGCACCAAACCTGTCCCAGGCGCTACAACTGCCATCAGTAGACAGCCCTATTGCGGCCCTGTCTTCTCCTTCCCCTTTTTTGGCTGGAGACATAGCTGACGGCCTGAGGGCAGAGGACAAGAAGTCCGAATTGACCTTAAGCCCACCAGGCCGTGGCCTGGGCAATTAAAGCCTCTACTACGGCATCTTTTTTTAACCGCACGTCCCTACTTTGGCTCCGCCAAATGCAATCAAGGGTGGCTCCCCAGGAGATTCGCTTGCATCAAGATCTTAATAAATGTATTGCAGCGACTCAATTCTCTGCGGATGCGACACTAAATGCCGCCAAATATGCCTCCAGAGCCCTGTTCTCATGGTAACTTCCAGGAGGCTACTGTGGCTCCGTCAGTGGCAAGCTGACGTAAAATCAAAGTGGAGGTTGGCGTCTGCTCTCTATACAGGGGGCATGCTGTTTGGCGAATCCCTAGACCCAATCCTGATTGAAAATAGAGAGAAAAGAAAAGTCCTGCCTTCGTCATCGAGGCGAACGGACCGTAGAACCACCTCCTACCAGAGGTCGTCCTTTCGGTCCAATGAGCTGGAGGGTCCATTCCAGCAGAGGTTTTACCCCCAACAAGCAGACCGTCAGGCAGAGAAACATACCTTTCGAGACAAGCCACAGCAGTTTTTTCCCAACAAACAGCCATTTCGAGGAGCGGGTAACCGCCAATCCCGTAGACAGAAATGACTCGAAGGTCAACCCCCCCCCATTGGGGGCCGCTTAGGCCTCTTTGTAGACCAGTGGATGGAAACAACAACATACAATTGGGTTTTAAACACTGTGAGGTTGGGTCTCTCGCTGGAGTTCCTTTCCACCCCACCGAACCACTTTGTACAATGTTCTGTCTCCCAAAACAACATCAGGCGGGGCCTCATGGAGGAGGCCATTCAGCATCTCTTGGAAATCCAGGCTATAGAGGTGGTTCCAGAGGACCAGTGGAGGCAAGGATTTTACTCAATCCTCTTCATTGTACCAAAGTCTTTGGGGAGGAGGGTGGAGAGCGATCTTAGACCTAAAGAGCCTGAACTCCCACTTGGTCTACAGGAAGTTCAAAATGAGTTCCCTCCAGTCTATTCTGCAGGGAATTTGGCCCGGGGACTTCCTGACCTCATCAATTTAATGGAGGCGTACCTCCATATTCCAATTCTGCCAGCCCATCGCAGGTTCCTCAGGTTTTATTATGCAGGGAGGCATCTTCAATACAGAGCCCTGCGGTTCAGCCTGGCATTGGCTCCAGGTGCTTCACAAAAGTCCTGACCACCTTAGCAGCCCACCTGAGATCCATCCCAGTGAGACTGCAATGCCACCTGGACGACATCTTGGTCCAGGCCTCTTCCCGTTCCAGGGCAAAGGAGGATCTAAAAATAACAATCCGGGCTCTGGAGGACCGTGGTTTTCTAGTAAACTACAAAAAGAGCCAACTGGTTCCCTCCACTCTCATGACTCACCTAGGTGCGATTATCGACACCAGACATGGGGAGGTTTTCCTCTCGCAGGAAAGGCGGGACAGCATAAGGGCCTTGATAGTTCAGATCCAGCAAAACCCCAAGGTCTCCATAGCCTCCTTGTCCAAACTATTGGGCAAGATGGTATCTTGTATGGCAATAGTGCCTTGGGCCCGATTACATGCCAGGAACCTTCAGTGGTTCCTGCTTCCGTATCAGAGGGCAAACTTCTCCAGTTCTCTAACCAGGGTTAAGGTTCCCTTACCTGTCATGAAATCCCTCTGCTGGTGGGCATCCTCAGCTCTCAACAAGGGATGTGTCTTCAGGGAGCCCTCTCGAATCATGCTCATGACAGACGCCAGCCTCTTCGGCTGGGATGCACTCCTCCAATCCAGAGTAGCTCAAGGTCGCTGGTCTCCAGAGGACCTCTCCAACAACATCAACTGGTTGGAGTTGAGGGCAATTCATCTGGCCCTGCGTCAGTTTCAGGACTTGGTACAGGGGCAGCATGTCCTTGTGCTGACCGACAATGTAGCAGCAAAAGCTCATATCAACCGCCAGGGAGGAACCCACTCCAAGCCACTCATGAGGGAATCCTTGAGGTTAGGGTAGTGGGCGGAGAACAACATCCTCTCCATCAAGGCGGAGCAAATTGCCGGGTCATCAAATGTTCAGGCAGACTACCTGAGCAGGATTACAATGGACCACGCCGAATGGCAACTCCCGGAAATTCTGGGACATATGCGACAGGTTCGGGTGTCCGACAGTAGACCTGTTTGCTTCTCAGTCAAACACTCAACTTCCCCGTTTCTTCACGAGGTTTTTAACTCCGGGAGCAGAGGGGACCAACGCTCTCCGCAGCATCTGGCCACCCGGCCTCCTATATGCCTTTCCACCGCTTCCCCTGATACTGGGGGTAATCTGGAAAGTGATCTCAGAAGAAGCAGAGGTGATCCTGGTCGCCCCTCACTGGCCCAGGTGTCCGTGGTTTGCGGACCTGGTCAGTCTGTCAGTGTCACGACCATGGAGAATACTTCCGGAGAGGATCTCCCTCAGCCAGGGGGCCTTGGTCCACCCAGAGCCACAGTGGCTCCAACTGACCGCCTGGCACTTGAGGGGGAACTCCTGAGGAAGGACAATTATTCCAGCAAGGTCATACGGACTATTGAGGTGGCCAGGAGACCATCGACCATCAAGATCTACAATGCCACCTGGGCTAGTTTTGCCAGATGGTGTACCAGAGGTCACCTTAACCCTGCTTCCGCTTCTGTTCCACAGGTACTGGACTTCCTACAGGAAGGACTGGACAAGGGTTTGTCGCACAATACCATTCGGCGACAAGTAGCGGCTCTATCCACGGTACTGACTGGCGGCAGATGGGAACCTCTCGCACGCCACCCTGTCATCTGCAGGTTCATTCAAGGTGCTACTAATTTGCGACCACCAACAATTCACAGATATCCTTCTTGGGATTTGCCCAAGGTGCTGCAGGCCCTTACAGCATCTCCCTTCGAGTCTTTGAGGACAACGAGCCTCAGATATTGGACTCTTAAGGTGGCTTTCCTGGTAGCAGTTACCTCAGCAAGGCGCATTTCCGAGATGGTGGCCCTATCCATTAGGACGGATCTCTGCGTCTTTCATCTGGATAAGGTGATCCTCAGACTGGATCCCTCCTTCATCCCCAAGGTGAACTCCTGGTTCCACCGGGCCCAGGAGATCATATTGCCTAACTTCTGTCCATGGCCATCCCATGCCCTGGAGAGGAGGTGGCATACCTTGGATGTAAGGAGGGCTCTTCGAGTCTACATTAAGAGAACGGTGTCCACCAGGAAGTCTGAGGCGCTATTTGCCTCTTTTCAGCCAACATTGTTGGGCACCAAGGTGTCTTCCTCGACCATAGGTTTTTGGATAAGGGCGTGTATCGCCAAGACTTATGAGGTGCAGGCACTACCATTACCTAGACGCATCACTGCACACTCAACAAGAAGCACAGTCGCAACTGCTGCTTGGGCGACGCAAGCCTCCCTAGAGGAGATATGCAGGGAGGCTACCTGGACTACTCCTTCACCTTTCATTAGGCATTATAAATTGGATGTTTTCGCATCCATAGAGGCATCCTTTGGCAGGAGGGCCTTACAACAGGTGCATTTGGCCTTGGGGGCTCCAGACCCAATGGCTACCCGCCCTTAGGACAGCCAGGCTTTGGTATGTCCCATTCCTGGACTATCCCGCAAGTGCACTGGAGAAGGGGTGTTGGTCTTATCTGAATGCCTTTTCTCAGTGGGTTGCAGGATAGTCCAGTCCCACCCTGGTGATCGTAGGATCTGGAGCCAGGAGTAACTAATATCTTCTTGGAGACCCTTTCTTTCAGTTGCAACATCGCCGAAAACTGGGGGCCTGAGAGAAAGGCAAGGAGGCGTGGCTGAAGAATTATGACTCAGTCTCTGGGCAGATCCGACTAACAACCCATTCCTGGACTATCCCGCAACCCACTGAGAAAAGGCGTTCAGGTAAGACCAATGCCCCTTATTTTAAAAAAACAAAGCATAATGGCAAACCATTTATGGACTGTTGGCATGAAAACATTGTTGTGTATCTCTGAAGTCTTTGGAAATCCAACTCAACACACAAGTATCTTTACTTAATTTAAATTTAATTAAATAAAATACATATTAATTAAAAACAGGTTCCCTTAGTGATGACTTTGAAAACTAAGTGAAGACTAATTTTTCCAGAGGACCTTTAGGGTGTGATTATTCCCTTAGTATTTTATGTCTTTCTATCATGAATTGAATTGGTACAGTATGTTTGGTTTGATTTATTAAGAATTTGAGCCACTGAGCTAAGCCCTGAGGGTTGGATTTAACCCAAATAAAGATCTAATCTTCCATAGGTTTAAACTAACTCTTGCTTAGATGTGTTATAAGAACACCACAATAATTTAATCTGGTCCTCAAAGAAAAGATTAAAAATGTTATAAAAACACATTTGCCTATTACAAAAATTGCCTAGCTGGAAGTACAGATATGGCAAACTGCCCTTGCCAAGCTCACCTGTCTGCCTTAAGGAAGGAGCTGATGATGTAATGAAGCCTGAAAATATTCTCCTGGCCCAAGAGCTTAAAAAATTATAGGCATTCTATAAGAAAATAGATCGTGACTTTTGACTCAGTTGATGTGATTGTTTGGAATAGTTCTTATCATTAAGAAATGCTTCCTGATATCCGATCAATTACCTGTATATACAACCACTGAATATAACTTCAACATCTCTGAATTAAAATTGTGATAGCATAATTTTGCCCATGTTTGCCATCTTCTCTACTAAATGCATTTTTCTTACAAGTTTTAAAAATGTTTAAAATTGATGAGCATTTTTATGAAGCTGAAAATCAAGCTTCATAAATGAAGCTGAGTCCTGTTTTGTTTCTGAGCATAAATTCAAGGTTCTGCTGCTTATCAATCAAAATTCTTTGTAGTTTCAGGGCCCACCCATAATCTGCTCCATTGCCAGCCTTCCCATCATACACAATATTCTAGTCATGCTGCCCTCTTAAATAGTACCACCTCCAAAGGTATGGCAGAGTCAATCATTTTCAGCTGTGGGTTTTTGTTTAGATACTACCCTGTTTCCCCCAAAATAAGACATCCCCTGATAATAAGCCCAATCAGGCTTTTGAGTGCATGGCAATAAGGCCAAGCACTTATTTCAGGTTCAAAAAAATATAAGACAGGGTCTTATTTTCGGGGAAACACGGTATCTTTCTACCTACTTCTGGTGTTTAGCTTTGGGTGGTGGGGAAGGGGAGATGTTTTTTATTTTGGTTGATTTATTAAGAATTTGATCCACTCAGCTAAGTTCTAAGTGCTAGATTTAATACAAAACAAAGACCTAGTCTTCCATGGGGGTTCAACTAACTTCTGCTTAGATGTGTCATAAGAACATCATAATAATTCAGTCTAGTCCTTCAAGAAAAGATTAAGAATGTTATAGAAACACATCTGCCCACTACAAAAATTGCCTGGCTGGAAGAATAGATGTGCCAAACTGCCCTTGCCAGTAAAAAGATAAATAGTTCAGTGTGTGAAATGCTAAGATATATTACTAAACTTTTTTCAAGTATGCTTTTCTAAATTGTTTTAATATTGTTGTGACTCGTCTGACAAGTAAATTACAAGCACTGAAACCTCTAGAGATTACTGTATTAGAGTAGAAATTATTAACAGTGAATTGTGAGGTTTTTTTCAATAGTAAACAAAGATATGGGTAAGAGACTAGTTGAAAGTACAAGAATGAAGAAAATGGGGTCTGAGCTATGTGCTTGTTCTTGCTTTATTGGAATTAGTAATATGAAGTGCTGTTTACAGTAATTTTGTTCATTTGTGGATTAGACAGTAAACCCCCAATTTTGGGAACTTTATAAAATCCAGTTTACAATATTGGTTTTCCTTCATTATGGATTTATAAGAGGTTATGAACCTTATATTGTATTCATAAGTATAAACATGGTTAAGAACCCTATTTTGATTATGCTATTATATTTGAAGTCTGTTGTAGTAAATTGTTCAGTCATGAGAGTGAGGCTAAATTTGAGATTTCTTTTTCTTACATACTGTAAGCATTTCAACTTCTGATACCTTTTTTTTAGGTTTTTTTTTTTTCAAGATACAAACATTCCATCCTTAAACAGTGTGTCATCTGGGTTCAAATATCTCTGTGCACCAATCTTCTACATTTACAACATCATTCACTTTACTATAATTCTCTAATCTTAAAATTATAATATGTTAAACAATTAAACCTTATAATCCTATTCATTTTTCCTCTTAATATGTCTTCTAGTAAAAATACCATAATAGTAACATTAATTATCCTCATCATTATAATACTGTTATCATCTTATTTATACTCTATCTTAACATTTTTTCTATTCTTCTTTAATCTTCTCGTTTTATTTCCAGTCCTCTTTTTTACTCTCTAACCATTGATAAAATACTTCCCATATCATATAATATTCAGTTTGTTCTTTCTCTTTAATTGCTAGTGTTAATCTGTTAATTTCTGCACATTCTAATATTTTCCTAATCACCACCTCATCAATAGGAATTTCTTCACTTTTCCAATGTTGTGCAAATACAATTCTAGCTGCAGTTAAAACATGGATAATTAAATAAGTATTCTCTTTATTATAACTTTCGGGTAATATCCCCAGGAAAAAGTATTTCTGGTTTTAGATCAATATGTTGTTTTGTCATCTTTTCCAACCATGTCCTTATTTTTGTCCAATATTTTTTTGCTTCTACACATGTCCACCACATATGATAGTAAGATCCAGGTAACTGGTGGCACTTCCAATATTTAGCTGACTTATCTTTAAACATCTTTGCCAACCTCGCCGGTGCAAGGTGCCATCTATAAAATATCTTATACAAGTTCTCTTTATATGCAGTTGACATTGTTAATTTATAATTCCTATCCCACAGTTTCTGCCACTTATCTAATTCTATCGTGTAGCCAAAATTTTTTGCCCATGCTATCATTGTCTCCTTTACTTGTTCCTCTTCCAACTTTATATCTAACAAGTAGCTATACAATTTCTTTATCAATCTTTCTTCTGTTCCTGTTAATATTTTATCTAATTCTGTTAGTTCTTTATAAAAACCATGTAATTTAGCATCTTTCTCATATCTAGAATGTATCTGCACTTGAGAATACCATGTTATATTGATCCCTTGCTCACTCATTTCTTGTTTAGTTTTGAGTTCCCCCTTTTCATTCAAAATATCTTTATATCTAACAATATTTCCCATATTAATAACATTTGGGTGAATCAATACTTCCATTGTTGAAAGCCAAACTGGTATCCTCAAATAATGTTGTTCTTTAATTTTTTCCCATACTAGTATTAATGCATTCCTTATATAATGTCTTTGAAAGTATCCGTGTATCTTATTTTTCCCATGCCACAAGAAAGCATGCCAACCCAATTGTAAATCATGCCCTTCCAATGTCAGTAATCTTGTATTCCTCAATACAATCCATTCTTTCATCCACGTTAATACAGCAGCCTGGTAATACAATTCCCAGTTTGGTAACCCAAAACCTCCTCTACTTCTTATATCTTGCAACATTTTTAAACTAATTTTTGCTTTTTTCCCTTGCCAAATATACTTATGTATTATTTTATTAAGTTCCTCAAAGTATTTTTTTTCCAATTTTATCGGAAATGTTTGAAATAAATACAGTAATCTTGGCAATATATTCATTTTAATTGTAGCTATTCTTCCTACCAATGATAATTGCAGACTTTTCCATTTTTTCAGATCCGTTTGTATTTGTTTCAGTAGTTTATGGTAATTATCTTCCTTAATCATTATACATCTTGCTGTCAACTGAATCCCTAGATATTTTACTTTGTTTACAATCTGAATATCTATTCTCTTCATTAACTCTTTTTTCTGCTTATCTGTAAGGTTTTTAACTAGAATCTTAGTTTTCTCTTTGTTTATCTTCAGACCTGCCACTTCTCCATATTCTTTATTATTATTATTATTATTAATTTAGGCCCTGTTTCTTGTGGATCTTCCAAAATAAAAACTAAGTCATCTGCAAACGCTTGTAGTTTATAATGTTCCTTTTTAATTTCCATGCCTTTTATCTCTATGTCTTGTCTAATATTTCTATTTAATACTTCCAACGTCAATATAAATAGTTGTGGTGATAAGGGACATCCTTGTCTTGTACCTTTCTTAATGCTAACCTTCCCAGTCATGTCTCCATTTACCATCACTTTTTCAGTTTCTGATATCTTGAAACTAAAAAATGAATAGAAATGTAATGGATATCCCTATCAGTGGTTTCATTTCAACCACTTTGATTTACATGTCTACTCAGTAATTATAGTATCTGTCTTAGAAGCTAAATGAAAGTGAAACAATTGAAAATCAATTGGATTTCATAATGCATAATTTTAAGTGGACTGTGATCTGATTGTAATTACTCTGGTTTGGATTCTAATGCATAACTTTTATACTCTATAACCGTGATGGCGAACCTATGGCATGCGTGCCACAGGTGGCATGCGGAGCCATATCTGAGGGCACGCTCAGATGATTTTCAGCTTTCCGGAGGGCGGGGGAAGGCAGTTTTCGCCCTCTCCAGACTTCAGGAAAGCCTCCGGAGCCTGTGGATGGCGAAAAACGGACCCAACGGGCCTACTGGAAGTCCGGAGGCTTCAGTGAGGCCTGCGCGCGGGGGCAGCGCGGGGTGGGTGGGTTGTGCGTGCATGCGCGGGGGAAGGGCATTACATTATGGGTGTGGGCATGCGCGTGTGTGCTATCGCTCGCGCCCTTTTGGCACCCAAGCAAAAAAAGGTTCGCCATCACTGCTCTATAACAATCTTCCCAACTTGTATGTGATATTGTAAAGTAGATAAAATATCTTTTCTCACCCCAAATTCTTTTCTAATCTATCAGTGAGATTTAAAATTTTAATTTAAAAAATCCTCTCCATTTGCTCAATGCAGATCTTCAGAATTAGAATTGAAAAAATGGATTTGATCATATTTACAACTCTTTGCTGTGGGAAAGATCTCCAGCTATTTAACTTAAATTAAGCAGACTAATTATAAGGGGCGGGGGGGGTGTTTTATTCTGAAAGTTAAGAAACTAGCATTTTATCTAAATAAGTAGTCCTTACTTTATCAACTGTGCATAAACTACTGCTTCCTTTGAAATGAGTCATTCACCATTTCTTTTGTGTGTCCTGATAGTAGTCTGTGGCACACCATATTAGCTATTCAAGCAATTCATGCATTGTGAAGGCAGATTTCCCCATGTTAGCCTGTTAATCAGCGGAAAAGGCTATTAACAATCAGGATTTCTGTACAGCTTTTCAGCCTGCTTCAGAGATTAGTGGCAGACTTCTGTTTTACCCAGGGTCATGTGAGACTCTAGCTGTTTGCTCCTTACATTTATTTATAGAACCTATAGTTCTCAAAGCCTGGCACTTCTATAGGAATGATGAAAATGTAGAATAATTCAACAAATTATTTCAATAATTCCACCTCTGATTCTTTGCAACCAACCCATTAAAGCACCATCATATTTATAAAATAATACCTTATGTGCAAGTCCTTATTGTATACTCAGGCCAATTTTTAAAAATCTGAATAGTTTTCCTGAGATCTTAAATCCTATCTGGAATGCAACAGGGAATTGGCCTTGTATTT
Organism: Thermophis baileyi; assembly: GCA_003457575.1. Classification (NCBI taxonomy): domain Eukaryota; kingdom Metazoa; phylum Chordata; class Lepidosauria; order Squamata; family Dipsadidae; genus Thermophis; species Thermophis baileyi. The sequence continues at coordinate 68,571 of QLTV01001474.1, forward strand.
GTGTGGTGTTAAGAACCAAATCTCATTTAACAGAAGCTTCTTTTTATGCTAGCATAGTAAGCAATGCAGTATTTATCTTAATTAGGCTTAATCTAAGAAGCCACGATTAGCTCTGCTTTTCTCTTTAAGAAGTATGATTAGGCACTTTAATTATTGTCTGTACTTTTATGTTTAGTCTCCCAAAGATTTAGAACATCAGAGTTGTGTGCACAATTATTATTTACCTGTGAAAAGAACACAATTGATGGCACAGCTGACATGTAACAAGGACCGTTCCTACTCAACCTTCCTTTTTGAAGCTATATAAAGACCAATTAGTAGCCTGCTCATTGGGCAGATTATTTTTGCCTGCATTTTATCCATAGTAAAGGAACACGCTCTTCCACAGACTAAAATCACGATCATCGTGAACCTTTTAGGAATGCTTTGATAATGCACTGAATGTTTCTAATATAGAAATATTACCAAAGACATTTATTTGTTTTTTGTTTATTCATTTATTCATTTCAATAGCCACCCATTTCAATCAGTGACTCTAGGTGACTTACAATATAAAAACAATTACAACAATAAAAAATATTTAAAATAATATAATATAATAAATATATATAATATATATTATTATTATATTATATTCTTTATAAAACATCCAGCAGCTGAAATAGTTAATCAACTAACAGTAAACCCAAGAAACAGGGACCTTAACACATTCAGTGACTCAAAGGTGCTTTTTCAAGAGACAACTGGACTTCCTTGATTTTTTCCCTTGAAAACGTTTCACTTCTCATTCAAGAAGCTTCTTCAGTTCTGGCTGAATGGTGGCAAAAGGAAGGATTTATATTCCTTAGCAGTTATCTGGTCATTAGCACTCCGAAGGTCAGTTGTTAGTTCTATGAGAGTCATTGAGGCTCAGGGAGCTAACAACTGACCTTCAGAGTGCTAACAACCAGATAGCTGTACCGGAATATAAATCCTTCCATTCTCCACTATTCAGCCAGAACTGAAGAAGCTTCTTGGATGAGAACCAAAACATTTTTAAGAAAAAAACCAAGAAAGTCCAGTTGCCTTTTGAAAAAGCACCTTTGGGAAACCATGACCTGGATGATTGAGAATCTTCATTAGATATTCAGTGGTTCAGAACAACCAACTTTTTAAAACCGTGCCAAAGGCCATCAGGTTGGGGTTTGGGATCATAATCCTATGAATTTGATTTATAAAATAAAATCAAATTCTTTTAGATGGAGAGTAAACTAAAACATTTTACCATGTTTGATGGATATGTAAGAAAGCCAAAAATTTTAGAAAAGTAGAAAAATTCAATACAGCCACAATGGAAGAATGGCTGGTGAAGATAATGGAATTTACAGAGACAGCTAAATTAACTTCTTTGATTAGAAGAAAAAACAATATCTATTTTTATGGATGATTGGGAACAGTTTTTCTCCATGAAACAGAAGAAATGCACTTATGATTTGTGGTTTTGATGATTAGAAAAAAGCAAGCTTCTTTTGTTTGCAATTATAGAGTAAGAGTTAATTTTGTAAATGTACTTATACTCGCTACAGAAGGAATTGGAAACTTCTTTCTATTCTTTTTGTTCTTTTTCTGCACTTTTTCTTTATTTTTTCTTTCTTGTACCCTTTTACTGTTTTTAGTTTGTGCTAGTTTTTATATTTTTTCTAATTTTTTTAAATAAAATATAGAGACTAAATGAAATGTTGCTACAGAAAGAAGCAACATTGTAAAAAGAAATTAACATATATTTTAAATATATATTTTATAATAATGTAAGCAAAGGCACTGATTTAACAATTGTTTGGGATGCAAATAAAGTTATATGTTATTTTATACAACGAATGCAGTGAACTTAAAAAGAAGAGTCAGGAGACAATGCAAGTTATTTTACAAGAAATAAACAGAAAAGAAGAAGAATTAAAGAATTTCCAGAGACATATTTATCAACAAATTGAGCTTTACAATGATAATTATCTGTGTTATCAATAAGAGAAATGAAAATAAAAATCAATTATGTAAAGCAAAAACAACCTGAGTTTGGAAATAAGCCAGAAAAGTGACTAGCATCTAAATTATGAAAAGAGAAAGAAAAGAAAATGAATTTGAAATTACAAGAGGGAGATATGTCTTAAAGAATATTACAGCCATACAAAAAGCATTCCATCAATATTATTCTAATTTGTATAAAGAAAATAATATCTCTCTAGAGAAAATAGATGAATATCTAAAGAAACAAAATTTACTGCGGATTACAAATGGAACAGGGACAGATCATGAAAAAAACGTATAACAATAAGGGAAGTTTCTGAAGCTATTCAAAAAAAAAGATTAAACTAGAAAAGTCCCTGGATCAAATGGATTAGCAGATTCTTGTTACAAATATTTTGAGGATGAACTTTTACAACCTTTACAAAGTGCAATAAACTCTATCCTACAGGGGAGAAAAATGCCATAGAGTTAGAAAATGACCAATATAGCAATAAAACAAAGACAATATTTCATTTAATAAGAAACTATAGGCAGATATCAAAGAATAACAACAAATAGTTCACAACTATTCTTGATGAGAAACTGCAAATAATTTTGCAAATAATTTTGTAACAATTTATTCATGAAGATCAGTATGAGTTTTTAGTAAAAGACAGTTAAATGTTAGAAATGAGTTAATCGTTTTGGAATAATATGGAGCAACATAATAACAAGCTGCATTTTTAGATGCAAAAAAGGAGTTTGACAATTTGTATGGGGTTTCATATTCAAGGATTTGAGTAAAGACATGAATTTTGTAGAGAACTTTATAAAACAGGTAATATTTTATATATACTTCACAGAAAGCACAAATAGAGATGAAATAAAAACCACATGAGATACACAAAGAGATGTTCACTATCTATCTCTCTTATTTTGGTTCTTGAAATACTGAATAGAGATATAAGACAAGATAAGAGGATTGTGGGAGTAAAGATTAAACAAGAAAAGTTAAGGGGTTTTGCTAACGACTTGGTGTTGGTTCTGGAAGATCCTTCAAAGAAAATTAAAATATTAATGGACAAATTGAAAGATTAATAAACGGAATACAAAGATTTCAACAAAAAAATGTAAGATCAAACTGATATGGAACTTGCTGAGATGGCTCAATTGATTTCTTTGATCAGAGAAAAGAAAATATGCTTATTGCTGACTGGAAATCCCTTTTAGACTTTTTGCACAAAACTGAAAAATAAGCTTTTTATAGTTTTGATCATTGACCAGGATAGATTATATAAAGAAGAGTTATGTTTTAACCATAAAGAGGTAAATTTAAAATTGTACCCTGAACTGCTGTAAAGATCAGAAGCTATTTCCTTGTATATTTTTTTCTTTTCTATTTGTTTACGTTCTTTTTCATTTCTTGACTTTTAGCTTTCTCTGTGGTTTCTTTTTCTTACTTTATATTAATTTGCATTTGATTCTATCTTTTAATTTTTTTTAATAATAATACTGTGTGTGTTGGTTGCGTGTGTGTGTGTGTGTGCGTGTGTGTGTGTGTGTGTGTGTGTGAGTGTGTGTCAGATATATATATCTATAAAAGTATATATACATAAATAGTGTATGTACTGTTACAACCAGGACCAAAAATAGCTATTTTATGGGATATACTGTACATTGAATGTAAAAAAAATCTACATATCCCTGTTGCAATGCAAGTTTTTGAGATGTACAAAAAAATCAGGCCATTGTTTTGAAAATCTTTAATAATGTATATAGCTGCTCTAAGTATTCCATGTCAGAGAGATGTTTTACAATAGAGTTTCACTTATAATAAATCTATCAGATCTATATGTTCCAAACTGATATGTACTTTAGACCAGGGGTCCCCAACCTTTTGGACCTCAGGGACCACCAAGGTCATAATTTTAAATCCTGCGGACCACCAAATTCATAATTTTAAATCCCACGGACCCTAATTCATAATTTTAAATCCCACGGACCCTAATTCATAATTTTAAGTCCCGCAGACCCCCCTCCTCTGATTTTACTTTCCTTCCATCCCCCTCCTGATTTCACCTTCCTTCCTTCCCCCCTCCTCTGATTTTACCTTCCTTCCTTCCTCCTGATTTTACCTTCCTTCCTCCTGATTTCACCTTCCTTCCTTCCTTCCTTCCTTCCTTCCTTCCTTCCTCCCTTCCTTCCTTCCTTCCTTCCTTTCTCCCTTTCTCCCTTCT
>QLTV01001474.1:79738-93499 GCA_003457575.1 Thermophis baileyi
ACACACAGAAAAAAAAAAGACAGACAGATGATAGATTGATAGATTGATAGATAGACAGACAGACAGACAAACAGACGAATTATTATTCTCTTGGCAAGTTGCCAAGAGAACTTTAAATATTTGTATTTTTATTAATGTCTCTCTTACAATTAAACTGTATTGTCTGCATTGTATTTAGCACAGAGTTTCCATGTACTGTCTGATCATATTGCTTCTTTGCATTATGACCAGATCGTGCTGTATGGTGATGGCATTATTCCGAGAAAGATTGCAAGAAAAGAAATTTGGAGATAAATCCCACGATCATTATGAGAAACTTATTCAGTTCGCTATCTTCCACAAAACTCTTCAAATGGCATCAGCATCACTTTAGCATCTGCTTTTTGACAAGCAATTGTTTCACCCTTTATCAATTTAAAGGGTGAAACAATTGCTTCTCAAAAAGCAGATGCTAAAGTTTCATTGAGGTCACATTGTGTCAAAATGTGTATTAGCTGGATTTTGTACTGCAATTGATTCCTATAAAATTTTCAAAAATCTCATTACCAAACCACATTTGGGAATGGAAAATAATATGGATAGAGCTTAGTAATTTTTACAGTCAAGCATCAAGTTGAAGAAGTTTCCACTATCATTTCTGTAATATAGTGGCTGGTTGCTTTTCTTTGTTTGTTTGAACTTTTGGTGAATTTTCAAACAAGATGAAGAAATTTGAGCAATTGATGACATCAGTCCAAAGTCTGCATTACATACTTTTCCTGGTCACCATAATGGAAATTACATTCCACAATAGATTTTAAAATATAAGTTGGTATTTCTTTTGCTAAAATTAAATTGTTACATCTTATGAGCCTTTACAGATCTATATATAGTTTATGTTTTCACATACATTTTTCTCCAGGAGTAGTATTTGTGTTAAACCATAAAAATGTTTGGTTTTAAACAGAAAAAGAGATATTTAAAAATCTATTACTAGAAATTAAAATTTGATATGCTCAGGATTTAACAGTTTCTTGGCTCAGATGAAATTACAGGTAGTCTGTGGGTTACTCCCATTCATTTGGTGAACTGAACAACTGGTATTTACAACTGGTCCTCAGAGTTCCGATGATCACAGTGGCCGGATTTCCAACATTCTGTACCAAGAGTCAGTGAGAAAACTGGCAGGAAGTCAGAAGTCATAGTCACATAAGGTCCTCAACATTAAGTATGGCCCTTGCTTAACAGTAGCCACTAGGTCTTCTGGAACTGCTATTGGCTAAAAGCAACACAATCAGTTTATAATTGTATCACTTAGGGACAGCAATTCCAGTCCCAATTGCTGTAGAAAGCTGAGAGCTACCTGTAAAAACTATGGTTGACTGCAGATTTATTTTGGTTCTTTAAAAAAGACCAATGATGGATAATGTGTGTGTGAGTGTGTGTGTATACAAACACACACACACACACACACACATATGCACAAACTTTTTAAATTGACATATGAATGTCCAAATATTATGTTGAGACACATACTCTTTGGTTGTAGTTCTTAAAATACCGTAATTGCAAAATAATGATCTTGTCCATGAAAATTTCTGATGTACCTTGGAATTATCCTTAATTTATCTGGGAATATCAATTACATTAAAGAAGTAAAATGTCAGAGGGAAAAAAGTGCAATATCCTTAAAGCTGGGCCAGCTGGAATGATCAAATCCCCATGGCTTTCCTAGAAACCAATAAGTAGCAATCATTTAAATTTCTGAGGGAATGCAGGAAGAGTTGAGAAGAGTCACCTCCATGGTCTTTTTGGGTGACATGCTCCCTGAGAGCAATAGAGAGTCTGCTTTCCCAGATATTATTGGACAGGCAGATAAAACTGGGAATGGCAATCCCACTTTGCTACAAATATTTGAATAATAACAAAGAAATGGCCCAACATGTTTGCAATATCACAATTTAAATGTTATTTAAAATACAGCATTTATGAAAGGTAAAACTGTTATCTACATTAAAACAGAAGATTTCAGTTAAGATTTACCAATTACTGTATTTTTTAATCCAAAGCCACATTTTTCTGTATAAGTAGTTGCAGTTAGTTCAAACTTTTAAAGTATAAAAACTACATTTATAAAATCACAAGTAGGGTATTTGCTATTCTTTTCTAGCATTCAATTCTCTGCTTGTTGTCTATGTGATGAAAGAAATAAGAGTTTTGCATCTGTTTCTAAATATTTCAAAAAGACTGAAAAATAAGATCAAATCTATGTATGTCTTTTTCTCCCCCAGGAAGACATGGATCACAATTATTACACTTCAAGGATATATGGCCCATTTGATTCTTCCAGCCGAGATTTGTGGGTAAACATTGATAAAATGGAAAAAGATAAGGTGAAGATTCATGGAATACTCTCCAATACCCACCGACAAGCCGCAGTAAGACATTTGCTATATATTCCAATTTAATACTTGAATTACCTTTATGTTACATGTCATTCATGTCATGGCATAGCATAGCATAGCATAGCATAGCATAGCATAGCATAGCCTAGCCTAGCCTAGCCTAGCCTAGCATAGCATAGCATGTAATCAGAAATATTAATCTATAACTCAAATCTGGAAATCCTTATCTGACTTTCGTCTTTTTTTGTAAGAAGAAATTGTCTCATTTTATATACCTATAGGAAAACATTTCATGAAGGTTGTTTTTTTTAATCAGATGAGCCTTTGAATTTCTTTAAAAAAAACTGCAGAAAAATTACAAAATGTTTTAAAAGCAAGGAATAGTTTCAGTGACATTCAAGTCAGTGGTTGCTTTGCCCTTGCGTTTGTTTGACAGATGAATTATAGTCCAAATTCACTAGCTTAACTGCCATATTTAGAACTAGAAAGAAACAGCCCTGTGTTTATCCTTTACATTTGTATGAGCTGAATTTATGAGCACTATTAAATCCTTGTCAAAATATTATTGTTTTGAGTTGTTGATACTTGTCAAATGAGAAAGAGGTGACAGATGTAATTTTATTTCCATATCAAAAATATGTCTTGGCTAATTCTGATCCCACACAAAATTCTTGTGTGAGGATATTAACTAAACTTCTGATTTACATATATAATTCAGTGCCCCGTTACTGCCAAATAGAATTCCTATCATTTTTTCATGTACTGAAAGTCACCAGAAAAATCAAGATTAGTCCTAAAGGAATCTAAATTCAGTAACAGAAATGACAATTCAGTTGATGTGACTGAATTGATTCAAGCTCTCTCACTTGAGAAGCACTTGGACGTTTTTAAGAAGTCAGATCATTTGAAGGGATTCTTCACTAATAGTAAATATTCAGATATATTTATATAAGAAGTTGAAAGAAAGGAGGATGACTAAAGAGAAAGAAATAAGGCACTTAGATTTCTACCCTTGGTTATGTTGACAGAAGTAATAAAAAAGACTGTAGAATCTGGAAAGAGAGAGATAAATTAATATATTCTCCAGATTTAGAAAATATAATTTATAAAAATTATTTTTCTCAGACAATAAAAAATAGTTCTAAAGGGATTGGGAATGTGGAATCAGAGGTCCCGGTTAAAAGAATAAATCTGATATAGCACAAAAGATTTTGTGAGATGTCTGGATATGATGGATTATATGGTAAGAGAAAGTCAATGGTTTCACAGAAAGAATCTTACTGGCATGACTCTTTGGCTAAGATAGGCTTACTTAAACTCATTTGGAATGTCAATTGGAAGAGACAGAAATTGTGTGTTTCTGTAGTTGCTGTTTTCTTTGTTTAAAAAAATAAAAATAAAGCTATCAAAATTCCTGATATTAAACTATTAAATTCAAATATGCCAAACAGAACAGATTAGTTGCAAGTTTTCAGTTACAAACCTTTCTGATAATGATGATTAAGGAAGCTTAAAGAGATTTAAAAAAAATAGATACATACATTGAAAATGCATGGTGAAAGTGATCTTATAGCATCCAAAATCCCGGGCATTTTTGTCTACTGTAGTAATAAAGGCAGCAGGCTAGAAACTGGGATACCATGAATTCAGTCCTGTGTTGAGCACAAAGCCAGCTGAGTATCTATCGGCCACTCTCTTTTAACCCAACTTACCTCACTAGTTGTGGTGGAGGGAGGGGAAGATGAGTGTTAGGCATGTTCATTGTCCTTAGTTATTTATAAAAATAAATAAAATGATTATAAAAATAATAATGGCAGGATATAAATAAATAATCTGTTCCAACACTTATTCATGCAGTTAAGCACACAAAATTCATTTAAGTGAAGTCTGTGGTTGCATAATTATGATGCATATTCTGGTTTGATGATGAGATCAGAATCTTGATAAAGAAGAAGGACCAGATTCCATTATCATGTAATGTAAAGTAATTTAAAGATGACCTTTAAAATGTGATCCATTAAGGAGAAATTGTCAGAAAATAGTACAGGTAATCCTCCACTTACAATCACAACTGAGCCCAGAATTTTGGTCATAAGTCAAGTTATTAAGCAAGTCATTATGTGATCTGACTCAATATTACTATTTTTTACTATTTTTATGATGCTTATAAAGCAAATCTCTGCAAGTGAGCCACATGGTCATTAAGTGAATCCAACATGTCTCATAGGTGGGGAGGGTTGCACCTTACTGTTGTAAAACAACAAAAAATGTTACAAATTGTGGTCATGTGAGTAACTCTCATAAATGTGAGCCAGTTGCCAAGCACCCAATATGCAATCACATAACCATGTGGGAGGGGGGAGTGGCAGTTGTAAGGCTATATTATACAGTACAGAGATGGAAGCAAATAGCAATCGCACTTAGACTTATATACCGCTTCACAGTGCTTTACAGTGCTCTCTAAGCGGTTTACACAGTCAGCATATTGCCCCCTACAATCTGGGACCTCATTTTACCGACCTCGGGAAGATGGAAGGCTGAGTCAACCTTGAGCCAGTGAGATTCGAACTGCCGAACAGCTGGCAGCCAGCAGTCAGTAGAAGTAGCCTGCCATATTGCATTCTAACTACTGTCCTGATTTTGTTTAGCATAGTAGAAGACAGACAAACTTGGACAAGCTTTCAACATTTTGTTATTATACTCTAAAACAATAAAGTAATATTACAGGACTCTTTGTGGTATCCCCTCCTTGACTTGGCCTAACTTGAACAGCTGGCACATAGCAAGTTACATAAACCTCATGGTACTTTTCACTTGACTTAATTTTGCGATCTACAGTTATATATGTAAAATTCTTTCTCTAATGAGATCTATGCTGTACAGAAGAATGCTTTGATGAAAATAATGTTAAGCATTAGTAATTAATATCAGTTTTTGTTGTGGTGATTAACTGTTGTACTTCAATTAACAATTTGGGGATGACAACTAAAGATTATTTTTGTTTATGTGAAAGCAACTGTAAGTTTCACCCAGACAAATAAAAAAATAACATTAATGCCCTAATGGCATAGTTATGCTCAAGTGGTGGGTATTTGGTTAGAGTGCAGTACTGCAGGCTACTTCAGCTGACTGCTAGCTGCAGTTCGGCAGTTCAAATCTCACCGGCTCAAGGTTGACTCAGCCTTCCATCCTTCCGAGGTGGGTAAAATGAGGACCCAGATTGTTGGGGGCAATATGCTGACTCTGTGAACCGCTTAGAGAGGGCTGTAAAGCACTGTAAAGCGGTATATAAGTCTAAGTGCTATTGCTATTGCTATTTTAAATTCTTTGCATATGAACCATATTTGAAAGTAGCTGCAGAAACTTCAAGACTAAAATAAGAATTGGTTACAGAGGAAGCCAATAAATATGAGGACGGTAACTTGCTTTTTATTGAGCCAATTCAATCAAAATTTTCATAAGGATGATCATGTACAAAAAACATTTAAAAGTGGAATTCTGAAATGACTATTTAGTCTCAAATTATTAATTACAAAGACAAATACTTGGGTGCAAGTCTTGCTTTTTGGAAATAACCTTGTTTTGGGCAAAATATTTCAATACAAGAGAACATCCAATATCACTTTACCATTTTAAAAGTTAGAAAGCACAAACATGAATTTCTCTGCTTTTTCTTGATATTTTCAGTCTACGAGCTACTAAAAGATTAGTAATCTGCTGTAATAAATGGTTGCCTTTTTTGACCAAAACAATTAGTTCTACATATCTTAGTTTAAAGCAGGGGTCCTCAAACTTTTTAAACGGGGCCAATTCACGGTCCCACAGACTGTTGGGGGGCTGGACCAGCTGGGTGGGTGTGGCTAAGTCATCATGTGACTGGGTGGGCATGGCTAGGTCATCATGTGACTGGGTGGGCATGGCCAATTTAGCAGTCCATTAAACAATACACAGCAGCCCCCTTTTCTATTCTTTTTATGCATGAAGTTTTTGCTCTAGGTTTTTTGTTGTTTTTTACCAGAGGGGAGAGGTTGGCAATGCCTGGGGAAGGAAAGGCATGCTTTCCACAGGTCTCATTATATTTAAAGGGCCAGCTAATGTCATTGGTGTTGGGAGATTCATTGATGAGGTGATGACTGGATGTGCGATGTTCGCTGGTGCAGTAACTGGAGTTGGTAAATTGACAGGTGTGGTGAGTTTTAACAGAATAGTCATGGACAAAGCAAGGGCTGGTTATGGTAACAAGGTGGCCTAAGCTTATTGGGCTGCAGATGTTAACCGCGCTCAAAACATTGGCTGGGCTTCTCATATTCATTGCAGTAGCCACAATGTGAAGAGCTGCTCCTTTGGTACTCGCTCCCCCCCAATTGTCAGCAGCTGCACCGCTTTCTCCGGGGAATCAGCCGAGTCCTGAGTGCGTCCTTTTGCAGCCCCTTCATGGGTCCCCCGCTTGTTCTGCCCCCCAGGCTGATGCCCTCTCCCCTGCTTCACCCGCCTCCAGGGCTTGTGCCAAGGTGGCCAGGCCCGTCATGCCAGTGGTGCCGAACATGATGATTTTCTTGCAGGCTGTGGCAGCTGGGCCTCCAGTCACACGGAGGCCGTCGCCATTGCCTTCTTGCCTCCTCCCAGGGCCAAAGCTCCTTCTGCCTGGAGCTCTGCTGACGAGCAGCCGAAGCCCATCTCCTCCGGCGGTGCGCCTGCCTCCCCTCCCCCAGTTCTCAGAACAGCCGCTCGCTGGCCCTGGGCGCCTGAGAGAAGCGTCAGGTGGCCATTTCAAAAGAGGCGGGAGTGGCTTATGCGGTGGGCAAGCCGCGGGATACAGTCTGAGCCTCCTCGGCCGGGGAGCCTCCCTGAGAATTGCTGCCCGGCCCAGGTATTTTGAAAAACAGGACACTGCGGAAAGGGGAAGGGGAGAGGAGGAGAGGCCTTACCCAGAGGCCAGCCAGCAGATAAAAGCTGCAAGGCTCTGCCATAGTTCTTTCGGGCGAGCCTCCCCGCGTGGCTCTCCGGTTCCTGTCCAAACTGGCCCGGAATCGGCGCATCACCTTGTGCCCACCCTTAGCCTCCCGCCCGGACGCCAGCTTTTTGACGCGAGCAGAGGCTGCTGGTTGGAGTGAGGGGAACCGCAGTGCTGGGCTCCCGCGGCTGCGAGTGCCAAGGTGTAGCTAGAATTGGAAGAAAAGGCTGCGCAGCTGTGGCGGAAAGAACCAGAGCAACACCGGTAACTTCTGGTCTCGCTGGTAACTGAGCCCACCATGCCAATTGGAGTAAGGCCCAAATTGGCGCAGTGGGCTCAGTTACTGGCGAGAGCAGCAGCCACCTCGCTCGCGCCTTCTCATGCAAGCTGCCAGGTGTTGCTCCGGTTCTTTCCACCACAGCCGCGCAGCCTTTTCTTCCAATTCTAGCTACAGCTTGGCACTCGCAGCCACGGTAGCTTAGCACTGCGGTTCCCCTCACTCCAACCAGCAGCCTCTGCTCACGTCAAAAAGCTGGCAGCCAGGCGGGAGGAGGCTAAGGACGGGCGCAAGGTGACACGCTGTTTCTGGGCTAGTCCAGCCGGTGGGTGGGTGAGCAGGTGGCCCTCAGAGAAGAGCGCTGCACTGGGCGACGCGTCCCCCAGTCACGGGCTGAGAGGAAGGCAAGCCTGCAGCTGGCACCCGGAGGCTCCGCAGAAGTCAAGAGGCAGGCACGAAAGGCACGGGCAAAGACTTTTACAGCTTTCTGCCTTGCAGAAGCAGAGATGGGCAGGAGGCCCGAGAGCACACAGCGCCCCAGTGCAGCAGTCTCCTAAGGGCCACCTGCCCTGCCCTCCAACCTCGGGCCCCGCATCCAGCCTGCAACCAGGCGACGCACCACTTCCGGGCTAGTCTGGCCAGCAATCTCCCTTGTGATTCCCTCGCAGGCCAGGCCGGTTTCTGGAAGCAATCGGGAAAGGCTCCAATGCCGCGATCTCCCGCGCGCTTCCCTCGCAGGCCAGGCCGGCTTCAGGAAACACTTGGGAAGGACTCCAATGCCGCGGTCTCCCGCACACTTCCCTACCTCCCTGCGCACATCAGTCCACCCGCCGCCAGTATTACCCCTCTGCCAGCTTGCCCTCCCCCACCCACCCTCCGGCCCGCGCCCTTCGGCCTTACCTTTGCAAGCAGCAATGAGCAGAAGTATGCAGAAGTGCGGGTAGATTCTGCAAGGTATATATAAGGCCGACGGCTGGAGGAGGGACGATGAGGGTGGCGGGAAAAGCCAGCCATTCAAGGAGTGGCTGGAAGGTGAAGGGCAGGGCTTAATCCCACCACTATGCGGGCCGAATACATTGTGTTGGCGGACCATATCTTTCACGGGCCATAGTTTGAATACCCCTGGTTTAAAGATCTTTTAGCTAACCATTATAGAATAATAGTTATATAATAACTTTACCCTTTACCAGACCCAAATTAATGTGATTGTTTCTCAGAAGTGGCTCTGCAATCAAGTAGATATTTAATATGTTTAACCTTGGCAATTTGTTTCATATGCAAGGATCTCATATATCAAATTCATTCAAACTTTTTTTAAAAAAAAATCCAAAATACCAATTACAGTTAAATCTAGATTATAACCTTTTTCTCTCACAGAACAAGGGAAAAATGTGGCTTTTGCTTGGACTTGGCATCACTTCACTGTTTTATGCTTTATTCCAGTTTCTCAAAGATAATACATTCGGAAGAAGTAGGAAGGAGGCAAATAAAAGAACTGTCAGAGTGTTAAAATTTCTAACATTTATCTTGTCAGAACTTGCCTGTTTTCTTTGTCCTTGTTAAAGAGATGCATCTTGTCATTATGCAGTAAAGTGTAATGTTATATCAGGCTAAAATTAGTGAAGAAAATGCAAATAGCTCCCTAAGGAAAAGAAGCAACACACACATGAACACACAGAAAAAAGATTTAAATTATTAAATGGTTACTTACAAAATTGTTTGTACTTACTTACTTACTTATTTATTTACTTATTTATTTATTTAGCATGTGGCATAGAGTACATGGATAACAGTAATAAAATTATAAAAAGAAGCACATAATACTATGGTACACATATGATGGAAATACTGTATGTGATCAATTCTGTAAGGTTTGAGGAATTCAAGAAATTATATGTTATAGGATACATTTTAAAATAAGTTGGTTGATAATAGTAGGTGTTTTATATATTTATCCAATTGAGCACAATATTTGTTTAGTTGAAGAAAGTCTGCTTTTCCTACTGTGTAAGCTGTCAAATGGCAGCTAGTGACTATGTGATCCAGTGTCTGACAATCACATAAAAAGGAAATAATGGAAAGCCATTCAATTAGGAGTGCACTATTACAAGTCTGGAGGAAAGTTAAGACAAAACATTATATTAAGATACCAAGGTGGTTATCCACGATGGAGGCCATGATTTACCCAAATACATTAGAGAAAAGCAAAATGAGGAGTTATGAACAATTATTAGACAATCATGGTAAATTAAAGACAAACCAGGAATTAAGGGATGAAGGAATAAGTATTGATTGGTGGCCATATCTACAACTACAAACAAGATTTTAAAAAGGCATGGAAGAATTTGGTATTGACAGGGAGCGGAAGCCAATAGATAAAATCCTCCTAGGGCCAGAAGACAAATTTATATCCAAAATGTATAATTATTTATTGCAAATTGACAGGGAAGAGGAGGTTGTAAAAGGCAACATGATAGCATGGGCGAGGAATTTAAAATACAACATCCAATTGGAAGACTGGGAAAAATTATGGACCAAAAATTACAAATTAACTATGTCGGCCTCGTATAAAGAAAATTTGTATAAAATGTACTACCATTGGCATTTAGCACCGGCTAGACTAGCCAAAATATATCCAAATTTGAGCCCAAGATGCTGGAAGTGTAAACAAGAACAAGGCACATACTATCATATGTGGTGGTCCTGCCCAGAGGCAAAGAAATACTGGAGTAAAATAAGAGTATGGCTACAAGAAATAACAAACTCGCAAATCGAATTTAAACGAGAGATGTATCTTCTAGGGATCCTTAGAGGCTCATGGACCAAAGAAATACAATATCTTATAATCCATATTTTGACAGCAGTCAGAATAGCTTTTGTACAAACATGGAAATTGGAAAATAGCCCCCCAGAAAACATGATAATAAAGAAAATAATGGATTGTGCAGAAATGGTAAAATTGACTATAGAGTTGCAAGATCTTGAGGAAAAAGAATATTATATGGTATGGGAAAAACTGTATATCTGGTTGGAAAATAGGAAAAATAAGTAGATGTATATTATTTGTACATGTAGATATAAGTGTGAATATCACACACTAATTTAAATGAGATGGAATAACGTATGTAAATAACCAAATAGATGTCGATGTCTTAGGATTGAAGAATATGAATGTATATATGTTTTTAATGTTAAAATTCAATAAACAGACTTTAAAAAAAGGAAATAATGCATAATAGAGTACCAGTAGTCTTCGACTTGCAACCACAATTGGGGTCAGAATTTCTGTTGCTAAAGAAGGCAGTAGTTAAGTGAGTCACCTCTGATTTTATGACCTTTTTAGTATGTTGTTAAGCAATTGTTAAGTAAATCACAGTCATTAAGCAAATACAACTTCCCCCATTGACTTTGCTTTCCAGAAATTCACAAATGGCTACCATATGACCTCCGGGTGCTGTAACCACCATAAATACATGTTGATTGCCAAGTGTCTGAATTTTGAGCATGTAATCAGGAGATGAGAAATGGTCATAAATGTGAGAAGCAGTCATAAGTCACTTTTTTCAGTGCCAATGTAACTTCAAATGGTCGTTAAACAAATAGTTTTGAAGACTATTGGCATGTATTATTTTTAATATCAGAATTGTAATGGGTTTTTCTGCATTTGTGAATGTAGAAGAATGAAGAATAAAGAAAGTAAAAGTACAGCTTAACTAGTTTTTTGGTATCAATACAACATACTTTCATGGACCAGATTTCTGCAGCAATGAATAGATCATCCACCTTCAAATCACAGTCAATTTCCACATTGGCAAAATACAATTGATGAGTATTGCTGCAATCATCTGATTTAATGGATCAGCAGTCTCTGATTTAATGGACAATCAGGAAAAAGGGTTTCCCTTCTCTCCTAAGTTGGTCCATTAAATGGAGAATAAAATAATAAAAATAAAGAATAAAAAAGAATAAAGTTCTTAAATATGTTCGTATTTGCTTTACAGAGCAAGACTTGACACATTGCTGAATAGCTGAAGCTGTACTTAGGCTGAAAAAAGTTGTACACCCATGAATTAAAGATACCAAGGAGAAGGTTGCTTTTCTTAGAGCAGCGTAGATAATCACTTTTGATGGAACAAACTCTGTTAGCTGCAAGATGTAAAAAAAAAATGAGCAGACCAAATTAAGGAAATGATTGTTTAAATATGTGATTCTAAAGAACAAAGGAAGAGCTATGTCTCTTTATGTAAAAGTGTTCACTGTTCATTAAGGCCTGAAAAGATCAGGAAGAAGTTGAGACAAGAAAATATCACACCAGTGTTTCAATTTAAATTATTTCAGTCTGCTCTCTTTTGTAAGACATCAGATTTGATTTAAAGTTTCTGGACTGTATAAAATCCCATTATATTCTAATCTGGCAATTCTAGCTTAATTTGTGTTATCAACTTTTGAAACAAACTAGTATCATACAGACACCATGGTCTTAAATATAACCCAAGGTCCTGGCACCAAAGTCAGCTAGTGACAAGAAGAATGGGGAGGAAATTGAGAATTACTCAGTACAGATATTCATTCCTGATTTATAACATCCACGGTCCATTTGCATAATTGAAGTTACCGAGCTGTTTGGATTTATTCACATTTTCATGGGAAGGCACAGGAGAAAAAGTTGCTCAAAAAACTAAGACTACTTGGAATAAGTTTAACAATAAACAATGATTAGCTATGAAACCAATAAATATATTTGGTCTCTTGTAACTGAGGCCATGCTATGATTTAAGGTGTGGAAGGAAAGTTTTTAATGGCCAAGAACTTCCTATTTCTTTTAGCAACCACACAAGGAAGTCATTTAAGGAAATCACCTGAGAGAACTAGGTAGGAATTTTAAGCCCATATTTATTTCTTACCTTTTTTAGAGAGAAGTAGGAAGTATTCATTAGTGAGTTAAGTACATTAGAAACATAATTATTAATTTACCACCCAAAGTAAGTGGAAAACATAATTGCTCATAACTGGAGCTCTAGATTATGTTCGATCCAAGGCTATTAAGGCCTAAAATTTATATCAATTATAAATTGTAATGAGAAAGGTGCCTTATACATATAATCTGTGAATTTTTGCATAGAACCAATGCCATCAAAGGGAGTGAAACTTACTTTGTGCAAACATATTTAGAAAAGAAAGCATCAACTATCTTTAAGGAAAAAGAGGATTTTCAAATAAGAGGCTCATTGTGTTCTGTGTCCAACAGTACAAAGGAGTTGCCTTTAAGGCAAAAGCTGAAATAAAGGGGGGGGGGAGAACTTAAAGCTTTTGCAGGAGAGGTAGATTATATGAGACAGTGTAAAGATCAAAGAAGCATCAAGATTGTGAGCTCTAAAGGAAGAGTCTGGAATTTGCAATAAAAGAGTAAATGTGTAAAGGATAAGAAAGAAAATGTTGAGAGGAAAATAGAAAGGATATCCTTGGCTTTATTTTCATTAAGTAATAAGAAAACATTTGTGGATATACTTGGAGAATATTGGAAGGTAAATAAAGAAGTGATTTTTTTTGGCTAAATCATCAGCTTGAAACTAAGGTAAGTTTTTAAATTTTGAATAGGAACTGGAAAGTAAATATGTATGTATCAAGAATACTTTACAGAGGATTACTTAATGTAAATTAGAGTGTAATCTTAAATACACTGGTCCTCAGAATCAACTGCCATGAATTCAATGAGAGTATGTTTGGGCAAACATAATTTTCACTACTCTGGAAATTAGAAAATATGGTCTTGGTTTAATCAAACAGAGAAAAATCACAGCGTTGAGCACTAGCTTAGTTTTTTCTTTTCATGTTTAATGAATGACATATTTTTTGCCTGCTTGCCTACTTTTTTGGATTATAATGTAACCCAGTTCACAATCATTCAAGGTTATTTTTGCAGATTGAATGGAATCTTCCTAAATTAATTTCAACTTGTTGGAAATTTATTTTATTTATTTATTTATTTTATAAAATTTATATGCCGCCCAACTCCCGAAGGACTCTGGGCGGCTTACATCATAAAAAAATAAAACATATAAAAACAATTAAAAAAAACCCCCATCTATATTTAAAATAAAACATTCACACAACCATGCATGGGCCAATCAGAACAACTATTGGCC
>QLTV01001474.1:106211-117361 GCA_003457575.1 Thermophis baileyi
GGGGGCTGTCAGTCGAGCACCGCTTTCACTTTCCCTGGGGCCATCTCTATTCCCTCGCTGGAGATACGGTATCCCAGGTAGTCTAGGGAGGCTTTGTGGAATTCGCACTTGGAAAGTTTTGCATACAGCTTGGCGGCCAGACGCTTTTCTAAGACTTGCCGCACTAGCTTCACATGCTCCTCTAGTGTTTCACTAAAGATGAGAATGTCATCCAAATAAACGAGTACCCCCTTGTACAGGTGAGGGTGGAGCACCTCGTTGATGAATTGCATGAAGACCGCGGGGGCCCCTTGCAGTCCAAAGAGCATGACTCTGAATTGGAAGCTTCCCAATGGACAGTTAAAGGCGGTCTTCCATTCATCTCCCTCCCTAATGCGTATGCGATAGTATGCTTCTCTCAAGTCCAGTTTGGTGAATATCTTGCCTTTGGACAAGTGGTTCAGCAAATCTTTCATGAGAGGGAGGGGGTACGTGTTTTGCACACACACGGCGTTGATCCCATGGAACGCAACGCACAATCTGACCCCCCCCCATCTTTCTTCTCTTTGAAGAGCAGGGGGGCTGCAACCCTCGATTTTGCCGGTTGGATGAACCCTCGTTCTAAATTGGCATCAATGTACCTCCTTAACTCTTCCAATTCCTTTGGGGTCATCGAGTACATTTTTGGTTTTGGGAGCGCAGCCCCCGGCTCGAACTCTATTGCACAGTCCATAGGCTGGTGAGGGGGAAGATAGTTACAGTCTTCCTCACTAAACACCCCCTCCAGGTCTCGGTATTCTGCAGGCACCTGCTGGGAGCCTGGGGGCTTGGCCTCGAGCACCGGAGCTGCCGGCTGGGGGCGGTCTGGCCCTAGGGGCTTTGGCTCTTTCGGGCAGCCTTGCTTCTCTTTGGGGGGTTAGAGGCCTGATGCTCATGGTTAGCTTTCGGTATCCGTCCTCCCATTTGATGGTGGGGGTTCACTTGTCTAGCCACTCAAGCCCCAGGATGATTGTCTCAGACATCTTGGGGGCAACTATGAACCATAGTTCGTGGATGAGTTCGTGGTGGCGTCCTATCTGCAAGTCTACCAACTGGGTGAGGAGAGTGGCGGGGGCCCCCCCAATTAGCGATCTGTCCAGTTGTTGGAATCGGATGGGGTTAGCTAGGGGCCTGGTGTGGATCCCTAGCTTTCCTACCACTGCTTTGCTGATTAGACATCTCGAGCAGCCCGTGTCTATCATTGCGTCTACCTCTCCTTCCTCCCCCATCTCTGGCACAGTGAGTTTCTCCTTAATGATGAAAGGGCGAATGGCTTCACTCACCATTGGGTCGTCTTCGCCGCTGCCTCTCTCGTCCCATCGCGGAGACGGTTCCTCTCCCGGCGACGCCTTGTCAGGTGGGGGACGGGACTCTTCCGCTTGTAGGGCCAGGCAACTTCGTTCCGGCGGTTTTGGGGGCTTCTTCCGGGGCCCAGGAGTTTGCCTGGCCCTCGATAGCGGAATTGGGGCTGGCACCAGGCACTCCGACGCCCGGTGACCAGTTTGGCCACATCTATAGCACTTCACGCCTCTTGTTGCCTCAGGGGCTGGTGTTGCGGCTTGCTTTGGTTGGACTCAGCGGCCCAGGGGCCTTCTGGCCGTTCTTTCAGCGGGAGGTTGCTGCTGTCTCTACTCGTGGGCCGAGGCTGATCCCGCGCCCAGGTGTGGTTCCCACAATCGCTCTGTGGGAGAGCTCAGCCCCCCGGCTGCGCTTCGAGAGATCCACTCTGGCTGAGAGGGGCGCTCAGGGGTCAGTTGCTTGCGCCGAGCCCCCAACTGGCGTTCCCTCTCCGCGGCCTCTTTGGCTTCCACCACGGCTTTGGAAGGAAAGTAGAGGGTCTCGATGTGAATACGCGATCCGTCCTCTACTTGCTTCCCCGTGGCATGCTTCTCTTCCTCCATCTTCCCTGAGTCTTTACGCCGCCCATTGCCGGGTCAGCGTTGGGGCTCAGGACCCTGAACAGTGCCTCGAGGATTTGGGGTAGCTGAATGAATTTTAAGGGAGATTCGGGTTAGTATCAAGATTCCAAATAGCATCCAATTTTAAATCAGACTCCGAGGCAGAATATTCCTCAAAGTTCCAATTTATTAACAGAGCCATGTTGGCACATCTGGGAGAAACCCAAATCTGAAGCTGCAGGGGTTTCCCCACCCAGTTGAAAGTTCAAGCCCTTGTTCCCACACCCTCACGTTTATTACGTTAACCAATCTTCTGCCAGCGTGGCAGCTACTCCCATCTTCCGTGCAGGTGCAGGACAAAGGATGACCTTGACAATCTAGAAGGAATTTGTTATGGCTACATGCATACATTCCTCATGCAATGACCCCTCCCAAATTCCCATAGCAAAGAATACATTTTTAAAAAGCATAAAGTGTGGCAGGCCAAAGACTCCGACTATAATGGCTTCGGCCTGACACAACTCATATTTGAGTGACTATTGTTGCACAATTCCAGTTCTGCTAATTTTAGGATATGCAGGACATTGGCTTCAGAACAATGAGGTTTGGAAGTGATAACTTTTTCCAACTTCTCAAGTATTAGTGTGGCCCCATTGCTTTTAAAATTGTTTTGGGAATGAGAGGAAAGACAGAAGCAATCTTAATTATTTTGCACATAAGAATAGCAACCAAAATTGTTGCTGAAGAACTATCTAATGACACAGAGTTTAACATTTCTCGTATACAAGGAAGGAAAGAAACAGCAACAGTACCAGAGGTGGGTTCCTACCGGTTCTAACCGGTTCTTTAGAACCGTTAGTAGCTTGGCGATGACATCACGGAGCCAGTTCCATCGGTGTCTCCGTGGGTGCCGCCATCTTGGATTTTGCTTCTGCGCATGCACAGAAGCTATTTTTCGGTTGCTGCGCTTTGCGCGCACAGCGCGACCCTGAGCGAACCAGCAGCAAAAGGATCCAGAACCCACCCCTGAACAGTACATTTGGCTTAATCAAGTTTTCCTTCCTGTATATATTTTTAAATTCAACTAATTAAATATAAGTAGAGGAGCATGGTGGCCTAGAGGTGGAGCTCTCTCCTCATAATCAGGAAGCTGTGAGTTCAATCCTAGGAACGACAGATATTTTTCTCTCTGAACGCAAAGAGAAAATATCTCCCGCGAACTCCGCGTAGGTGTCAGGAAGGGCATCTGGCCAGTAAATGCTCAGCTCCATTCTATCTCCCCAATGCAAGGGATTACAGGTTCATTAAAAGAAAAAACAAACAAAAAGTTGCTAACATGAGTTGTCTCCATATATTGTCATTTTCTGTGACTATAAAAGTTACACTTTTATACCAGTTTTTGGAAGCTATAAAGGCTGGCAGGCTGCTTATGGCCCTGTAACACCAACTAACACATCTTTGGTGGGAGATAACATGCTGCTTCAAAAGGGTACTTCATTCTATTAGACAATAGAATGAGTAAGGAGAACAGTGTAGATGCAGGATATGGTTGAAAGATAATTTAAATATGGGAGTCACTATAAAATATGTAGGCACTAGTGTGAAGTAGTGGTTCAGTTACAACATCTGGATTTAGATTCTACATTACACAAAGCTCACAAGAAGCCTTCAGAACAGGTACATTTTCAGCCTTGTTTCCTTATAGGGTTTTTACTGTGAGCGTAAAATTGAATTTTACTACTGTCATATTCATCTTTTGGTTGTTTCACCCTCACCATATTTATTTAACTCATTATTTCTTAGTTGTTTTGTATTATGGACCCCTTTGAGAGTCTGATAAACCTACAAACCCAATTATGCTCAAATACAGTTAAAAAGTAACAAGTAACAAGTATGTAAGTTGTAATTTTTTTTCAGTACAAATTTACAGATCCCCTGAAATCTATCCGTCCAAGGACCCCAGATCAACAACTACTACTGATCCAGCTCCTATTAATCTTCAAGGCTACTTCTAGCTGAGTGCTTCATGACATAAACCAGCCTTTACTGTTGTGTTACAAACAACAAATGGAAATTAATTGTCCTATCATAGTTTTCATTATGTCCAGCCACCTGTGTTTTACCCATATCAATAGATATGATGTGTTGCTGTGTGTAGAGAAGTTCTCCCAGGTTGCCCATCCCTGATAGGCAAAGTAATTGAGTATGAGTCAGGAGCTTCCAGGTTGAAATCTCTCTCCTGTCAAAAATCTATCAAGCAGACTTGAATAAGCCACCCCACTCATTCCCCTTTGTTTGTTTCTTTGTTTGTAGGAGGAAAAATGCATTCCTCTTTGGAGGAAAATTTAAAACCGTGTGAAAAAAGACAAAGCAGTGAAATTTGCCATCTAAAATGGGTTCTATAAAATGTGAATTTACACATTTGAAATGCATGTTATCCTAAACATGGAGACCTTTCCCCCGGTTTGCTGTTATGAAACAAAGTCTGTTGCCTTGAATGAGTAAAGTTACTAAAAATCTAGTATGGATAAAACTCTTAAGTTCACATAGAGCAAAAGCCTGATTTTCCATGGAATCATAATGATAAAAATGAAAATACTACTTTTTCAGTGATGGAAATAAAAAAATGAAAAATTAAATACATGAATGTTAATTATGGAAATAAGTGGAGTAACTAGATGAAAATCAATATTGCATTCCTCAAAATACTTTTCAGCACATCATTTCTGAATTAAATATATGAAAAATAATTCTATGAGTTTTTTTAATTATGGTCTAAAATCATGAGACATTATGAGTTTCCATTCCTTCTTTAAAATATTTCACATATTGCCTATATTAGAGTTTATATTTTGAACACTGCAATGCAGATTGTTTCTGCACAGCTAATCATATGGGGCAAACTGTCAACCCTGTATAACTAAGAAGGAACATATGTGTGCTTATTTGCCATAGAATCTTTTTCAAAGATATGAAACAACATGAAATGGTTAGATTCTTAAATATAATCGATTTCTAGAGACTTTTATTTTCTAATCTGCAGGTTGTAGATAAGGAGGTTTTGGGGTATCAACAAGGTAACAGCAGCCACTTGGATAACATTTGATGCATACTCAATTTCAGCAAATTGCACACAGTGTCTACGGTAGTTTTTCACTCTGATAGATGTGATCTGATAATACTTCTAAGTTGGCAGTTTCTCACATCAGTGGCTTCTGTAGTTGAAGTGACACACAGAGACAGTTCCCTTGCTTCATGGATTTAATTTTCTAGGAATGCTTTAAAAGAAGCAGCAGCATCGAAAACAGCTACTTGGCACTTTGTGTAAAACTACAAATTAAACTGAGCTGAATGCATTTTTAATATTACAAACTGAAAATAGCAGTGAAATTCAGATATCATGGGATTTAGATTGGTTTATATTCTATTTAAAAATTGGAATCTAGAACAAGTTTTTCAACTATGATTAACATAAGTATAAATGGGAAATGACCAAAGCAGTGGGGGAAAACTTCCAAATTCCCTAGAACTCTATAAACAATTGTGGAATTCATCAGACAAGATGGGACGGAACAGAGAATGGGGTGAAAGTAAGAAAGACCCAAATATAAAATATAACTTGCATCTGCGAAGTTTGCAGTCCAAAATCAGTTTCAAAATAGGATTTATAGAATGAAAATATTTGTTATTTTGTTATTTTTTTAATGTCTTGATTATACTTACTGACAGATAAAACTAGTCCATGACAAGATGATGTAACAATACTTTATTAAAAATGCTTGGAAAATATAAAAAATAGCACCAAATGCATAAACCAAATTATTTTAATATATCCTCCTATATTGTTTTACTGAAAATAATGTAAACATTATGAGACAATCCAAACAACAATCCATAACTGCAGATCCGGTATAGGTTTATCCCAATTCCTTGAGACAACAGTTCCACCCTAAGGATTAATACAGTTGCATGTGGGAGCTGAATAAAAGGGAAGATTAGCTGAGAATAGAAAAAAAAATAGAAGAACAAAAAAGAGAATGAAGGCATAAAGATGATTGACCAAAAAAATATACTGGTGGATTCTGGTGTATAGAAGCCGTCAGGTGACTGTAGAAGAGCAAGAGAAGAGAAGAATGAAAGAGATAGCTCTTTGTTATGAAGGAGGTAGATATTGCTGTTGAAGGAGTGTGTTAAAAATGTAAACTGGGAAAATACCGTATTTTTCGCTCCATAAGACACACTTTTTTTCCTCCAAAAAGTGGGTGGAAATGTCTGTGCGTCTTATGGAGCGAATATGGGTGACAGGCAGCAGGCAGCAGCGATCCCCGCTGCCTGGAACAGCTGATAGTCAGTATTCCAGGAGGCCGATCCAACCGTCAATCAGCTGCTTGGAGGCGAAGGCTCCAGCGTTCCCCGGAGGAGGCAGCAGACACGGAGGAGGCAGGTTGTTTGCTGCAAGGACGCTAGCCAAATGAATACCTAGCCAGATGAATTTTTTTTCTTGTTTCCCTCCTCTAAACCTAGGTGCGTCTTATGGTCAGGAGCGTCTTATGGAGCAAAAAATACAGTAGATTATGAAACAAACGTTAATTACAACACATTTAATGGATCTTTGTTTATGTGTATTCAAAATGAAAAGGCAAAGGATGTTATCAATCCATTTTACATCACAGAAAAGAGTCATAATGGTGATGAATGGCTTGACCATCACATTAAAGAACTCATCTGAAATTGATTATCATTGATCTCAAACCCCGCCATAACATAGAGAAAGGATTAGCTATTAGAAACAAATATTTAGGCTTCAGTATAGATCATAAATTCATAGTTGGGGCCAGAACAAGAGAAACAATATTAATGTGTTTAATGAATGGATAAATCTTTTGGCACCCATACAATCTAAAGAAATCAACAAGCACCTTTAAGGATTTTTTTAAATGTTATACAGTATATATTTTAAACAAATAGCCATAGCATAGCATAGCATAGCATAGCATAGCATAGCATAGCATAGCATAGCATTTAGACTTATATACCGCTTCATAGTGCTTTACACCCCTCTCTAAGTGGTTTACAAAGTCAGCCTATTGCCCCCAACAATCTGGGTCCTCATTTTACCCACCTTGGAAGGATGGAAGATTGAGTCAATCTTGAGCCTGGTGAGATTTGAACTGCCAAATTGCAGGCAGCAGAAGTAGCCTGCAGTACTGCACTCTAACCACTGCACCACCAAGGCTCATGTTTTTGAAGAATTAAAAAAAATGCTTCAGTAAACAGGGAGCATTAATACAAATAAAGGACAATAGAATTTATATTTTAATTTAACTTAAAGCTTAACAAAACAGAGTTAACCTATGCTGCCTTGAATTGCAGCAGAAAAATCCAGTTTCTATCAGCAATTATCTTCATTTATAATTTTCAGCAACTTTGATTTTTTTAAAAATCAATCCAAAGTATGGTTCAAGACAAGCATAAAAGACCAGAATACAATAGAATAACTATATAAAGATTTTTTTTTAAAAAAAATGCAAGAAAATCCTAAACCAAAAAGCAGCCAGCAATGAACAGCATTAGGGAGGACCCAGACAGTGTCCAACAGCTACAACTATTGATCGGAATTGTTCCCCAGGGACCATAATTTTCTTTATAATTTTATTTTTATTGGGAATTGTTCTTTTGTGAGGTTGTTTTGTTGTTTTAATATTCTTACTAAAAGGAAGAAATGTAAACTACTCAGAGTTCCTTTGTATTGAAGGGGCAAGTAATAAAAATAATAAAATAAATATATGTCCTTAACCTAAATAGGCTTTTTACAACACGTAAGTAAGAGTCTCTGCTTAACAAATTGGCAGCACTTACACTAGGGCCCCTGTCTAGGCAAGTTCTCTGCTACTTCATGGAAATCAGTGTCTTCTTTGCATGGAAAGCAAATGGGGTTTTGTGGCAAATGTGATACAGTGGCATGTCATAAATTACCTTTTGTTAATTCTAGCCATAACTACATTGTAACCTGCCCTTTAGGTGGGGAAGTGGAAACAAGCTTGCACACACCCTGTAATTTCATAGCACTCACTTGGAAAGAAACACAGAAATTTTCCCACTGTTTGTAATGTACCATCTGATTATATAAACCACATCTGGCATTGAAAGGATGGAGGGGTCACATGGTGGTTGGTGCCATAAAATACTGCTAGGACTTATATATATCTGCTCCTTGAATATTTTCTCAAATTAATCTGCATCTTTCGATTAATTTGAAGGCTTACCTGAAGAATTAAATATATACTTTTTTCAAATGCTTTTGCATAGCATATATTATTAAATATAGTAATATTGAAGAGCAAGTTTGGTGTCATGATTAAGGAATCAAGCTAGAAACCGGAAGACCATGAGTTTTAGTTCTGTCTTGGGCACAAAGCCTTGGATTTTGGTCACCAGTCACTTTCTCCCAGCCCTGTGAAGGAGGAAATGCCAAACCACTTCTAAAAAACCTTGCCTAGAAAACAGGAAATTGTCCAGGCAATCTCCAACAATCAGACATGACAGAATTGAAGAAAATTAAATATTGAATTAATGTGTTATAGGAATATTTAATATTTTTGTTTCTATGGAGTCTGTGTGTGGGAATTTGTGTGTATGCCTCTGAGTATCATTGCAGGGAGATTAACATGTCTGCCATCTATGTGTGCCAAATTGAAGATGTAGAATTGCCTTCAAGTTGGCAAATGCAGGAGACTGAACATATACAGCACATAGTGATATTTTCAAATTATAGTTATAAATTATTCTTAAACAAATTCTATTTGTCATGCTTTCTTTCTCAATATTTGGCCATTTGGATGCCATTTCCTTAATAAATTAGTCTAGACTAAAGATCTGACATTGATATGTATTCAAAGTGTCAAGGGATTGATAAACTGGCCACTAAACCTATCACAAAAATGTCAAAAAAGTGAGTCTGCATATGAAAGTTGTTTGATAAAGAGAAAGCTTGTGAGACCTATAAATCTGAATCATAGGTTACATAACAGACTAAATCCTGACATTCTATTTTAAAAGATTGTGAAGGGAATCATATCAAGCCTTTCTCCTAACCTCTTCTCACCCAGCTAGCATTTTTACTCAAACTCAATCTCACAAGTGTTTATTGTACATTGATGTTGCAAATGTGAGCATTGTTTGCCTAGCATGACAGTTTAAAAATGGAGAACTAGCCAAGCAAAATAAATCTCTAAATTGTTTGGGACAAAGGCAGTATAAAAAGCTGTAGGAGATTGTTTTTTCATCTCTCTCCCAAACTCAAGTACAATACCAAACTTATTATTTTCTTATCTAAACATTCTAAGATTGGCTTTAGGATGTGGAATCATTGCTATCTTTTTCTTTCCCAACGTTAATCTTGATGAAATTATAAAGACATTTGCAAATCTCCAGAGATACATTATTGAATAAAAATTTCAGGCCTGTGGTGGGAATGGAACTCAAATTAACATTCTTTTCTGGTGCAACAAAGAGTAATAATCACACCAATAATATAATATAGATACTAAGTATATTTGTAGGTACTAATTTTGTGGAGTCTAGATGGAGGAAGGAGTAAATGGGAGTATATTTGTTTTTAAATAGGCTCTCTGGTCTTGATAGTGGTACTTAAACCAAATGATAGCAAATCATTTCTTGTCTTTCTCTAATGAAGATATGTGGCAAAATTCTCAATGCATTTTATTTCCCTTTTGCTAGTAGTTGATCTTTATTTTATATCAGACTACTTGGCTGAGTTGTTCTGTGATCTGCCTTTGTTAGAAAAGCAACATGCTCAGCAAATACAGAGCCATTTAAGCTCTTGGAGGGAGAAAGAAAAGATTATTGAAGGCAAAAGGCAACAATGAGTTAAGGAAGGTAAGGCTTAGAGCAAATGAATCCCTGCCTGTTAATGGAAGAATGTTTGCAATTGAATTGTAATAAATTCATCAGCACCACCCCATCTGGCAAACTAATTTATCTAACTTATCAGCTTCAGTAAAGTAGTATGCTAAACTTTGTAAGAAAATTTGCGCCACCAAAGCAATACTGAAAGAAAGTTTGAGGATGATAATACATCCTAGGAGCTGCTACCTGCTAACCTGGATGTTGCAAGTTATGTTAGAGTTTCATTTATCAAGCCATTATTGCAGTTAATGGGGGGGGGTTCCACTTAGTTAGACTGAATTATTTATGCCATGAAACCTGTATTGGAAGTTTTAATAAAGACAATTGAGCTGATCTAATTGTCTGTTTCCATAATATTTAGCCGTTCCAAAGAAAACTGAGCCTTGGTGTTTGTTTAATAAAACGTTAGTTAATTTCAAGTGAGTTTTATGCATTTTCCCATTCCTATACTATAGTTTTAGTCAAACTTTGAAATAAAGTAAGCCTATTGAGATCCAAGCTTTATCATTTTTATGTTTATTTTTTCTGCTTTTCTACTTCTAACTATATGATTTGTATATATCATTGCACAAATCAAGCTGACTGCAAATCCTAAGGATGGATGGGTGGATGAGTAGATCGATCAATAGATGGATTTAGTTAGCTAGTTATCTATTGAATTTATACATCACCCATATAACCTAAGTAACGTTGAGGAGTTTACAGACAAAATAATAAATAATACAAAACATTATTAAAAGCACAGTTAAAAGCAAAATTAAAACAAGGCTAAAATATGCAAGTTTAAAATCAAAGTTGAAATTTAAAAATATCAAGTTAATCAAAGTTGAAACATTCACAAAGGTACTAGGAGTGCCCTCAATCAACCAGCCATCCCACGGAATACATAACACTCTTAGAACGGAATACATAACACTCTTCCTAACAGACAGAAAGCAGCAGGTGAAGCTAAGCAAAACCACATCAGATACCTGTACAATTAGCACAGGGGCCCCCCAAGGCTGTGTGCTCTCACCACTTCTCTCTATATACCAATGACTGCATCTCAAATGATCCATCTTTTAAACTACTGAAGTTTGCAGATGATACAACAGTGATTGGTCTCATTCGAGACAACGATGAAACCACATACAGCCTCGTGGTGCGACCGGAACAATCTGGAACTGAACACACTCAAAACTGTAGAAATGGTGGTAGATTTTAGGAGAAACCGTCCCATTCTACCACCTCTTACAATACTAGACAACACAGTATCAACAGTAGAGACCTTCAAATTTCTAGGTTCTATCATATCTCAAGACCTAA
>QLTV01001474.1:117658-146779 GCA_003457575.1 Thermophis baileyi
GGCTTACTATTACTATTACTGCATTACTATTACTATCAGTCTTCGCATCGTTCCTATCACCCATCTCCTCCCACTTATGACTGTATGACTGTAACTTGTTGCTTGTATCCTCATGATTTATATTAATATTGATTGTTTCCTGATTGCTTATTTGTACCCTATGACAATCATTAAGTGTTGTACCTCATGATTCTTGACGAATGTATCCTTTCTTTTATGTACCCTGAGAGCATATGCACCAAAGACAAATTCCTTGTGTGTCCAATCACACTTGGCCAATAAAGAATTCTATCTATATATCTATCTAGAACCCCGTGCTAATTGGCAAAACTAGATCTTAACATTCTTACAGAAAACCAGAAGAATGGGAGCTTACCTCATCTCTGGGGGTGAGATGTTTGAAAGGATTCCCTAATCCTAAACAGCAGAGAAGGCCTCTTTCTTCATTGGAGTTGTACTCTCAAACCATTTAGAGAGCACCAGAATGGGAAAGCTTGAAGAGAGAGGGGAAAGAGTGTCTGTAGCATCTCAGTAAGAATTGTGTGATATAGTTGAAGAAATAATATCCCAACATAAAAGAGAAATTGTTGGGATTGTTCTTAGAAGCTTGGTTTTTGTTGCTGTTGTTTTGTTTTTTGTCTGGGAACAAGAGGGGGAAAATAAGCAAAACAGATGGAACCACAACTAAATTGTATGTCAACTGATTTTCCCAAAAAGAAATTTAGGGGGAAAAAAGATAAGGATGGGTGGTGTTGGATACATCATCTGCTCCCACCTGTTTCCTTAATGATATAGAATAGAAGAGAGATCACCTAATGCACCACTTTTCATCTCTATTCTGGTGTTCTTTTAAAGACCAGTTCTTTGGGGACTATCCAGGAAAATTACCATAGCATTTTTTTCAGTGGTCTGGAAAGTTTGATGCCTTTTGATATATAGACATTGAAAAGTCTATATATAAAGTCCTCTGCTCTATTTCTCTCTTGTCTGTTGCTCATGTCTCTGTCTCCCTGCTTTGCTTGTCCAATTAGTCAGTTAAATGTTTTATATGTTTGTTGATGTTTAATAAATAAATATTGAGTTATATATTTTGCTACTTGAACTGCGGGGAAGGAGAGTGCTTGCTCTGATCTTACTGGAATTGATTAGTAATGTGCTGAGAGCAAACCAAAATAATTTACCAACAGTTTCTTACCAATAAAAGTTGGGAAACCAACCTTCCTAATCCAAAAAGTCAATCATATACTTTTCTTTTTAAAAAGATTTTAACAATCCGTAATAATGTGAACTACAGAGTGTGTGGGTGTCACTACTAAGGTCAACTTTTCCTTTTGCAGAAGCTGACATCTCAGACAAAATGAAAGATCTGCCATTTTGGTTTCAAATGGAGCTTTTTCCACTTTATTTCTATCTAAAATTGAATGTATTCCGATCCATTGTGAAACTATCTGGTTTAACTAGATGAATGAGATTTTGTTAAAAATCCAAAAGGAAATGCTGAAAAAGGTTCAAACCATTCTTCATTGGTCTGCTGTTTCCTAACTGTATACTTAGTTATACTTATTCCTGATCCTCATTCAGTCCTAGCTAAATTTGTATATTAGTCAATGAAATAAAATAGAAGAGTCATTAACCTTCATAGCTGATCTCAAAGACCCTGGAAATGAAAGTCCTAAACTTTTTTCTCCCAACAATAGTGTAAAATAGTGTAATTATTTGTTTGGATCAAAATATGGTAATTGAAATTTTATTTTAAACATCTTTTTCCTATATGGATACATTTCAGATGTATTGATTTCAATTCCAAAAATCCTTACTCAGTGTGGCCATTAATGGGAATTTTTGGATCTAAAGAACAGCTGAAAGGAAAAACTTCTCGATGTTGAAGAAATTTCTTTAGAAGATATTAAATAAGTTTGTGCAAATTATTTGATGAGACACTTTATCCTCAAGAAATGCCTCAAACAGAACCATAAAGCAACTGTTTGAAAACACACTTTGGCTGCTTCAAGTTCTTCCCATAATCTTCTGGACCCATATATACTGTATATTCTGAAAAGATATTTGCACAGAAGACATCAGAGGGAACTCAGAGTAGCTGTGTTACACTACAGATTGCAGATTCAGAATGCTGTTTCATTCCAGGGTTTGCACAGTTCTAAATTATTGTAGGTAAAGATCTATCCTTGGTAAATAGCAATCTAGCAATCAAAATATAATTCACTGCATTTCTGATTTTCTATTACTGTGTTTTTTTAAAAAATACCAGTAATATTTAAAATACTGCCTTTTATGCCGGTATTATCACTCCATATTTGTGAAATTTTATGGGTAGTGTAGAATAGAAATAATATGAGGTTAGTGAATATTTTATCACTCTACCCAGTAAGATCCTCCTTCCAAGATTCTCTTCATCAATATTGTGCAAAAATATATTAAAATAAACAAAATCCTACAATTCTTTTATTTATTTTTTATTTATGATGCATTTGAGTTATTTCTTTGGGGAATATCCCCTAATATAATCTATCCCTTTTTCTGTGGATATAGACATTGTGTAGGTGTCTTCATCATGGATTTTCACATGGCTGGTGAGCCAACACAAAATTACATGGGTTGTGTACCACACCCTATTTAGTGTGGAATCTTATCTTTTTGGAAGCACATTTACCCCCCACCCAAAAAAGGAAGGGTTGAAACTTAAATGTAATGAGTTGGTTATAATCACCAAAAATTTGCATTTAATTTACTTTAAATGGTATCATTACTTACACAGGCATTGGTGAGAAATAGATATTGCAGCTGCTGTTCTGCAGGAATCATATGGCATAAAAAAATCAGTGGGGTCCTGTAAATGTGTTTGTTCCACTGTTCAGTATAAGTTTCCAGGGTTGTGCATAGGAACAAAGGACATAGAACTGACTCAAACCAGCAGTTAAAATAGACTCTAAAACATGCTGATCGGTATGAGGAAAATTATGCAAGATGCTGAAAAGATAAAAGATGGTAGAATGGGCTCAGGGGAAGCTATTTGCGGTGTGTTCTCTAGATGTGGGATGATACACCAAAGAGGACCCTGTCTCTATTCACTGGTCATAGAATTTCAATCTTTGTTGCAACCAGGGAAAAAATAGGCTTTTAATAAAGATACAAGAAATGAGCAGGTAGGTATGGGTTCGAGAGGGCTATGACTCTATCTAAAGAGCAAATGTCCGCCTTTAAGGTAGGAAGTAGCCAAAGAATTTTAGGTACTCAAATTGAAGCCAGGTTGTGGATAGAATGACGGTAATGATGGTGATGATCATTACTATTACAACTGTGGTGTACAGAAAGGGAACCAAAAACAAACAAACAAACAAATTATATAATACAGTATATATAAAAGCTACCCTGATTTTAAAATATTAAAGATTATACTAAACCCTACCATGTGGAATAATATTGATCAGAATTTCCAGGAGTATAGCAAATATGTCACATACTGATATGCCATATTCAATTTCCCCTATTAATGTTCTGCTATATTTTTCATCTTCAATTTCACTGGAATTTATTTTGGGGGGAAATGACTAGTAGAGCAGGCATGATACTTGTTTGACTTGTCTGTATCTCTTGTCTATTAAGTAAGAACTGGAAAGCTTACACATTTTGAAGGCCTTAGCAAGTGCGAGTAAATACCTTATACCCTGTTGTGCTGATCTCTGCATTTTCAACATGACAGTGTGATATTATATGATTACATAAGCAATACTGTTGTCTTTGAACCCTCTAGTCAAGAAAAAGAGTTTACCTAAAATTTTATCTTTTAAAAGGGACTCTTTACAAATGTTGACTTTCAGCATAATAGTCTGTCCCATAAAGTCACATTGACTGGCATGCTCAAATAGCGTAGTAGTCTGTGCTCATTGGAAGTGTTTATCAGACAAACGCATTCCTTGTGTAATCATTGCTGGTAGACAGTTATATTTTCAGCTTAGTAAGCACTTCCTGTATCACTAAGCTTTTAACATATGGTTTCACCATGCACTGTCTCAGTTATAAAAAATGAGCGTCTTCTTTGACAAGCAGCCTGATCTTTCTCTGTAGTCCTGAGAAATACCACTCTGAGGTTAAGCTGCTTCACCAAAATATGCCTTATGTAGATGCAAAACCGCTATACAACTAAAATATGCTCAGATTTTCAGTCCATATGTAAATTCAATTATTGCTAAGGGAAAGTTGGAAAGAAAGTTGTTCTGGATCTATTGGTGATGTGAAGTTTATTTATATGATTCCTAGTTACTAAATACAGCAATAATATAAATTGTCTCTTTTTTTCTTTTTCTCTCCTGATTGGTAGCTGAAGATTGAAAGGTAGGGAGTAAGAGTGGGGATTTCTGAAAGAGCAGGGGTTAGTAGTGGAACTGAAAGTCTATTCCTGAACATCACATGTCAGAACATAAGCAATGCCCTGTTGGATCAGACAGACCCCTTCCCCACCTAGTCCAACAGTCTGTTCTCACAATAGCCAACTAACTATTCTAGCCTCCCAGCAGATGGTCTTCAGAGGCAGTCGCACTGCTATCAAGGCTAATAGCCATTGATCATCATGACTTCAGTGAATTGTACCAACCCTTTTTTGAAGTCAGTTGAGTTGGTAGCCAGCACCAAATCTAGGGGTAGTTCTGTAGGCATCTAGTAGTAATGAATTCCAGATTTAAATTGCATGTTGTATAAACATACGTTTGTCTCATAGGATTAAATTTCATTAGATGACTTCTGATTCTAATATTTGGGAAAGGAAAAATAGCTTCTCTTTGTCTTTACCATACATAATGTTATACACTTCATTCCAATTCCTTCTCATTTGCTTCTTCTCTAGTCTAAAAAGCCACAAATGTCACAACCTTTCCTCTTAGAGAATCTGCTTCAGCTGCTTGTTCATCTTAGTTGGCTTCTCTGAACCTTCTCTAATCTCCACATCCATTTCGAGGTACAGCAATCAGAACTCAGAGGTGGTATGCTGCTGGTTCAGACCGGTTCAGGTGAACTGGTAGCGCCGAACGGGTGGGCCGGCCCGCCCGGATGTAATGCCATCCTATTTAGCCACGTTTTTGTGGTTGGGTGCATGCGCGAAAGGCGCATGTGCAAGTAATGAGCATGCGTGGGAGGCTGTGCACATGTGCGGAGGTGTGTGCTCACATTTGCGAACCGGTAGGGAAAGTAAGTGAAAACCACCCCTGCAAGAACTACACACAACATTCTACGTGCACTCACACCACTGATTTATATAAAGGCATTATGATGTTGGTATCTCTATTTTCAATACTTTTCTTATTATCCCTAGCATTCTGTTGAAACTTTTTAGAGCAGATGTACATTGTGCCAATATCTTTACCAAACTATTTACCATTATTTCAAGATCTCTTTACTCATCATCAATCACTGTCAGCTCTGATCTCATTTGTTTGTATGAATAGTTAGGATTTTTGGCACTATTCTGCTCACATTGAATAACACCTGCCATAATACAATATAATTTATAATATTTCATTCTTAGGCTTCTGTGATTGGACTATAGGCTAATACTGAAATAATAAAAAGTAGTTCCTCCCCTAGTCAGGTTTCTTCACCCTGTGCTCAGGAACCTATAAAGCTTGGAATAAATCAAATGGATTTTATACTTCAAGGCACAATGTTGGGAGGGGGGAGGGAAGAGTTTAATGTATTTATTATGATATACAGGTAGATGCAATTCTAGTGGTCTGTAATAGTTACAAATATATTGTAGTGGGCATACACTTAAAATGAAGGTGATTTTAATAGGGGAACAAGTATCAAAATGGCAGATATTATACAATGTGAGCAAATTGATGCCAAAAATCTTAAAGCTGAGGGAGTATTGTCTTACCCTTCCTTGCATTTTTTTGTGAATTGGAATCTACATCACTGAATATATATCAATATAAAGAAGGAAGAACTGAATTAAGAAAACATGGCATCTAAAACTGGGAGAATGGAAATTGGTAAAGATTTGAGCAAAAACCAATCTACTGTAGAAATTTCTCACAGTTTGAAAGCATCTATTGGGATTTCTTAAATACCTGTGCCATTTATAAGTAGAATTTCCACATTTGGGATAGCCATCTTTTGACAAACAGTACCACTGAGTGCTATTAGGTGAGTGCTGTTATAAAGTGTAAATAATACACTTTATTATTTGAGTGTGCCATCCATATTACTAAGTGCACTGAGGGACATATATTTAAGTCATGGAACATTTGTTTATAACAAAAGCACTTATATCAGCAGCTGCACAAGTCATTTCTATGTTTGTTTTTAAATGTCCTAGTCTTATTTTCTAAATTATATTGCAATTTTTAATCTCCTTTAGTAACTTAGTAATTACATTAATTACTTAATTAATTCCAGTAGTTTAGAACATAGTGCCATATGTATAGATCAGCTTTCTCCAAGGTACTTCTTTTTACAATGTTGAATTTCAACTCCTATAATTCACAGCTAGCATGTGCTTGTTTGGGATTGTGAGAGTTGAGGTCCAATACATCTGAAGAGAACCAAGATGAGGAAGATTTCAGAAGCTTCAAGGTCCTTTCAAAAAAGAAGATTAAATACTTTAGGAAACTGTAGGTTTGGAACACTTTCACAGGCTCCTGTAGCATCAACTAAGAGCAAAAACTATTGGAAAACTGGATCTTAGACAATGTAAACTAGTTTTTGCCAAATGTCTGTGGAAATCTATTCAAGAATCTGCTTAGCTGACATTTGTGGTTGATTCAATGTGTAAGTGGGAATGATAAAATGTTCAATACATCAAGTAAAATTCTACAGTTGCTTTTGTATTTGAGATGACATACAAATAGATTAAATAAAGATGTGTTCATTTAAATCTGATTAATTTTGTGGCTTTCCAGCTTTTATTGATTGGAGTTGTCATTGGATCCTAGAAATAATGATGAACTTGTAATTATTTTTCTCTCTTCAAGAAAAAGGTTAAAATCATCCATTGATATTTACTAAGGAATATAATTTAAAGATGAAATTATAGTTTGCCTGTTGCCTGGTGGATACAGTTTACAGCATTGCCTATAAGTTGCATCATTTGGGAATAATGTGAATTACAGTCCAACGCATCTGGAAAGTATCCATTGAATGCGGTTGCTTTAGAAAGAAATTACACAATCTGACATGAATCAAAATAATAACAACAGATTGGGAAACCTGCAGTATAAAATTGTTCTTTTTGTAATCTGGTGTTTCTAACTGATTTCAACAGCACTTAAATGTATGGGTGAGAGAAAAGGTGAATGAGAGGGAGATAGTCCAATAATAGGAACTCTCCAGGTAGGATACAGTCACTTAAAATATAACGTGACACAAATTCCTTACTTTTTAAAAGTTTTTAAAACAGAAAATCTACGTGGGGAAAAGCTATATATGTTTATAAATAGCTACTGAAATAATTAAGGTTTAAAGTAATTATCCCAGTTATCTACTTCATTGGATTTATTTTTCCCTACAATTTCACTGCTCTGAATCCTTGTGCAATACAGATATCCATGACAGTGCATGAGCATAGTTCGCAAAAGGTTGTGCTACGTAAGTGTGGTAATCTTTAAAATGCCACAATATGCATGGTTGTTTTCACATAATAAGAGGCAATCAAACTTGTGAATCCAGAAGATCCTTTGTGTAATTGTTTAAATTCTTGATGTTCACAAACCCTCCCCTAAAACTTTGCTAATCTTTGAAGTTGATTTTTTTCCCTATCAAGATTGATCCTTCTTTTTGCTTTTATATTTATTTTTTTCATCACTAAAATTCTGATGTTCTTTAGCAACTCAGATTCATTCATAAAGACTGAAAATAATTTTCTTGGTCAAGTTCTAGGACACTCTGGCAGCCTCTAATTAAGAGTAGCATGTATTATCTTTTTAATGACAAGTGATGTGATTTTGCAATTTGTTCCCTTTTTACAGGGTTTATTTACACAGGAGAAGTTGTGCATCAGATGTTAACAGCAACACAGTATATTGCACCCTTGATGGCCAATTTTGACCCCAGCGTTTCGAGAAATTCTACTGTAAGATACTTTGATAATGGTAAGCATGAATATTTTTGTTCAGATTACTTTTAGTTTAGCTGCTGTTTGTTTCCCTTTGTAGGAAATTACACAATGGGTTGATCAAAGGCCGAGGTGGCGCAGTGGTTAGAGTGCAGCACTGCAGGCTACTTCAGCTGACTGCTAGCTGCAGTTCAGCGGTTCAAATCTCACCCGGCTCAAGGTTGACTCAGCCTTCCATCCTTCCGAGGTGGGTAAAATGAGGACCCAGATTGTTGGGGGCAATATGCTAACTCTGTAAACCGCTTAGAGAGGGCTGTAAAGCACTGTAAAGCGGTATATAAGTCTAACTGCTATTGCTATTGCTATCATAAATTTAGCTCTTTAAAATGTAATACATTTAATTAGCTATTCCTCTGCATATAAGACTTTAATTTAGTTAAAATTTTGCTGGTAGAGACTCTTGGCATGTATTATCCATTATTATAATCCATAAAAGCTATAAAAGCTTTAGCTGTTATATAAAATTTCCGATAGCATTGTTAAAAAAGCGAATCTATAGTGTTTTCTTTTTAGTACCATCTGCATAATAAATATCCATTAATAAAGTAAACACATTTTTTTCTTTGTGTCATATTTTATACAAACATACGGCATATTATAAAAACAGAGAGGTTAATAAACTTCATAAAGATAATTGAAGTGTCAGTACTGTATAATATTTGAATAACCCTGCCTTTATTTATTGCTCTCAAAGGTCAATATCTGACATAAAATTGTAAGATGCAGAAACAAAATCCAATTTTGTTGCTGGAACCATATAAAGAATATACATATTTGAGTTAATTAAGCCATCCACTCTGTCATACATTTACAAAACATAAAAGTGGGAAGGAATATTGTAAATCATTTAGTCCAGCTCACTGTTCACTTATCAGAATCCACTACTGTAAGGTATTCCTGGCAGCTGCCATCCTGCCAAAATTTTCAGCAAAAGGGAATCTACCACCTTTCTAGGTAGGATGCTCAACTTCTTTACAACTCTCCTTATCACATTCAGATTTTTAATTCTAACTTATTGATCGTTGTCCTGTTTTAAACAGGAAAAACATCTTCTTCTGACTAACACTTAGGTATTGGTAGATGGCTATCTAACTCGTCTTAGTTTTCTCTTTTATAAACTAACCATCTCAGCTCATTAATCCTTCCATAAGGCTTGGTTTTTACCTCCTACATCATCTTACTTGCTCTCCTCTGAACCTATTCCAGCTTTTCCACTCCTGTAAACTTCTGGTTAATCTGAGATATTGATTGGATTTAGATTTTTTTTATTTAGAATTAGAGGAACAAGCATTGCAGTCACAGTATTCACATTCAGTAGGATTATTGCTGATTTAACAACTTGAGTTCTGAAAAAAATAATAGGTTTATCTACCTTTTAGCCTGGAGAGAACAAAATAATTTTGTTAGTCTTTAATCACTGCAGCAAAGAGATTCCCTGCGAATTACAATCATAACAATAAAACATTCACAGTACACATACAGTATATAGTGTATGTATATAGAATTGTTTATATACAGTACATATTCTATAGTTACATACTTACATATACCTTGCCCACTTTTAAGTAATCTTTAAAAATGTTTCTTTTTGTTCTGCAGAGCTTAGGTTAAAGTACTGGGAGGGCCCACATTCAGTTAGATGTGATGTGGTTGGAGATTATGTTGTCCCTTGCAAGATAGGTTATGGTTTTATATAATATTGATTATTTTAACTTGTGAAGCCGCAGTTATTTTGAAATTGAGCAAGCTAGAAATTAAATCAATGAATTAATTAAAAATACTACTTGCAAAACTTGCAACCACAGATAAAATCACAAAACAACCAACCCTAAAATAAAAGCTGAAGTCAACATCCATTTATATCTATATATATACTGCACTTCACATAATATTTCTGGTTTCTTGAAGAAATAAATACCTGTCATTCTCACAGAGTTTCATGCATACCAGAAACAAGGACCTTGTAGCACTTCATATTTTTATTGGATTCCAATTTTTATAATCAGACCAAGAGACAGGATTTCAAAAGTAACCCAAGCAAATTACATTTGGCTGAATGAAAACTAAGCTCTGTTTTTGGATTTAATAGATGCCCCCATGTTACTTTGTTGCATCTTCTTCCAGATATTTTTTTTTACTGATTTTCCAGCCAAGCCAACCAGTCTGAGATTTCCTGTAGTCTCTCCTCCAGATATTAGCCAGGTACAGCCTATTTAATTTTCAACATTAGCTGCCTGTTACCATCAAGCTGGGCACTTCTAGGGAAGCATGAGTCAAGTGACAATTATTCTTCAGTAATAGAGTTTGATACCTTTGGTATCTTACATTTCTAGGACTTACAGACTGTTAGTCACATAGTTCCATGTAGTTAGTATTTCTAATCCAAACTGTATAATATTTATTCTATTGAGGTAAGTTCCCATGACTAAACACTACAATTTTAACTTGCCATAGCATTTATGAAATGTAATGCTAATAGATACAGAAATATTATTGTGAATTGTGTTTAAAGAAATTTGAAAAATACATTGACAATTGGATAAATACGTAATTGGTATTAGACCCAGTAGATATATGGAGCCTATAGTTTTACCATATGTCTTGCATTAAATATTTCTGGAGAACTAGAACCTCAAATAACAATAGGACTTAGACCTAGATGCTGCCACAACACTCTCTGGGTGTCAACATATTGCCTCCAACAACTGAATCCTCACTTTATTGATATCGTAAGGATGGAAGGCTGAATCAACCTTGAGCTCATCAGGATCAAACTCCAGGCTATGTGCAGAGTTTCCCTGCAATACTGCATTCTAATCACTGTGCCACCAGGGCTCCTTTTGCAAGACAGTTATATTGTCTCTGCATGAAAAAGAATTCTATAGATCCTTGGGAGTTATGAAATATATACGCAGTATATTTAGAGGGAGCCTAAAGAAAATGTGATATACAAATCTAATTAGAATGCAATTGTTTCTTATATTGAATGTACAAATTCCATGTTCTTTGAGCTTATTTTCAGAGAAGTATTTGTTAGTATTATGGCTCTTTTGCACATTAGTCATTCAATTGACAGTGCCCTTAACCAGCATTGTATCTTTTATTATACAAAAAATGTTATTTCCAGTACTTCTAGGTCACTGGGAATTGATTTTTTTCATAAATTATTTAGAAAATGTTGCAATAATCCTGAATTTTACATCTCTTTATTTTGTTCACTATTTCATAAGAGGGTGTAATTACATTTCCTGTATAATGTCTGTTTTAGAAGATAATTACTACTTGAGTTGTAGTAATATGATTACAGTCTTCCCCAATCTAGGCTATGCTATGCTATGCTATGCTATGCTATGGCTTACATTGACAACAGATTGTAGATATTCAGGTAATTTTGTAAGATATCAAAGTCAAGGAAGTTGAATTAATTTATTAAATTGCAATCATATACTTTCCTCCAGTATTTTTGTCTCCTTTTCCCATCTTGACAGGCACTGCACTAGTTGTTCAATGGGATCATGTACATCTACAAGATAACTACAATCTGGGCAGTTTCACTTTTCAGGCAACTCTTCTCAATGATGGCCGTATAATTTTTGGCTATAAAGAGGTGAGTCTGATCAGGTAATGAATTATTTCACTTCAGGATAATAACATGTAATAAATATCAATACAAGATCAAATAAAAATTTTCACATGGTAAAAATTCTAGATCATTAGTCTTTTAGTTTGTAGGATCTAAGATTTACAGATGGATACTATTATAAAATAGAAACCCTTGGCTTCTGTATGAGGAAGAGAGTGCTATGAGATGTAATGTAATGGAAAGTAAAGTATCTTTTGTATATTAGGCATAACCATTGAAACAGAGATAGATGACCTGTGCTCATCCAGTTGTTGCTGAATAACAAGTACCAGCATTCCTAATGAGCATTCCCATTTGTAAATGATGCTGGGAGCCGTAGATGATCAACATCTAGAAAACATCAGGTTCTCCACTATTGATTTTAGACATCACAGGTCAAAAGTAGCAATTGGTTATGAGTCTTAATGCACATGTTTGGTCTACTGCCTAATCTTCTATTCATGTGCCTATCAAACAGCAAACGTTTTGTTAGAAAATTAGAAAATGTGGGACTGTTGAGGTGACAATGTAACATTACATTAGAATGTTCCACACTTTTTGTTTCTGCCGTGATCCATCCAGCTCTGATGACTTACCATTTGGCAGCATTTTGTTTGTAACTCACTCTTGAAACACTTTGCATTATCTCACCTCATTTGTTAGCACATACCTTGTTCTGCTCAGGGAAATTTTTACTGGATGAAACAACTATGGATTTTATTCCTGACAAGGAAAATAAAATGGATGCAAACAAATATCATCACAAGCATCAGAAATACTAATGTGCTACAGTGAGCTTCAGGTCTTGTCATCCTCTCTTTTTGGTTGCAAATGGGTTAAATGAATCTGATGATAGTTAATATAAAGCTTTAAAAGGTAAACATGTGGCATTTTTATGTTAGGGAAAACATCTTTGGTATTCACTTTTGCTATCTGGATATTATAACAATAGTAGCTTTTTTCGGTGATCCTGGAAGACAAAAATAAACAAATGAAGTCAGTAGAGATATCAATAAGGATAAAGACTTGGACTAAAACACTAGTTTGATATCCTGATTTGATTACTCTTATTAATATAAATCAGTTCCCACTTAAACAACTCAGGAAATATATAGTGTCAAATAGAAATATGTCTCATTTTTTCCTTTTAGTTCAATTTGATGGAAGAGACTTTGCTTGGGAGTTGACATTCTACATTTATTTAAACACAAGATAGCCAAAACTATTTATGATTGTCCTGGGGTTTTTTTTAATGGAAGAATCATCTGTCCAGCAATGTTCAGCTTCCTTGGTAGTTAAATCCCTAAAGAAGATCTAGGGCTAGACCATTTCTCATTTATTTTTTTAAACAATGCTTCTAATGCAATCCTACTCTTGAAAATAGTTGAAGAATAGTTCCTCCCCTTAAAGAATCTCATAGCAATGTCCCATGTTACATTCTATTCACTTGCTCAATTTAATGGTCAAGTGACATTTAGGTTCACCCTGGTTTGGAACCAACTATGACTAGAAGCTTTCATGGAGAAGCTTTCATTCTCCATCTCTCATGTGGGAAGGAGGGACATATGAGCCCAAAGCAGATAACAGAATAACAGAGTTGGAAGGGACCTTGGAGGTCTTCTAGTCCAACCCCCTGCTTAGGCAGAAAACCCTACACCACTTCAGACAAATGGTTATCCAATATCTTCTTAAAAACTTCCAGTGTTGGGGAATTCACAACTTCTGGAGGCAAGTTGTTCCATTGATTAATTGTTCTAACTGTCAGAAAATTCCTCCTTAATTCCAGGTTGCTTCTCTCCTTGATTAGTTTCCACCCATTGCTTCTACCCTCAGGTGCTTTGGAGAATAGTTTGACTCCCTCTTCTTTGTGGCAGCCCCTGAGATATTGGAAGACTGCTATCATGTCTCCCCTAGTCCTTTTTTACATTAAACTAGAAAATAGAATAGAATAGAATAGAATAGAATAGAATAGAATAGAATAGAATAGAATAGAATAACAGAGTTGGAAGGGACCTTGGAGGTCTTCTAGTCCAACCCCCTGCTTAGGCAGAAAACCCTACACCACTTCAGACAAATGGTTATCCAATATCTTCTTAAAAACTTCCAGTGTTGGGGAATTCACAACTTCTGGAGGCAAGTTGTTCCATTGATTAATTGTTCTAACTGTCAGGAAATTTCTCCTTAGTTCTAGGTTTCTTCTCTCCTTGATTAGTTTCCACCCATTGCTTCTTGTCCTACCCTCAGGTGCTTTGGAGAATAGCTTGATTCCCTCTTCTTTATGGCAGCCCCTGAGATATTGGAACACTGCTATCATGTCTCCCCTAGTCCTTCTTTTCATTAAACTAGACATACCCAGTTCCTGCAACCATTCTTCATATGTTTTAGCCTCCAGTCCCCTAATCATCTTTGTTGCTCTTCTCTGCACTCTTTCTAGTCTCCACATCTTTTTTACATCATGGTGACCAAAACTGGATGCAGTATTCCAAGTGTGGAGGCATTCCAAGGCATTATTAAGTGGTATTAACACTTCATGTGATCTTGATTCTATCCCTCTGTATATGCAGTCTAGAACTGTGTTGGCTTTTTTGGCAGCTGCTGCACACTGCTGGCTCATATTTAAATGGTTGTCCACTAGGACTCCAAGATCCCTCTTACAGTTACTACTATTGAGCGAGGTACCACATATACTGTACCTGTGCATTTTGTTTTTCTTCCCTAAATGTATAACCTTACTTTTTTTCACCATTGAATTTTATTTTGTTGGATAGCGCCCAATGTTCAAGTCTGTCGAGATCCTTCTGTATCTTAAGCCTATCTTCCGGAGTGTTGGCTATTCCTGCTAGCTTGGTGTCGTCTGCAAATTTGATGAGTTCCCCATCTATCCCCTTGTCCAAATCATTGATGAAGTTGTTGAAGAGTACTGGGCCTAAAACAGAGCATTGGGGTACTCCACTGCATACTTCCCTCCATATAGATACAGTTCCATTGAGGACTACACGTTGAGTGCGGTTGGTCAGCCAGTTACGAATCCATCTGGTGGTGATGCTGTCTAACCCACATTTTTCTATTTTATGTAGTAGGTTATGGTCTACTTTATCAAATGCCTTACTGAAGTCCAAGTAAATTAGCATAGACCTAATAATTATAAATAGGTTGTAGGGATATGTGAATGTACTTCTTGTAATGTTAGTTAAGATTATATAAAATGATATAAAATAATAATGAAATTGGGCCATTTAATCCTACAAGTCAACATTGCAATTTTTTGTTTTGTGTCCACCTCATAAAACAAGAAAGATTCTTTTCTCTCTGCTTCAAGTCTAGTTTCTGTTTTGTCCTTTTACCACCCTGTCCCCCAACCCCAACCTTTCCTGCAGCACATTTTGCAAATACAGCAAATAGCTTTTACAGGGTTGAGGGTCTCATTGCTGGCTTAAAGAGCAGGTAAAGCTTTCACATTAAGCAAATTTATAAAAATGTAGGGAACAAATTTAGTACTGGACTATTATTAATTTGATTAGGAAAGAAACAGAAACAGTTGTATTGCTGAACATTAGCATAGCTTAGAAACCTTTCTACTATTTACTCCAAAATTAAAAGAATCTTGAAAAGCCTTAAAGAGCAGGTAAAGCTTTCATATTAAGCAAATTTAGAAAAATGTAGGGAACAAATTTAGTACTGGACTATTATTAATTTGATTAGGAAAGAAACAGAAACAGTTGTATTGCTGAACATTAGCATAGCTTAGAAACCTTTTTACTGTTTATTCCAAAATTAAAAGAATCTTGAAACGCAAATTACTTCAAAACCAGCCTTTCCT
Source organism: Thermophis baileyi (assembly GCA_003457575.1). Classification (NCBI taxonomy): domain Eukaryota; kingdom Metazoa; phylum Chordata; class Lepidosauria; order Squamata; family Dipsadidae; genus Thermophis; species Thermophis baileyi. The sequence continues at coordinate 133,226 of QLTV01001474.1, forward strand.
TGGATGTTTAAAATGCAGAGACAAATGTCCCCCTTAATTTAGACAGTGAGTTATTGTTTTGCTGTTCCTCAGAATTAAGAGAATTTCTATAAAATATTCAGTGACAGAAATGGAATTCGTTTCCCATCATATTTATTTTCTCTGTGTCTTTGTGCAGAATTCTATTAGTGCTCACAAAACAACATTAGGGGAAAAAAAGCTGTTTACACAATAAGCAAATTAAACTGTTTGAGAAAGATATTTATTGTATTTCAAGTTTTTGTGAGCTTTTTTTCCTACAGTGATCTGATAATGAAGTCTATGGATGACAGACTTGAAAACATAATTGCTGAAGTAGTTACATGAAATTGGCGAGCAGGTCTGCCAAAACTTTAAATATTAGCTTCAAGTCACATCTCATTGTGTACTTGTTTATTGCATATTGTTTTCTCATCCCCAAATGAATGTACTCTTTTTTGAAAGGTCAGTTTAATGTATAGAAAATCTGTGGAGAGCAGTTATAACTAAACTCCATTTCTTATAAAAGCAGACCCCCAGTAGCAAGTAAAGGGAGATGTAATGGTATGTGTAAATGATCTTGAGAGACAGGAAAAAGAGCCTGATATTAGCCCTTCCGGTAATCCAGACAAGCACAGTATGAATACTAGCTATGGTTTTGTCGTAAGGTTACATTAACACAAGTTTGCAACACTAAAAATGTTCCTTCCCTCCTTTCCTTTTACTCTACATAAAGCTAAGGAGGATCGGGTTACGGTGTGTGAACCTTGTTCAGCATTTGATTACATTTATAATACGACATGTTAATGATAAATAGCTACTATCAAAAATAGATTGTTTGAAAAACTATCTCTTTTTTCCCTTTTTTGGCAGATTCCTGTCTCAGTGACCCAGATAAGTTCAACTAATCATCCTGTTAAAGTGGGGCTGTCAGATGCATTTGTGGTTCTCCACAGGATCCAGCAAATTCCCAGTATGTTGTTACTGAATGTAGCATGAGCCAATATGATTTATTGTGAGAGCAAAATAGATTAAAGGAGATTAAAAATGTTTTAACTAAACAAAACTAGAAGTTTTATTAGGTTCAGATCACTAATTTAAATATAATTTTAGTTGGCTTATAAGTCCCACTGTGACTCTACATCACTTTTTGTCAGCTATTCAAAAAGTCCCTCAAGATTCTCTGTAGTTCAAAACAGCTAATTTTACAGGATTTTGGTTATTTCTACTGAAGGAACAACAAAGAATTTGGATAAGAGATTATCACTGTAATAATCATTTATTTTGAAGAAAATTTCATAAAATGGAATTTCTACTTGTAGGATTTCATATATGCAATTTCTTTATTCCAATAAGAGAGCTTAGAGCAGGGGTGTCAAACTCGATTTCATTGAGGGCCGCATCTGGGTTGTGTTTGACCTCGGACGGACGGGGTGGGTGGGGCATGGTGGTCAGGGTGGGCGTGGCCAGAGTGGGCGTTTGACACAGGCTCAAGATGCATTTTTTTTCCCTTTGCATTCAAAACAGCTATTCCAGACAAAGGGAGATTTACTTTTGGCACAAATAGCCTCACTTCCATAATGTAGAGATTAAAGACATATAAAATCCCCAGCTGCTGTGGGGCTTGACTCTTTTGTATAGGAGCAGAGCATAAATGAACTGACAATTTCTCCAGATGTCTTTAAAAATTGTCTGTCCAACCGTCTATCAATCTTTGTTACTACCTCTGACACAACCCGAGAGGCTTAATATAAGTAATAATTTACAAAATCGATATACCACCCAATTCTCAATAACCCTGGGTGGCTCACAACAATAAAAAAAAATTACAATTAAATCAATCACAGGTAAAAGATGACAAACTCAGTGATACGAGGGGACTCACTCTCTCTCATCAAAGACTTGGGTGAAAAGCCAGATGTTTTTGGCTCTTCTGAACAACAGCCATCCAGATCTTGGAGGGTACCTAGTTCTAGTTGGCAGATGCTGCTAAGAGAAGATGAAGAAGCTGCTGCCTCCTGCAGCACTCTGCCAGCCGAAAATGGGCCTCCTGCAGCACTCTGCTGGCCAAAAACGGGCCACAGTGGACCCTCACGTGGCTCCCCATGGCCCGTTTTGGCCGGCAGAGGCACCGTGGGCCGGTCCTTTGATATTTCCAGGCTGGCCCCATGGGCCAGATCTAAGCAACCTGCAGTCCAAATCTGGCCCCGCGGGTCTTGAGTGACACCCCTGGCTTAGAGGTATTAAATATCCATGTGTTCATACAAGCATGATTGTTTATAGATGCAAGCTTTTTTCCTTCATACCTATAGAATAAACTGAACAAGTATCCTTTATTTTACTGTTAGACTCATTTAAGTTGAGCTCAACTCCTGTGTCCCCAGGGACATGTCCATATAATTTTCTTAACAAAAGTATGGAATTTTAGCCTTCTGATTGGTTTGGGTGTTTTTTACTTCACAGTCTAGCCTACAGCCCTGAAATTCCTTCATGTTGTCCTAAATATTAATGAGGCCCAGTCTCTTATCATTAAGAAATGCATTTTTCTATAGGTTAAGAATACTTGGATTATATCATCTTTGGAATCACTGTTCTATTTTTTTATTAAATAATACAATTTGAACTTAGTCCTTTTCCCCAAGTTCTCCTTTTACATAGAGCTATGGATCAGTACCTGGTAATAATGGTGTTAAATTATGTTGACATTATGTTGACTTAAAAGATGAACTTTGTGTTATATGTTTGTGCTGCAATTATGCTGTCCCAATTAGATGTGTCACATTTTAAATTCATCCAAGGTATCTTTCCCCCCCCCTTTCACCTAGTTTAAAAGACAGACCACAGAGAGGCATGAGAACAATGAACCCTCCTGAAAGATCCATCTTGCCTAACTAATAAACTTACCCCACATATACAGACAAGGACCAACCTAGTTTCCCCTATTTATTTTATAAAATTTATTTATTTTATAAAATTTATATGCCGCCCAACTCCCGAAGGACTCCCTAAACATCCAACCAATCACAATTTCCTGCCTTGCAGCTCTCAATTTCTATAAAGCTTTGCTCTTCAAGGTTCCTCTTTCTTATAAAGCAGGCACCCAATGATCATTACAGTAAACATGGTTCTTGTCTTAGTGTTGTGTTATACAGATGTCTTCAATATAAGAAAGTAATAGTAGATTGGATGGTGTATTCTGTGCAAGCTGTGCAAATATCCAGCAATTCCACTCTCACTCTGCAAGCATCTACAAAATATCCTTTATTATTTCCATACAGCAGTAGTCAGTGTTGTACAGCTTTTTGTATACACAATAGGGATAGCAATAAATCTAAACTTTCAAAAACTCAACCCTGTATTCAGTATGCAGCTAATAGAAGAGGTTTTACAGACTTAATATGGGCTGATAGGTAGTTTTATTGCAAACAAGAAAGCAGTTGTTGATACAGACAAAATCTGCCTATAGCACGTCTTAGAAGTTAAGCCACACATATATGCCTGCCTGCCTGCCTGCTTGCTTGCTTCAAGATTTAAATTGTATGTATTTTCTCCCTTGCTTCCAATTAAATGAACTTGATTTTTCCCCCAGCCTTGAGAGCCAGAGTCATTTGTTCTAATGTTTCTATCTGTCCTGAAAATATTTATTCCATGCCTTGCCACTTCATCCTTTACATTGGGAAAGGTTTCTACCTGACCATCTGTATTTTTTGGCACTTCCTTCATGATTGCCAGGCTCTCATTCAAACAACCTAATTGGACAGCTATGAGGGAATGCAGCCACTCTGGGAAGGTTGTTCCATAGCATGCTCACCCCAATAAACAGTCATTTTCTTCAGTAGCACATAGACCTAGACAGCCACTAATCACTCAACTAAACAATTATTGTTCTGGGTTATGGAGCAATAATGTTTACTGGAAAGGTGTCAATCAAGCAAAATGCAAGCTGCCAGAGAACATGGAACTGGGAAGCCTGATAGTGTACTCTAACAGCTATGATGAGCTCTTAGGGTGCAATATCTATCCTGTGTGTGCTTATTTGGGAAGAAGCATCGTAGTCATCCCATGAATCTTGCCATTTTATATCAGTCTATGAGAGATGTAGAGCACTTGCAGAAATTGTCTTCCTTTGCTTCTGTTGTAACTAGTACTTTCTAGAGGGATGCCACATATTCTCAAGAGCATAGTTCAGTCTTACACATATTAGAAATTTCAATTTTGTGCAAATATATATATAAACTTTATTATGAGAATGATCTTTTTATGTACAAACTTAAAGCCTTTTGCATCATAACTCATGGTAATGAATATGCATATCAACTTCTCTATATTTGGATTAATACATACTCTATTCACACATAGGATATTTCTTCACAAGTAGTGGTCTTTTCATATCTTCACTCAAAAGAAGGTCATCCAGTAGAAATAACTGCTGACCAAAAGAACATTTATTTCTTTAGCTACTTTGAGTAAAATGTTTTAACTAGCCAGTTGGCAGAGTAGATAGGGAGGTGATGGTGGGGATAATACAATATTATAATTTATAACAGAATGACAAATGACTATTGAACAGGGTGGATTGGCAGGAAACATTGTACAAAAGCTCTAGGTTACTCAGTGTAAAGCAACTAGAATTAAATAGTGAATTAGTTTTATTCTAATCTTGCTACCATTTCTACCAACCTGTGTAAATGACAACCACATTGGATTTTGTTAACTAAAAGAAAATTCTAGAGTGTAGATTTTCATGTCAGTTGTTTATTGATATATTGACTTATGAATAGTACCATAAAATAATGCAAATACTATCTCACTACTATATCAATTCTGTGTCACTTTCACTTGAAATGGCCTCTTTTGGTGCAGATAGATCAATCTCAATCTGACATTAAATCTGGATCAAGTCTTGTTTTCCAGAAGAATAATTGTTTACAGGAGAATAATTCTGATCTGGTCCTAAAAATGTGAAAGTAGAACTAGGGAGACCATGAATTCAAAATGATGCTCTCAGAGAGGTTAGCATGTGGGTTGAATGTGGGCGAAATGATGTTTACTGCTCTGAAATTCAACCATTCAAAGTTACGATGGTGCTGAAAAAGTAACTTCACCAACAGTTCTTGCACTTGAAACCATTGCAGTTTCCCCATAGTTAAATGATAAAGATTCAGGCACTTCTCAACTGGTGGGCTTTTATGACTATTGTTTGTGTCCCACAGTCACGTGTTATTTGCATGTATCATAGCCAGCTTCCAACAAGCAGAGTCAACAGGGAAGCCAGCAGTAAAATTTCAAGTCACTGTGACATGATGTCTCATTTAATGACCATGAACGATTCTTTAACAACTACCCAGAATTGAGGGCATAAGTCTGCTGTGGACATTTGATATCTCCTTTAACAAGTGCATACTTAGCATCACAATTGCCAGTCCCAATTGTGGTCTAGTACAAGGACTATTTGTACATAATGAAATATTATAAAATAATGAATAGTGATCCTCACTAATAGTGTTTGGAAGGAAGATAGGGCACTGTGTTCAAGCAAGCAGACATTAGTGGGTTGTTGTTTTTTTATTTAAAAAAAACTAAAAACAATTCCTGTTCTACATGCGCAAAAGCTTCTACATCCAGAAAATAGCAGACAAAAGCTCTGGTTTTTATTTTGTTTCGTAGGCATGTATTGGCAGAATGTGGCTTAGGGACAAACTCACATATTATTCTTTTTAATTTCCCATTATAGATGAGAAAACTTCCTTCCAGATAATTGAGTTTGCTGTTTAGTTTAGGGCTAGCTTAAACCCCACTGGTGAAAACATTCTCTTTGCTCCCATCTCAGTTTGACTCAGGGTTAACAGCCTGATATATGAAATCATAACTATTACCAGGGAAGTCTGAAAATATAACAAAAAACTTCAGAAGTAGAATTCTATCCTGTTTAGAGCTCCAAAAGCATAGAGATAGAACAAATGGACTGAAACTGTGTTAATTTGTGCTGGATTTGAACAGGTTGATTGCCAAAAGAGGAAGACATTTTTTCCAGCAGTGTCTTGTCCATTTAGTGCATTTGTAAGTTGAGGCAGTGAATAATTATAGTTTGAATGAACCATTACCAGTACCAGAAGCCAAAGACCCAGACAAAAGAAGAAGTCGGTCATTTGTTGTATGGTTTTTTTTTTTAAGGAAATAAATGAGCACGTAAATAAAAGTGATGGCATTGTCACTTTGACTGAACCTTCCAGTGCTAAGAAATTAGAAAAGATTAACGGACATTATGCTGGTTACTTTTAAGCTGTTGAATTCTAAATTTGCTCAAAAGCAAGATGAAAGAAGTTATTTAAGAAGGTATGTAATGAACCCCTGATTTAGTTTAGCACAAGTGGAGTGCAGTGGCTCATGTGATAAGAATGCTAGGCTTGCATTCAAAACCCGGTTGCCGCATGATGAGGTGAGCTTCCTCATTTGTTCCAGCTCCTTCTGACTCAGCAGTTTGAAAGCAGGGGACCATGAGTAAATAGATGGGTACCACTTCAGTGGGCAATTAATGCGGACAAAAATGAATCCCCAACTGAGCACTGGGCAACAGTGATGTCACCAGCTAATCTTCTCAACCCGGAAGCACTTCGCTGTTCCCAATATGAATGTAATAGTAGTTTAGCAGAACAAAATTAGTTCCTTGGGTGATACTAATCCTAGGTTATATTGTATTGCTAACAAGATGGCTACAATTTTATAGTTTGTAATTTGGACTATCTTCTCCAGTTATGATTGATACTGAAAGCTGTTTAATGGCTTTTTTCCAATCTTTCCTGTGTCTTGCTGCTATTGCAATCAAGGCATGGTGGAAATAGCAGTGGAAATTTCTATCAAGATCCAGGAAATCCAGAAGAAAATATAATTGATGGTTCTTAATTTCTTAATGACATAAACTTGTGTTACCATCATAACAATATCTTTACCGCTGAACATAATTTACAAACAAAACAATATGTAGTAAAGCAAGCAGCAAATGGTGCAAAGTAATTTGATTTTTCTGTTAAATAGTGTATATTTTTATAGCAAGCCATGTATGGTTTTGCAATGAATATTTTATTTTAGGGGAAGTGCTTTAATGCGGATTTAAACTGTGACCCTATCCAAACTTAATTTCAATAAAAAGGAGGAAAATAGTCCAATGCATAAAAATCATTAATTTTTTTAAATGTATTTAACACATGAGTAATTTTAACAATACATATCTTGACTTGATAATAGAAATATTTTATGACAAAGTTTAAGCAACATAACTCAATGCTAATTTATCTTTTCTTACAGATGTTCGTAGAAGAACAATCTACGAATATCACAAAGTGGAGCTTCAGATGTCAAAGGTCACCAATCTATCAGCTGTTGAGATGATTCCTCTGCCCAGTAAGTTATATTTAACAAGCAGATAAAACACTAAATTTTTAAAGGCTGTGTTTAAAACATGCCACTTTTCTTAATGCATAAAAAAGGAGATATTTTTACATTGTTGGCCAATAGAGTATTACTTATACCTGTTGATATTTAAGGCAGCACAGTAATGTGGTAATGTGCTAATGTCACTTTCATACTTCCACTTTGCCTCGGTAAATCCCATGTTTTTAACAAAATGTCAGTATTATGTAGGTTCTAATCTTTGTGTATCTACATTATTATTATAATATACATCTATTTCTTATCTAGTCATTTATCAGTCATTTGTTTTTTTTTTCTTCCATGTGTGTGTTTGTGTGTATACATTTGCTTGAAAATTTAGTAGGTTCACACTTTTTGATGAAGTACAGTCTTCTAAAATATTACTGTTGACTAAGCCACATTAGGCTGATTTGCACATCATATTAATCCATGGGTGACATACCACTGTGAATAGGTTCAGAAAACATGCTAAGTGAAATCTAAACATAAGGCATTATGGTATATGAATCCAATTATAGTTTAATATTTTAAGTAATAGCATATATGTTGATTTTTGTTTGTGTACCATCTTTCTGTGATGTGGCACTCTTTGCCTGGTTTTGTTTGGAGGTGACATGGAATAATCAATATAGTGCTGGTCTTAAATTAGATGTGCAAAAGTTCATAATACAAAACACTATGATAGACCTCACTGTTTAATCTTGGATAAACTTCGCTTGTCTCACAGAGTAAGCTACATTTACATCATTGGGCCTCCTCTATTAAGGTGATAGCAATTGAAGCTTCTTAAACACCTGGTCCACTAACTTTCCTGGATATTTTTATTCATTTGGTTCTTCTCAGCAGCTATGTTCACAGGGGTGGGAAGGAGACAAACAGTGATAAAATCAATGTCACAATGCAAGCCTTGCCTCTTTTGTACATGTGTTGTGACAGTATATACACAACCAAAGGGGTCATAGCTAACAGTATGATATTGTTTTCATCATTTTGACAAAAGCAGCAGGAGCTTGCAGATACCCATGCTTCTTAGATGAGAAGTAGCCATGGAATTACAGAGAAATGCTATTCATTTTAAGATAAACTGCGGGGTTTTGAAAGAATTATATCCATAAAAGAGAGGCAAACTTGGTTCAGATGTCAGCGCCTTCAGCATTATATTAGAACGCTGGTCCTCACAATTGTTAAAGTGTAATTTGTAATATAGAACTGTGGATACCATCTGGCTGATCCCTTCTCCCGTCTATTTTCTTGATATTTCCACTGTCTGGTTGCTTTTTTTACAGCTTTATTACAGGTTTACTTACTTGATTCATTGTCATAAGTTCTATATTTGTTACTCTGTGTCTTAAGGTACTGATAGCCATCTGCTTGCCCTGCTCATATCATTGATATATATCTATATATGACACTTTGCTATCTCAAATTTCTTACATTGATTGAAACAATGTTGTATCAAAGAACTATGTGGAATTTGTTTGTTTGTTTATTCACTTAAAACAGTGAAAAGGTATAGATGCACCTAGCAGATCAAGTGATGTCTGTCAGAGGTTGGCCATCCATTATGGATTCTGATGTGAAAAAATATAAACAACAAAAGAAATAGACAAGCTTGGGATGGAAATTGCCACTACCATATTTGAAGAAACCAGTCTCAGCAGCTGAACTATTTTTAATCCAGTTATGGCTCTTTCACAGTTTCCTAACCTTTTTGTTATGTCCATCTGTCAAAAACATTATGCTATTAAAGGTAAACAGACATAAAGGAACAAATAAGAAAACTTTATAGCAGAAAGGCAGATTTAGGAGATATACAAAACATAGAAAGGCATTACAATTACAAATGGGATCAAAACTAATTGTACAAGCTCAGTCTGTAATAGATTTATATATCTCCATAGTGTGTTCTGGGGGTGTCAAATTATTGTCCTCCAACCATTTTTCATTTATTTTGAAGAGAATAAATTCCTGAAAAAATCGATTGTAGGAAATCTTATTAAGATGAACAGTTTATTTTTATTTGCTTGCCCCTGTGCGCATGTACATTTTATTTTTATGTTATTATGTTTTTACAGCTTGTCTTCAGTTTAACAGCTGTGAACCCTGTATCATGTCTCAGATTGGTTTCAACTGCAGCTGGTGCAATAAACTCCAAAGGTAAGTCTTTGGTATACAATGGCCTCAATAATGAATCAGTTTTTCCTTTCGTCCATACAATAAATGGGTTCTTTAAATTGAGCTAATTTATTGCCTCAAATTCTTTTTGACCTTTTCAATTGTGGTAAAGGAAATTATAAGGTTCCTTTCTCAGATTCCCAAGAGATTTTAATTGGTAGCCAGACTCTTCCAGCATAATTAACACTCAGAAAAAAGGATTCCTTACCATGCTTAGTGGGAGTGCCCTAGAATTACAAGATATTGGCAAGAGCAGAGGTGGGTTACTCCCGGTTCGGACTGGCTCTATAGAACCGGTAGCGGGAATTTTCCCCTGCTCGCTGAACCGGGAGCGATGGCCACTGGCCACGCCTACGAACCAGGTCTCTCGGCAGCATCATAGGCACCGCCATTTTGTTTTTGGCTTCTGCGCACGCACAGAAGCTGGGTTTTCAGCACTGCACATGCGCGTGCAAAGCACGTGCGCGCCCACACGGTGCGGGAGGAAGCGAACCGGCGGCGAGGTAAGTTAGAACCCACCCCTGGGCAAGAGGTATGAAATATAATTGAAAGGGCAACAGGCTGTCCATTAAATCAGTAGCCAACAGTGGTTATATGGGTTAATAAACAAGCTTTTATTGTAAAAAATAGTGCAAATGTTGCTCATTTAAAAAAAAACTAATATTAAGTTATATATGGATGTATGTAGCTAAAATTAAGGAATGGCTAGAATGAAAGAGGATTACTGATTGAAAAAAATGCATTCTTTCTTATCCAATTATAGTTTCAACAGTCAAACAAAAGCATATTCCTTTTATTTATGGAGAGGAGCAATTGGGAGGGGTCTCATTTTAGAGGTGGCTACTAGACTAGTAGATTTCACTTTCATTCCATGTATGTATTGGTTTTTTTTTAATTCCTTTTATTAACTTAATATTTTAACTTTGCTGCCCAATGTTTTAATCTTTTGACTTTTAATTGTTTTATGTCATTATTTATAACATTGTAAACTGCCCAGAGTTGCCTGACAGTGAGATGCGTGGCATATAAATTTAATAAGTAAATAAATTTAGACCATTTATTCTGAATAGTTGGCAAAATACAAGCATTTATTCCCCTCTTTTTGTTAAAAAAAATGTGTCAAAAACTAAACCTTTGAAAAAAAGATCATTTAAAAAAGCATCATGTAAATGTACTCTAATATACCCGCAATTGGATCTAACACTTGTATAATAATAAATTTGGAGGTGGACTGTCATCTGAGAAAATCCACTGGGAATATTTCATTCCTATATTCAATGTGACAGACCACAAACTGGTAATAAATAAGTGCATTCAGCATAATGAAGCAAATGCTTTAGAATATTGTATAGCGCTCTCTTTATATATAAATCATACTTTTCATCATCATGTCTTCATCAATGATATAATACTGAATTCGCTCGTCATAATTTGATCTGTCCTTGAATACATCTCCAACTGTCTTATAGTACAATATGTTTACATATTTTATAAAATACTCCATGAAATTCTATTTGACTGAAACATAGGACAGTCAGATTTAACCACACATTTACAAAAGAAGGCTTTTTGGAATTTCAGAATACAGTCCATATAAAAGGTGTATATTGGATTTAAAAAAAAATTAATGAACTAATTATCACATGATTGAATGAGAAGTTTGAAAGAAATGCCTTTAAATATTGTGAAGTATTTGCATTTATAAGATATGTCTCATTTCATCAGTGATATATTAAGAATGATTATAAGGAATCATTGCAACAGAAAAGATCAGGAGTGTACATATAAAATAATAACAAGCTATAATTCTATTAAATATTCATGAAAAATTTGACATCTAATATATTAGTATGGTATTCCTGAAAATTTTGAAAACTATTCCTGAACATTTAAATTTGTCTTTGGGGCCTGTTATGGCAATTATATTTCCTTGTTTAAAGTTCAACTCTTATGCGATTGTAAAATATTGTTGTATATAATTCTTCAGAAAAAAATCTTATAATTACAAGTTCCAAAGTTTTAATATTTTTCATAATGTGGTTGTATGTGTTAATCGAGGTCAGAACAGGTTACACAGTGGATCTATTTTCATATTACTGATGCAAGGATCTTGTCAAAGCATGAGCATAAAGAAAATTTATGTTCCCAGAGAGTACCGTAAAACTTTCCAATCCAGTTATTCTCAATATCTCATATAAAGTGCCACCAATTTGTCAATGAACCTGCTATTGTCATGTTAGGAAAAAAAAGCTTCCATTTTTCCAAGAAGAAAATTCATGTGTTTATTGGAAAGCTGTTATCTTTCTCACTTCCAAAAAATGTTAAACATTTAATTAAATTTTCAGTGTTCCACATTGTGTCCAAGTTAGACTATTCTGACTTACTCAGCATTTCCTATTAGTTTGTTTTGCCACAATATTTATATTTTTGGCATCCAGTATAGTATCAGGAAGAATAATTTGAGAGTCACAAAATAATTGGAATTTAAAGCGCCCAGTAATAATTCTATAGATTTAATTTTTTTTTAAATTGTCCTTAGCTGCTGACCTTATTATAGCATGAATGAATTCAATTGCCGCATTGTTATGGAAACCATAACAAAAGCTGTGTTGCTGTTGGTACTTGTTTTAAATGCTGTTGTACTTATAGCTTTAGAAATTAGATTTGGAAATTCTACTTGATAATGATAGGATAACAGCAAAGAAGGGAGGAAAGACCTTCAGCTTTTCAAAGGTTTTCCAGCAATCTAATAAGGCTCTGGACAACATATATAATGAAGGACAGAAAGAAGGTTTCTGCCATTCAAAGGTTATGAACACACCTAACATTCTGACTAAATGGGTCTTTTTGGTTAGATTTTTTTTCCCTTCAAAATTATATTTTATCATTTTTAGCAGAAATAATGGACAGAATATTCATAGAAACTGAAAGAAATCAAATTATAAGGAAATACACCTGATTTGTGTTTCCTCTTATTCCATGTTGTGAACACTGTTCTGCACACTTTGAAAAGTTTTTCTTGGCAGGGTTAGGCTACAAGTCAATCTATAAGGTGTGCTAACTAAAGTAGTGGTCTGACACCAGGGAGATCAGCATCTGGTTCTCACTTTAGACATAGAAACTAGCATTGAATTTTGGTCTCTCCTCTTAGCCCAGCCTACTTCAAAGATTGTAACAACAATTCTTACAACTTATAATCCACTTTCAACCAGGGGTGAAATTCAGCAGGTTCTGACAGGTTCTGGACAATGTTCCCTCTAAGCTGTGCGGCTGCGCGGCCGCGCACGTGAAAAGAAAACTCCGCGCAGCAGTTTCCAACTGCGCGCAGTGATTTGAAACGGGATGCAAAGTCTCCTCCTCCAGGAAGGCAGCGCTCGCTCTCTGGCTGAAGCTCAGCCCTTCTGAGCTCCCGGTTCACTTTATAGGCCCCGATTGGCTTGGCGGTTCAGTGGCTCAGCATCAACGCCATGTGAGGAACAGCCCCCGGCGCTCTTCCCGCCTCTGTCTCTCAGCCGCTCCTCCGGCGGAGAGCTTTTCAGCCGGTCGCCTGAGGCTCCGGGTTCCCCCCCCCGAAAGCAACCATCCCCTCGCTCGGCCTCCCTCGGGGAGAAGTCCTGCGTGGTGCACACGCCCACCCGGTAACTTCTCAAACGGCTCGCTCGCTCACACCTCCACCTAACGGCACGCCTCCCTCCGTTCCGCCTGGGCCAGGAGTGGGGAGGGAATGGAGATTTTACAATATCCTTCCCCTGGAGTGGGGTGGGAATGGGGATTTTGCAGTATCCTTCCCCTGGAGTGGGCAGGGAATGGGGATTTTGCAGTATCCTTCCTCTGGAGTGGGATGGGAATGAAGATTTTGCAGTATCCTTCCCCTGGAGTGGGCACCAAGCCACGCCCACCAAGCCACACCACGCCCACCAAGCCACACCCACAGAACCAGTAGTAAAAAAA